>OW240917.1:192477104-192586651 GCA_933207985.1 Pelobates cultripes
TAATATCACAATGTATAAAAATAGATTTTTATTTATAATAACAAATTAATAATAATAATATGTAACATGCATGATAATAATCAATGAATATCCAGTACAAAATTATATGCAATACAAAGAAATGGGTATTACGTTTCAATGGCTATTAACTCATTATCTGTCAAGACTTCTACGATTTATGAGGTATCCTTAACACAGGCTGAAAGTGAAACTTTTCACACAGAGAACAGAATTCCTCAGAGTGCAGCATAAGGTCGTAAAGTTTAGCCGACAGTTAGAATAACCCTTTCAATGCTGGCTAGATCTCCTAGGTAGTTAAGATCTATTCTTATGTAATTTTTAAATAAAATAACATTTAAACCAGTTTAAATTCATTTTCTTAAACCATCCAATAAGAGAATCTAATATTATATAAGCAGATTTTTAATTTGTCTAAAAGATATCTATCTTAATTTAGAGCAAATCAATACACCTGGATAAAAACAGCGGTATGCTAACACGTGATAATATCACATCAATATATAATTATTCTTAATTCCACCTGCAGAATGGAATATTTATAACTATATATTCTTTAGTTAACTAAAGATTTCTTAATATGGAAATCTGACCGTGCTTTATCCAGTCATATATAATGCTATTAATACATTTTAATTAATTTAATTTAATTAAATGAAACCAGTATAATTACCAGTTGAGTAGATATTTCATCCGATTGGTAGTCTCTCTGCATGGAGGTTTTGGTTAGAAAGTCAGTAAATTCTAAGTGTTAGAGTTTTAGGAGTAGAGTGTTAGTCTCAGATGTTGTCCGAGTTGGAATCCCCAAACTTCCAATTCCTCTCTCCTCTCCTTGCATATCTTGCATCTGCCTCTTCTTGTATCTCTATCTTCCCTTTGTCTTAACTTTTAAAGGGCCAGACTCTCTGTACGTCATCAGTTGATAACCCAATAGAAGCACTAGAGGTGTGGTTATCTTCCAGATCGCAAATTAGTTATTTGGTCTGTAGAGGGCAGTCTTGTCCCACTAAACATACCTATCCAGGAAAGAGTTAACTTTTCCTGGTGGCTATTTTGACGTCATTTTGCGTTATCTTTATAGCGCCATAATTTAAAATTTCAAAGGGTTTCTTAAATTTTGTCCAGACTTAGCGTCTGCAATTCCTGCCATAATTTCTGATATGACAGATCATGAACTAAGTTTACCCTTTTCCATACAATGGTACCTTATATATATAGACAGTTAAATATTAAATTATTTAATCTTCTCTGTCACAATTGTCTGGGTTTAGATTTGATTATATTCCATTAGCATTAGACAGTCTGTCCAACCCCCTTCCTTATCACTTGGCTTGTATATACTATGCATTCCTCAGCTCTGGGAAAGTGGTTAGCTTACAGATAGAAATATAGTGTCTTTCTGTTAACTTGAAATAACAAAATGGAGTCTGGTCTGTTCAGAGTGACTCAGAATATACACTTTTAGTTTCTATCATAGCACAAGATGTCTGCCGATATAAATACCCTGACATAACCCCCCTTTAGTGCATTTCATAGCCAAAATTAATTTAGCTTATGAATAAGCACTATAGAAGTTACCAGACATATTGTGCAATCACATCATTTCTAACATAGGCCCGTGCGTGGAATGAACATTTTTGTATATATTTGTACCTGTAAGAGTTTTGAACTTTACACTTAGTACAATCAACCATAATATCATTATTACATAGTACATTATTTTCATTTGAAAAATGTCTTTGAGAATTACATATGGTATGGTCAATAAAAAGCAAATCTCCATACGTTCCGGATCAATTAAGAGAGGTATAGCGCTCCCCATCTCAAAGGCCAGATTTAATTTCATAGGCTCAATTGTCTCTCCATCCACATTGGCAAGCATCGCATGAACAATATCCTTGGATACAAAGTACAGAGGTATGCGTCCCCCTGCCAATTCGATCATTCCAGTTTGCACTTCGTCAAGAAAAGCAAGTGTGTGGAACAATATTGGGTCATGCAGAAATAGAAGTTCACGCTTGAATAAGTCATGACTTTGGTGCAACTCAGTGGATTTGGCAATTAACTCTGAATGCAAATTTGTTGTAACAACTGTGTCTTCCACAATAGTTAACACGTCTTGGAGAAGTGTTCTTTGCTGTTGTATCACCTGATGAATATCGTTAATGTGTTGCTTTAGCGCATAGATTTCCATATCCAGCTTTTGGACAGTAATAGAGTTGGCTGCAGACATTCCAGTTGCGACAACTGCACCGACAGTGGCACAAACTAATGCAACAATTATAGCGGTGAGGAACCTTTTGGGTCGGTTGCTCATCGGAATAGAACTGGATACAAATGGTTTCCGGGCTTGCTCCAAGATGTTTCGCACACGGTCCTGTGCTCTTTGGAGGTGCATCTGGTACCAAGTCTGTAACTCAGGAAGCTGCATCGATGAAATGTTGTATGCCTTCTCGATGGAAATCTTGGGGTCCAAGCTGACGAACACACGTCTGGTCAGGATCCTCTTCTCTGTTAAGATGAACCCTGGTGTCTCTTGAATCAGGATGCCGGAGGATGGTCCCATCTCTGCGATCGGGTCGGTCCGTAGCTCTTGGCACAGGAGCAGTACGATCCAGAAACACGCCACATCCTTCTTGGACATCCTTCGACAGTCACGGATCAGGAACTCGTTTCAGACTTATCTACTAATGATTCAAGGTTTGTTAAGCATGCAAACTTATAACAGTGTGACATCACTTGGCCTAGGACAACACATTATTATGATTCATCAACATATGTATTCTGTCTAATTCTATTTTTATAACTTCATCCCTCACTACATTTATTACTGACTCTTCAGCAATTTGCCTATAGCATTTAAACAAGCTAGTAACCTGCTTATAAAATGTAGTTATTGGATGGCAAGGAAATGGTTAATGACATGAACGTACATGAGATCATGGCACATCACAACATTTCACATCATACTATACCACGTGAATCAAGCATTCATCCAGGTTAGTCGTTCACCCTTCTGCGTCCGAATCCACACCTATAATCCTTAATTGAGATTTAGGATGACAAGCACGCAACTGGTTAATGTGAACCCATTTTTCAATAAAATCACCATCCTTAGGAATTTTTATCTTATACGCTACAGGGGAAATTTTGTCAATGATGACATATGGCCCTTTCCAAGAAGGTAAAAATTTATTTTCCTTGACTTGATCTGTTATCTCATATTCCTTTTTCGTGGTTTTCAAATCGTAATAGGTCTTAACCCCTGTCGCTGCTTTTTCTAGATTCTTTTGGGCAAAAGCAAATGCATGCTGTAAATGCTTGCGCAAATCTTCAATATACTGATGCGTAGTGGCAGCATTGATCAAATTATGATCCGAAGTACGGTATAGTAAATGCTGTGGTAAAACCATCTTTCTTCCTGTCATCAATTCAAAAGGTGACAATTTAGTAGCAGTGCTAGGTGTAGCTCTAATCGCCATTAAAACTAGGGGCAATTTAATGTCCCAGTCTTTACCAGACTCCTTAACATATTTCTTTAGAATATTAACGATAGACTGGTTATATCGCTCTACCCCCCCGCTAGACGCAGCGCGGTATGCAATATGTAGCTTTCGTTTAACACCTAGAATGTTCCACATCTTAGCCATTACTTCGCTGGTAAAATGACTACCTCTGTCTGACTCAATTCTTTGAGGCAGACCGAACCTGGAAAAGACATGGTTAATCAACAAAGTGGCGCACACGGTACTCGTGTTCTCTTTACAAGGCAAACATTCTATCCACTTTGTGTACATACATGTAACGGTTAACATGTATTTGTTACCTCTTGAAGATCTTGTTACAGGACCTATAAAGTCAATTTGAATATCAGACCAGGGTAATGACACCCCCTCTTCTGAAGTGGTGCACGATGGGTTGGACCATGGGGTTGATATTGCGGACAAATCAAGCATCCCTGACAGTATGTCTTAACATCCCTTAACATGTGTGGCCAATATGCATAATCACGCAATATCTCATATGTGATCTTATCACCACGATGCCCAGATGTAGGTGCATCATGTGCGTGTTGGAGCATTAACCCTCTGTATACAGTTGGGACTACCCATTGTTGTATACCATGTTTAGAAGTTCTGACCAGTAACCCATCCATGATACTAAATTGGACTTTATATCTCATCAAGATTCGTAAATCTTCATTATCTTTGCAATCCTCATCTGTGATGGGATTGGCAGTAGGGTCTTCTATATGTTTATAGAATATGCCTATGACGGGATCATTCTTTTGACTAGTAATCAGGTCATCACTAGGAGCTTCTTGACTCCATTGCACGACGTTTAAGTCGGCATTATCTCTAGCCTGTCGTCTTGTTATGGCTTCAACATGAATTGAACCCATAAGATCATCAATGTTTAGGATTTCACCATCGATGGCAGCTTGTTTTGCCAGTGAATCGGCTAAGTCATTACCATCCTTGTCAATACCTTCTATTTTAGAATGGCCTTTGGTTTTCTTCCAATATATGGTTAAACCATTTTCCTTAACCAACTCATCAATTTTACAAAACAATTTCCCATGTTTAACAGGTTTGTTATTGCTTTTCAGCATTTGGTTACGTTTCCAGCTAGGCAGATATTCGACGAAACTGTTGCGAACATAGTTGGAATCAGTTATAATAACGAATTCTTTGATACCATATTCTATTGCCATTTGAATGGTCTTATATACTGCACAGAGTTCGGCTATCTGACTGCTTTTGGGACCAATATTATATCCTATAGATACATTAGGATAATCACCTGTCCAGGCGATTCCGATACCTGCAACTAACTTCCGTTCAGCACCAGCGACGTGGTGATATGAACAACCATCAATGTATACCCACGGTAGTGGTCGACAGTATTCCTCGTCATAAACTTTATAAGGAGATAGCAATTGCTCTTCTAGGAAGTCATCTCCGGTGTCATTATCATCCAGAGATGGAGCAGTACAGTCATGTAATTCTGCTAAACCTTGGGCAACTGGGCTTCTCTTATTATGTTTATAATGGACTTCTAACGGCCATCCCTGTAAGGATAGAGTCCATGCAGTAATCCGACTGTTAGAGAGATTACCGTCTCTAATTCTTTCACTCTGCAGATACTGTAGAGGTTGGTGAGCTGTTTCTACAATTATTTTCTCACCTTGGATATAGCTACGAAAATTTTGTAGTGCCCAGACAGTCGACAATAACGCCTTCTCACACGTGTTGAATTTAACTTCAACAGGTGACAAAGTCTTGCTAGCATATGCAATAACTTTGTTTAAACTGTCCTGCTTCTGGTACAGAACAGCACTGATGCTTAAATCGGTATATCCTGTCTCCAGATAGAAGGGTTTACCCCCCTCTGGGTATGCTAAACAGGGTGCCTGAGTGAGCTTCCTCCTCAGTTCACTTACCGCTTGGTCCTGAGGCTCCCCCCAGTTCCAGGTAGTTTCCTTTTTAAGCAGGTGTAAGAGTGGTTTAGTTATTTCTGCATAGTTGTCTATAAACTTACGGGAGTAGTTAGTCATACCAAGGAACGATCTTAATTCCCTGATGTTTGAAGGTGTTTTAGCCTTTAGTACGGCTTCAACCTTCTTCCTCTGGGGATTTAATCCTTCAGAAGTTACCTCATGTCCGAGGAAATTGACATGGGTGCGACACCATTGCGCCTTTTGTAAAGACAGTTTAATCCCTGCCTCCCTTAACTGAGTGAGAACATGTCTAATCTCTAAGATATGCTTATCAAAGGAAGTGCTTTTCAGCAAGACATCGTCGACATATGATAACGTTCCTCTCTCGAGTGCGTCAGGCATAGCTTTATGCATGAACACAGCGAATTCATGACCAGAGTTTATATAACCGAAAGGCATACGGGTCCAGGTATACTGCTGCTTTCCAAATGTGAAGGCCAATTTGTATTGGTCTTCATTATGGACTGGTACAGTCCAATATCCCTGCGCACAGTCAATGGCAGTGAATATTTTGGATCCCTGCATTTGTACCAAACATTGGTCTATGTATGGCGTTGGCCAACCAGACATATAGACGCGTTTATTTAGCTGTCGTAAGTCAGCGCATAAACGCCATTGTCCATTAGGTTTCAGAATCCCCAAGATCGGATTATTATACGAACTGTGCACTGGACGTATAATGCCCCTTTCCTTTAAATTCTGAATGATGTCTTGTAGACCATCATATGACGCTAATGGGAGTCTATATTGTTTGATAAATACAGGTGGTAAATTTGGATCAGTTTGTATTCTGGCTACGTGGAGGTTAGTTAACCCACAGTCGTAGGAATCTTTGGCAAAAATATCTTGGAATTCCAAAAGGATTTCCTTTAGCTGTTGCCGCTCAGCATCGTTGGAGCAACCGTCAGCTAAAGATATTTGCTCTTCTAGCCTTTCCTGAAATCCTGGAAAGATTTCAGGCTGGCCTATCTCATAAGCTTCTTCAAGCCTAGAAGTTAGGTCAGTTCGGTGTTGACTTACCTTTTCTCTTTGGTCGAGATACTCTTGTGATTCCTGCTCATTGAGCGGATGATCGAAGGTAATTGATGCTTCTTCGATTTTACACGAGCCTTCTTCATCGTTGAAGGGATATACAGATAGGATAGTGAATAATCCTTCTGGGGAGGAATGGAATATTTGATCGACAATTTCGTCCTCAGTTAAATATTCTTCAGGGATGAGGCCTATAATTTGGTTTTGGAAACCAAATGTATAGTACTCAGCATCCAATGCTAGACCTAATAATGTTCCTTTTGGTAAAGTAACACTATTGGGTGTAACATTGTTGACCATGATATAGGTGGGATTCCTACCAATACTTACCATTGGTGTATGTGTTACCACCATCCCTAATTGTTGTATCCTGTTGGATAAACAGATTAGGGCATCAGAGTTTTCCAATCTCTGACCCTCCTTGACCTGTATGGGTAAAAGAAAGTTACTTGTCCCTTGTGGAATGGTTATGTCATCAGGAACTTGGATACTTACCGCATATGGGAGTATTTGTCCTGATTTCAGGGCGTTTTCCTCGTGTAGGTATCCACAAGGATTACCTTTTAACCTTGTCCACAAGTTGGAATTAATCAGGTCAAGGTGTATGGCAAAGCGATGTATGACATCATTGCCAACGTAAACCTGATAGCGAGGTTCGTCTATCACTAGGAATAAATGTTTAACTGTCTTATTTCCGATGGAAATAGATAGTAAACATTTTGCTATCACATTGTGACTCTCTGATTCGCCATCCAGATTCTGGATCCACCTGTCATGTGGGGAAGCGTACCTGATCATTTTAGGATTAGCGATCTGCTTTAACAGACTTCTGCTAATATAGCTGTTCTCACTCTGTAAGTCCAGCTTTGCATTCCTACTTCTTCCTAAGTCATTTATTTGCATAGGAAAGAATAAATTGTTATTAACCCTTTCAATTCTGGCAAGGAATTGAGCATGACCTGCCAGATCTACAGATTCAACGTAGTCCCTGTGGAGAGAAATGGTTAAAACATCACCTTCCAGAGAGACATTCTGGATCCTCTCTGGAGCAATTCTTATGGAATGCTCATCTACAGGTGCGATTGCATCATTCACCTGCAGGATAGTCACGTCAGGCGACTGACCATTTCTAAAATGTACCTCAATTGAGTCAGGTCTTTCTTCTATCACATGGCAGTTACGATCAGATTGAACATGTGATTTCTCATAGGTTATGGGAACCTTAGCTTGTGACCATACAATTCCATTCACACAGTCAATAATTGTGTTAAGTCTTCTGAGTATGTCTATACCCAGAATCAGTCGGTCATAGGGGAGATCTACCACTATCACCGGGTGTCTAAAGGTTTTGGTACCTATTTTAAACTTTAACCATGTATTGCCAATAACATGAAGGGCATTTCCTCCTACACTCAACAGAGCATTGGGGAAACCTCTTAGCTTCGGCTTATCCGTTGCTAAGTCCATTACCTGCTGGAAGTAGGTATTGGATAAGATAGTGGCTTGTGAACCAGTATCTATTAACCCTTTAAAAGGCTGGGGTAGCGAATCCTGTATTTCTACAGACATGTAGTACCTTCCTTCATGTTCTTCTAATTCACATAAGAATTTAGAATGTGTCAACATATTACTTGTTTTCCATACATTACCGGTCACAGCAGTAGTTTCTACCTGTACTGAGGAATGCTCAGTCTTACCCACAGGCCCATCCTTTTTAGGAACATCTTGAACTGTCAAGCGGGAACTAGTGGTCGGCATCTCATCAGTTAACCCTTTCAGGTTTGGATCCTGGAAACTAGTGGCTGCTGGGGCTATTTTAGCCTTTGGCTGAAATGAAAAAACAGAGGAACACGTTGCGCCTCCTTCACCCGGAAGTGAAGTGACGGGATAGGCAATAGGTTTCCTAACACAACTATTGTTTGTTTGACTGTTATTATCTGGAAAGGAAACAGGGTTAGGCATTACATCTACTGATAACCTAGCCTGTTTGGTCACAGTGGCTATTATTGCTGCGGCACCTGTTGTTGTTGCTGCGATTGCACAGGTAGTTCTGCAATTGGAGCTATCCCTAAAAAAGGATTTCTGGCAAAGACTTAGTTGATCTTTGTCATTTCCTCCATTAATTTGCCCATCTGGTCTGTCAATTGACCAACCTGACGACGTAAATTATTTCCCCCATTACCGTTTTGTCTTTGCCCATTAGAATTTGGCTGGGATGGCTGAGACTGTTGGGAGTTATTGGAAGCAGATTGGTTGTTTCTGTTTCCATATCTCCTATTTCCCTGAGGATTCCTTCTCCATTGGGAATTGCCTTGGTTCTTATTAACCCAGGAGCGTTTATTCCCATTGGTATTGGACTTTTCAGAGTTATTAGAGGAATTTGCAGAATTGCTTCTGGCGTTTTCCTGTTTCTGAGGTTTTGGTGTTTTCAAAACCTCGGAATAGGTCCTCTTTTTCTGTTGGGTTTCTAAACCTAACTGAATTTTAGTCTCTGACACCATTTTATCACCAGGTTTCTTAACCTTTGGCTGATTTTCGTCATGTGCATGGTGTATAGTATACAATTTCATGCACTGACTGACTAGCCATTCTAATGGCAACTTACAATCGTAATCTCTTGCGAGATTCATTTGTATGTTTACTGGCATGGCATGAAAATACAGATCTTTGAAGTCTGTGCTTTCATACCTGGGTTTCCTTTGGGCCACGGAGTATGCATTTTTAAGAATTATTAAAAATTCTCTGGGGCTTTGATCTGGACGGCACTTTAAGTTATAAAGCGCCTTCTTTGCAGAAGCAATGGTTTTATACTTACCATATTCCATGATTATTTCATATTTCATCTTGGACCAGGACATTAACTGTATAGCTTGAAGACTTTCTAGATAAACACGGCACATTGAATCAAAGGTCCATGTAATGAACCATTTCTTATGAATGTCATCATACATGCCCAATGAATTCATTGCTCTATCATAATTTTCCAGATGTTCAGATATGTTTCCTGAACCTCTAGAAAATTGTGGGACAGTCTCTCTAAGGAATTTGATGACCTTTGGTGTTTCATAAACAGGCGTCGTTGATTTACGATCTCTGTTTCTGTGTTTGGGTAAACGTCTATGCGATCTGTCTGCTGAAGAGGAATTAGACCCGTACAACAGTGCAGATGGCATATCAGTTACATGGCCTTCAGAGTGGACAGTGCAATCACTTTCACTCCCATCACTCTGAGCTTCTTGTTCACTGTCACAATTCTGATCAGCATCAGAATCCTGCCAGTGTACAGAACCATGTCTGTTTTCATTCCTATCATCTTGAATTGGACTCTCCCTCTCAAGTTTGGCCAAGACAGCTTTTTCAAACTGTTCTGCCCAAGATTGCCAAGGTGGCTTGGTAATGTCATGAGATGGGGAATCTTGTTCCACAGGTGATTTTTTAGAATTACTCACACCTTTACTTACAGACTGTTTTATGAAAACCTGGTTTGGTGTGGGAAAATTATAATAAGGAGGGGATTTACAAATAGTCCTTTCTTGCATTTTTGTGCAACCTTTTGGCACAGAATGATGACTACCAACCTCACTGTCTAATTTCTGACTCTCCTTTTCATATTCATCCAATTGCATTTTAAGCTGATTTATTTCCTGTTCATATTTATCCATCAAAGCTTTCATTTCTTTTTCATGATCAGCCTGACGAGTTTTATGCTCAGCAAGTAAATCTTGGTATTTCCCATTTTGAATGCCCAAATCGTCACTGTACGTGTCCAATTTGGCATTCAATGACTTGTTTTCATCACACACCTTAAGAAGTGCTGTCATAAAGAAAGGCCAAGAGTGTATTATGAACGCCATTTTCCTTTCTATGTTCTTTTGTTCAGCAATTTCTTTAAGATATATGATGATGTGTTCATCAGTTAGAATGGTGTGTTTAGCTTCCCATTCTATGCTTTTCAACCAAACCTCATAGGTTGCATCATTTTTCATATGTTTATGAATATGAACTAGAGCATGTTTTCTTAGGTCTTCAATTATTTCAGTATTATCTGTTACAGACGTATTGCTGGATTCAGCCATATTTCTATACAGTGATTTAATCTCAATACAAAACTCTTTTCTATATCAAGATTAAATTGCATGAATTACACCAATATTATTATTATATATGAAATACAATTTCAACTTAAACGATCTCAGCACCGTGCCTCCAATATGTGGGGATATTTATGGGATAATAATAGTAACAGTGAGAATTGCCCACTAATTCAATTCTCAGATCCCAAAGAACGTTTATCGTGTTAAGTGGAATGTATTTCATATAATAATATCACAATGTATAAAAATAGATTTTTATTTATAATAACAAATTAATAATAATATGTAACATGCATGATAATAATCAATGAATATCCAGTACAAAATTATATGCAATACAAAGAAATGGGTATTACGTTTCAATGGCTATTAACTCATTATCTGTCAAGACTTCTACGATTTATGAGGTATCCTTAACACAGGCTGAAAGTGAAACTTTTCACACAGAGAACAGAATTCCTCAGAGTGCAGCATAAGGTCGTAAAGTTTAGCAGACAGTTAGAATAACCCTTTCAATGCTGGCTAGATCTCCTAGGTAGTTAAGATCTATTCTTATGTAATTTTTAAATAAAATAACATTTAAACCAGTTTAAATTCATTTTCTTAAACCATCCAATAAGAGAATCTAATATTATATAAGCAGATTTTTAATTTGTCTAAAAGATATCTATCTTAATTTAGAGCAAATCAATACACCTGGATAAAAACAGCGGTATGCTAACACGTGATAATATCACATCAATATATAATTATTCTTAATTCCACCTGCAGAATGGAATATTTATAACTATATATTCTTAGTTAACTAAGATTTCTTAATATGGAAATCTGACCGTGCTTTATCCAGTCATATATAATGCTATTAATACATTTTAATTAATTTAATTTAATTAAATGAAACCAGTATAATTACCAGTTGAGTAGATATTTCATCCGATTGGTAGTCTCTCTGCATGGAGGTGTTGGTTAGAAAGTCAGTAAATTCTAAGTGTTAGAGTTTTAGGAGTAGAGTGTTAGTCTCAGATGTTGTCCGAGTTGGAGTCCCCAAACTTCCAATTCCTCTCTCCTCTCCTTTGCATATCTTGCATCTGCCTCCTTCTCTCGTATATCTCTATCTTCCCTTTGTCTTAACTTTTAAAGGGCCAGACTCTCTGTACGTCATCAGTTGATAACCCAATAGAAGCACTAGAGGTGTGGTTATCTTCCAGATCGCAAATTAGTTATTTGGTCTGTAGAGGGCAGTCTTGTCCCACTAAACATACCTATCCAGGAAAGAGTTAACTTTTCCTGGTGGCTATTTTGACGTCATTTTGCGTTATCTTTATAGCGCCATAATTTAAAATTTCAAAGGGTTTCTTAAATTTTGTCCAGACTTAGCGTCTGCAATTCCTGCCATAATTTCTGATATGACAGATCATGAACTAAGTTTACCCTTTTCCATACAATGGTACCTTATATATATAGACAGTTAAATATTAAATTATTTAATCTTCTCTGTCACAATTGTCTGGGTTTAGATTTGATTATATTCCATTAGCATTAGACAGTCTGTCCAACCCCCTTCCTTATCACTTGGCTTGTATATACTATGCATTCCTCAGCTCTGGGAAAGTGGTTAGCTTACAGATAGAAATATAGTGTCTTTCTGTTAACTTGAAATAACAAAATGGAGTCTGGTCTGTTCAGAGTGACTCAGAATATACACTTTTAGTTTCTATCATAGCACAAGATGTCTGCCGATATAAATACCCTGACAGACAGTAGCAGATCCAGCGAGGGTCGTGACACCTGCTTACCCCATGTAAGAAGTCAACTGTTCTAAAACGGGCTCCTACACACCAACATGATTATAGTGTTTGGAGTATTCCTTCAACAATGTTAACAAAGTGATATCAGTGATTAAAACCATAACAAGCAAAATAAATGGGTGATCAGCACTTCCCATCAAATGAGTAATTCCCATATGAAAAGTGAGATGATCAAAATCATCAGAGACATTCATTTAATTTTAATCAAACATTTGTTTTCTATATTTCAAGGATTTTAATAATGTTAAAGTAATATCAGTAATTAAAAACTGTAACACTGGGCAAGCCACTGGGTGATCCACAAGTGCATATATTCAAAGCTATATTTAAGGGTTACTCCAATCAAACAAAAACCTGTGTTTTAAGAAAACACTGTTTTTCGTTAGCGTAACCCTTACTGGCATGCTTCGCCCCATAAGTTTAAAAATAAATAAATACATAAATAAAGTAAATCTTATCTGAATTTAAGATCCAAGGCCAAGTTCTCCCCTCAGCCCAGTTCTCCTCCAGTGATCTCTCTTTCCGCTCACTGCCGGAGATATCAGAGAGGATAGCCTGAGGATAGGACTTGGATAGCATGGAGGAGGGGTGCCACCATTTTTTCAGGTGCTGTGCATGATGATGACAGATGTTAAATATGCAGTGAACTCACATTCTAGGCTGGCTAATAATGCTTCCAGAGGGCTTTATTTCACTACACATACAGACTCCAAGCACCATAACCCTTTCAAATGACGATCATGGTGCTTGGAGATAAGGGATAATGCTTTTGAGATATCAAACATCCGAGGAAAAGCAAATTACAGGGTAGTGACAACAATAACTATCAATGCTTATGGGTAAAATATATACTCTTCCCCCAAACAATGTTTATGTCGTTTGGAAATCTATTTTATGAATTCCACTGATATTATGTCAATGCTATGTTGCACCATGAAGAGCCCAAAGATCCAGAAAGGTGCATTTCATTTAACTAAAAAGGGTGTAGTGCCAAGGGTAGGCAGCCTTCGACACTCCAGATGTTGTGGACTATATCTCTCCTAATCAGGGCTGCCATCAGAAATTTTGAGGCCCCTGAAACAGTTCAAAGTGTGGGCCCCCTGGGCCTGCCCCCGAGTCTGCCCCCGAGGACCCAGTCTGAGTCCGCCCACAAGGATGCCCTGTGTGGTGTGTAAAATGGATACAGATTTCACATTTTTAAATGGATGTAGTTTTGTGTGTTTTAGATAAAGTGTGTGTTTGTGTAGTGAAAGCAGAGTGTTTGTGTTGTGGTTTTAGTGTGTGTATGGTGAATGCCGTGTGTGTTTGTGGTTTAAGTGTGTGTATGGTGAATGCAGTGTGTGTTTGTATTGTGGTTTTGGTGTGTGTATGGTGAATGCAGTGTGTGTGTTGTTGTTTTAGTGTGTGTATGGTGAACGCAGTGCGTGTTTGTGTTGTGGTTTTAGTGTGTGTATGGTGTATGCAGTGTGTGTTGTGGTTTTAGTGTATGTAAATGTGTAAAATAGGGGGCTGCATTTGGGGGTGGGAGCGGAGCCTTTTTGGTGGCATTTACATTTTATTCCCCCCTCCCTGCTTCGTACCTGGCCAGGGAGGGGGAGATCGAAACCCTGATGGTCCGGTGGTAAAGTGGAGGGAGCCAGCCGCTGTAGAATGTAGACGGGGACCAGCCAGCACATCTTAACTTTCCAGCACCTCCTGTCTGTAACTCTCGCGAGCTGTGACTGTTTGCAGCGCGGAGCGTTGCCATGGTAACCCATGACAACGCTCTGCTGGCCACGGAGCTCACAAGACTTACAGGCACAGGAGCTGCTGAAGAGTTAAGATGTGCTGGCTGGTCCCCGTCTACATTCTACAGGTAGCCGGGGCCCGAGGTGAACAAATAGATAGCGATAATCGCTATCTATATGTGCACAAATGGAATGTGGGGCCCGGGACTCCCAGAGCAGTCCGGGCCCCCCAGAACCGCCGGGCCCATGACAACCGTTATGGTTGTCATGCCCTGATGGCGGCCCTGCTCCTAATGCTTTGCCAGCATTACGGCTGTAAAAGCATGATGAGAGATGTAGTCCACAGCATTTGGAGTGCTGAAGTTTGCCTACTCCTGATCTTTAATAATAACAAAATTATAACTGCTGTTGGCATACCATTTTACCTCTTTGTCCTTAAACAGCACTCTGCTGGACGTTCATGTATTCTTTAAAAAAGAAAATATGTTGCTAGGATTTTTTAAAATTAATATATGGATTCTTGATTTATTTAATAGAGGTATTTTCATCCACTCAATATCTCAGAACCAATAAGAAAATATTTAGCTGACTTATAAATTACATTTAAATGCCTGTTGTGTATATTGTAAATCTTCATAATATTCTTTTAGTACATGCATTGTGGACAGGGGCGTATTAGCCGCGAGGCAAACAAGGCATTTGCCTTGGGCGGCATTTTTCAGGGGGCGGCAAAAAACGCCGCCCCCCAAATGCCCAGGGCAAATGCCTAGTTAGCCTTGCGGCTAACTGACATCCCAGGCGGGCGGCTGGCGAGGGAGCACTTCCTATGAGCTGATGACGTCATCTTCCGGCTCCCAGCCTCACTCTGCAGCCGGTGCGCGAGGGAGCTGAGAAGATAGCTCATAGGAAGTGCTCCCTCGGCGCACCCCCGACCTGCAGGCAATAGACCACCGGACCACCAGGGAGAGAGACCCCCCCACCCCCAGCACTCCCAAAGGTAAGGAGGTTGGGGGGGGGATTTAAATTTAAAAAAAAGTTAATGTGTGTGTGTGTCTGACTGTGTGTGTGTTTGTGAGTGTGTGTGTGTGTTTGTGTCTGACTGTGTTTGTGAGTGTGTGTGTGTTTGTGTCTGACTGTGTGTCTGACTGTGTGTGTGTGACTGTGTGTGTGTCTGTGTGTGTGTGTGTTTGTGAATGTGTGTGTGTGTTTGTGTCTGACTGTGTTTGTGAGTGTTTGTGTGTGTGTTTGTGTCTGACTGTGTGTCTGACTGTGTGTGTTTGTGTCTGTGTGTGTGTGTGTGTGTTTGTCTCTGACTGTGTGTGTCTCTGACTGTGTGTGTGTGTGTTTGACTGTGTGTGTGTGTGTGTATTTAGAAGGTGGGGCGGGGGGAAGGGTTGGGTGGGGGTGGCGCGGCGGGAGGGGGGCGCCTGAGTTTTGTCCTGCCTAGGGCAGCACAAAACCAGGATACACCACTGATTGTGGATATACTCATTTACCATTTCTGAGCTTCTGACCTAGGTGTGACATGGTAAGAAACATTAAATTGATAAAAATGGCAAAGCCAAAAAGCATAGTCGTCAATCTCAACAGTATTCATGCATAAAAAGGTTCTGTTTAATCCTACGTATTGTAAAATTATAAGCTGCCTGTACAAAAGGAAATGAAATGTGACTCTTGCAAATCTACAGTATGTAATCCATCTCCCCACCTATACATCTGTCTAACCTGGATGTCTGTGTATTAGCTGTCAGTCTCTTTTTCTCTCTATATGTCTATCAATGAGTACACTTGGGCTTTTCGCCTTTGGATTTATCTGTTTGAATAATTATTCAACGAGTGGCATAATGGAAGAATGGAAGAATGAATGAATGAATGAATGAGTGGCAAAACTAAATTCTTCCACGCACAAATTGTCCATTCGGATGACTTTGCTGGCACTTGCTTCACACAAAGGGGAGGGAAGGAGGAGGGGATTAGCTGATTTCCAAGGACAAATAAGCTCACTCCTGTGACATGATGTACAAGGCGCTTGGCCAATGGTGTAGGACAGGCATAGGCAACCTTCGGCACTCCAGATGTTTTGGACTACACCTCCCATGATGCTTTGTCAGCATTATGGGTGTAAGAGCATTATGGGGGATGTAGTCCACAACTTCTGGATTGCCGAAGGTTGCTTATTTCTGGTGTGGGTTGTATCCCTAGTTGAAAATAGACATTGAGGCAGTTTTTTTTCTCTGCATACTTTAGTTTCTGCTGTGCTGAACACATTGCACACAATGTCTAGCGGCTTGTATTGCAAATGCAGCCTTCAGGTACACTGTTTTCTGCTATTTTTCCAAGATTTCAACTGATTTAGTGGACGAACAAGAGTCCTTTAGGTTAGGCTGGGGGGAGGGTTGGAATTAGGTCTTCTGCTTTATAGGGGTAGATTACTGGTAATATGGTTAGGTAGGTTAGGCTACTCTAGGCATAATTACTGTTCCAGCTCTAAGTCCATATAAATTAGACATGTGCAATTCATTTCGTTCCAAATGCAAATTCGGACAAATTTATGAAATTCAGACATTCTGATGCTTCCGAATGTCCGAAATGCTGAATTTCTGTAGTGTCGAATTTCGGAATGCCGAACCGAACCGAATTGCCGAAGTGCCGAATTTCCAGATTTCAAAAGTGCTGAAGTGCTAAATTTCGGAATGCCGAACCGAATTGCCGAATTTCCAAAGTGCCGAAGTGCTTCAGATTTCTGAAAAGTGGCAAAACAGGAGAAGGTTTGAGTTAGGGGATGGGTAGGGTTAGGGGTAGGGTTTGTGGTTCAGTTAGGGTTAGAGGTTGGTGTAGGGTTAGGGTTAGTGGTTGGAGTAGGGTTAAGGGTAGGGTTAGGGTAGGGGTAGGGTAACCCTATTCCTATCCCTAACCCTACCCCTAACCCTACCCTAAACCTTACCGTACTCCTAACCCTACCGTACCCCTAACCCTACTCTAACCCTAACCTTACCACTAACCCTACCATAACCCTACTCCTAACCCTTACCCTGCTCTGAACTCAACCCTAACCCTACCATAACGATACCCCTTACCATACCCTAACACTACTCCTAACCCTGCTCCTAACTCAACCCTATCCCTAACCCTACCATAACCCTACCCTATCCCTACTTCTAACCCTACTCCTAAACCAACCCTAACCTTACCCTAACCCTACCCCTAATCTAACCCTACACCTACCCTAACCTAACCCTACCCCTAACCCTACCCCTAACTCTAACTCTAACCCTACCCCTACCCTAGCACTAGCCTTAACCCTACCCTACTTCTAACCCTACCCTTAACCCTACCCTAACCCTACCTCTAACCCTACCCCTACTCCTAAACCAACCCTAACCTAATTCCACATTTACCCCAGTCCCGAAGTTCTGAAGTGCCGAAGTTCTGAATTTCCAAAGTGCCGAAGTTCCGAAGTTCCCGAAATGCAGAAGTTCTGAAGAGCCGAAGTTCCGAAGTACCGAAATTCCGAAAGTCCCGAATTTCAGAATGCCGAATCAAATATTTTTCCCATGCACATCCCTAATTTAAATGAACTTAAAATTGATTGTCTTATTTAAAATGAGTTTCTAGTGTGCATTACAGCAATAGTACCAGACTAGAGGTGCTGTTGCTGTATAGAGTTTAATCATTTCTCAATTCATTATATTATGTATTCTATTCTAATCTTGAGAGAGTGTTTTTTTTTTCTGTCTCACTTCTATCTCTGTCATCTCTTTAAACTTTAGACAGCTAAGACCAACGTATTACTACTATATTACATAGTTACATAGTTACATAGCTGAAAAGAGACTTGCGTCCATCAAGTTCAGCCTTCCTAACATTTGTTTTTTGATGTTGATCCAAAAGAAGGCAAAAAAAAAAAAAACAGTTTGAAGCACTTCCAATTTTGCAACAAGCTAGGAAAAAAATTCCGTCTTGACCCCAGAATTGCAGTCAGATTTATCCTTGGATCAAGCAGTTATTACCCTACATTGAAAGATTATTTCCTTGAATATTCAGTTTTTGCAAGTATGCATTTAGTAGCTGTTTGAACATCTGAATGGCCTCTGATAAAACCACTTCTTCAGGCAAAGAATTCAACATCCTTATTGTTCTTAAAGTAAAAAAAAAAACCTTTCCTTTGCCTTAGGCAAAATCTTCTTTCTTCCAGTCTAAACACATGACCTTGTGTCCTATGTAAAGTCCGGTTTGTGAATAGATTTCCACACAATGGTTTGTATTGGCCCCAAATATATTTGTATAATGTTATCATATCCCCTCTCAGGCGACATTTTCTAAACTAAATAGGTTTAAATTTGTTAACCTTTCTTCATAGCTAATATGTTCCATTCCTTTTAATACTTTTGTAGCCCGCCTATGCACTTTTTCTAGTGCCATAATATCCTTCTTTAGAACAGGTGCCCAAAATTGCACAGCATATTCAATATGTGGTCTTACCAGTGATTTATAAAGAGGCAAAACGATATTCTCATCCCGAGAATGAATGCCCTTTTTCATGCATGACAATATTTTACTGGCCCTAGCCACTGCTGATTGACATTGCACATTGTTGCATAGTTTGTTGTCTATAACAATTCCCAAGTCCTTTTTGTGTGTTGTTATCCCTAATTCGCTTCCATTAAGGGTATACGTTGCTTGTGTATTCTTTACGCCGAAGTACATACTTTGGAATTTTTCAACATTAAATTTCATCTGCCATTTGAGTGCCCAGTCCCCCAGTCTATCTAAATCCTTCTGCAGCAAGGTAATATCTTGCTCACATTGTATTATTTTACAGAGTTTTGTGTCATCTGTAAACACTGAAACATGACTTTCAATGATCATTTATAAACATGTTAAATAGAAGGGGTCCCAGAACAGACCCCTGAGGGACACCACTTGCCACCTCTGTCCAGCTTGAAAATTTACCATTAATGACAACTCTTTGTACTCTGTTTTAAGCCAATGTTCTACCCAAGAACAAGCATTTTCATCTAGACCGATTTCCTTGAGTCTGAACACTAATCTATTGTGTGGAACTGTATCAAATGCCTTGGAAAAATCCAAATAGTATTGAATGAGATTTGTCTGTGTTTACTTAATTCCATTCTTCTGAAAATATTGAATGAGTTTCATTGCCAACTAAAGACTAAATGGACTAAATTATTTTTGTAAGAAAAAATGTATTCATACAAACAAACAATGTACATGGTGCTCAAGTATATCAATAATGTACATTCCAATCTATAATTTAATATTTAACAACACATTAACGGTTGCAGATGAGTTGTTATCAATGTTGAAGTGATCATAATCCCTCTAATCTAATACATAAAAAATTATTTGATAATGCACTAAAAACACTCTTCCTAACAATTAACCAATATTTCAAAAAGTAACACCAAAAACAGATTCATTAAGTTGGTGGCATGTTGAAGCAACACCGCCATATGTATACTAATGATTCCTTGTTAATCAATTAAATCAAATAAACTATCAAAAGATAACTGCAACAGCAAAATAGGGAAATCAATAACACAACAAATGCATATGTGTACAGTACCTGAAATATATTTAGAGGTTCCTTAAGAAACACATTCACTAAAATGCCTATGTGGAACACAATAGGTAAAAGGAGGCTTTCCCAAACTCCGGCCCTCCAGATGTTGCTGAACTACAACTCCCATGAATCCATGAATCTATGAATGAAATAGATAGGCTGGGAATCATGGGAGTTGTAGTTCAGCAACATCTGGAGGGCCGGAGTTAAAGGGACACTTTAAGCACTGTAAGCACTACAGGTCAAGATAATGGTTATGATGCCAGGAACACCCTGATGTCCACCTTTTTTCAGCAGGATCTTCATTAACTCCCCTGTACCCAATACGCTGATCACTCTCAACCAAAATGTTAAAGGAAGTCCCTGAGGAAACTCTGGCTCTTGGTAGATGATAGTGGAGTTGAGGTGCTGCGCTTGACTGATTCAGGTAAGAAGTGAAACTTTTCAAAAACAGTTTTGATCCTTACAATGGGTTGACACCATTGCATTCCTGGAGCCATAACCACTTGAGCAAACTCTATGGTTATGGCATTTGGAGTGTTCCTTTAATGACGCACCCTTCACCTATCAGCATCATTAATACATTTGGCTATCTGTATCCAGCTATCGGCCTGTTGTAAATGTCAATTTTTCTGTTGTTACCCTCAAGATAGGCCTCTATAGCTCAACATTGTGAGATTAAGGAAAAAAAATGGAAATGTTAATCTATACTGACATCTAGTGGTCACATAACAGTACTTCATTATGTATTTTAACTCGCTGCAATGGTGATATATGAAAAGTATCATAATGACAAATATAGGGAGCGACTAGATACCAATGTGTTTAAAGAAAGGTGTTTACAGCTAATTTGATAAAAACTTGGAAAAAGTCTACAAACAGACTGCCTGTTCACAAACTATACTGCCTGTGAATGTGAACACTGTACAGTTTATTCTAATGTGTGCTGGCTAGAAAGATACTAAACTTGATACACAAGTATAGCAAAGCACCAACTAGATGCATGACCTCCCATACTCTTATACACACTGAGTGGTACAAGAGGTGATAATTATAATGAAGGAGACGTGCACCCTGATTCCTTCAAGTATTCTGTGGGTTATGGGATGGTGGGATACATATTATATTTATAATACATTATCAATGCATTCTGTGTTTAAGAGAGTGGACTGCACTATGGTTTCATCTTATTAATGTATTTAATCCCTTAGCCCATTAAAAGCACCGCTTTCCCTTAAATAAAGGGAAAACCCTGACTGCAATATTTTAACCCATAATGGGTCTTTGTAGCCACAAGTGAGTCAGGGTGATTCAATGAAGTGAGTGAACAAATCGCACACTTAAAATTCATGAATCCTTAAATGCTATGCTTGATGAACTGTAACTATATTTGATTAAAGTAACAATTAGTCTTGAACATTCATTTTGTTCTGAACTACAATTTGTCCAGAACTGGTGACCATTCGAATTTGCGAATTCCAAGCAGAAATAAGCTGAATCACCAACCAAGACAAATTTGCAATGGCCAAGGATGTTGTTTTTATTCACATATAGTTACAGTCACATAGCTGAAAAACGTGTCCATCAAGTTCAGCCTTCCTCACATTTGTTTTTGATATTGATCCAAAAGAAGGCAAAAAAATCCCAGTTTGATGCACTTCCAATTTTGTAACAAACTAGGAAAAAAATTCCTTCTTGACCCCAGAATGGCAGTCAGATTAATCCTTGGATCAAGAAGCTATTACCCTAAAGTTGAAAAATTATATAATTGAACATTCTGTTTTTGCAAGTATGCATCTAGTTGCTGTTTAAACATCTTTATGGTCTCTGATAAATCTGATTCACGATTCTAAATTTCTATTTTGGTTCCAAAACAGGGTAATTGATTGCTAGGGCACAATTACTAAATGTCTGCTGCCCTTACTGCTAACTAGCGCTTGCAGGACTTCTCGCAGGCGGCTCCCTTTCTTTGGAACAGCCTGTCTACCCCAGTCAGACTCTCTCCCTAGCCTTCAATTGTTTAAAAAGTCCCTCAAAACACATCTGTTCATGAATGCTTATGAACTCCCAGAGTAACTTATCTTTACTTATCCATATCTGCCACACGCCACTCTCCTCCAGTTCTGCTACTTTTGCACCTTGTTTGGTG
Organism: Pelobates cultripes; assembly: GCA_933207985.1. Taxonomy (NCBI): domain Eukaryota; kingdom Metazoa; phylum Chordata; class Amphibia; order Anura; family Pelobatidae; genus Pelobates; species Pelobates cultripes. The sequence goes on from OW240917.1 coordinate 192,499,017, forward strand.
GCTGTCACCCTTGCTGCCCTATTGTGTTTTTGTACCCTACTTGCTCTACATCAGGCATAGGCAACCTTCGGCACTCCAGATGTTTTGGACTACACCTCCCATGATGCTTTACCAGCATTATGGGTGTAAGAGCATTATGGGGGATGTAGTCCACAACATCTGGAGTGCCAAAGGTTGCCTATCCCTGCTCTAGACTACAAGCTCGTTTGAGCAGGGTCCTCATCTACCTATTGTTCCTGTGTCATTGTGTAATTGTCCCATTTATTGTAAAGCCTCCCACCCCCCCATTCATAATATTGTAAAGCGCTACGGAATTAGTTGGTGCTATATAAATACCAATAATAATAATAATGAAAAAAAATGTTGATTTCAATCACAGATCAAGTTAAAAGTGAACAATAGAGGTAAAATAGTTGGAACAATAAAAAAAAAAGTATATTCTTTAAATGTTTTCCTGCCATTTGTGAACCAAACGATGGAAAAATTCTCCTATCAGTGTACTGCTAATATTTATATTATGTATATATTTTGCAGTACATTAATTAGGCCATTGTCATGCCCTTTTGATTCCTCTTATTAGTTTCATGACATATGGCCAAAGCTACATTTGGCTGAAATTCGACCATTCCGTATTTTTTTTTTTTTTTTAAAGTGGTTCAACCAAAACTAATTTTCTCACTGTGCGCAAGTCTAGTAACAATACTGTAAGTATTATGTGTTTTGGTAAAACAATGCATATCACGTAAACGCTCCTACGCTATAGTTTGACTGTTGTCTAGTTTACATAAATATTTTATGTCTATGCTGGGCAACAGGGAAAGGAGATGTGGGGACCATGAGACAAATACCTATTATTATTATATCCCATAGAGTATTAACAGTTGAGCAGCTACTGGCTGCTCACTGTTTAGTATATATGAACGTCAGGTGGGGGCATAAGGGGGATAAAAACGTCCTAATTGTTAAATGTGGGTCATATTGACTACTGTAGGTTTTTACTTACTTTTTGGCATGGATACTGTTGCATGCAGACAAACTGAAATCTGATGGACATTTAAGTACAATAGGAGACTACTTTGAAAAATTGACATGAAAAATCTTATAAACAATGTCTTCAATTTGCATTTAGAATCCGCCTTGATGGATCCAAATAATTTTAGTAAATCCAGATTGGTGGCATACAGCACTTCGTGAATAACTGCATTCTCAGTTTTATATTTAAATCTGTCTGTATGTGTTTTTTTTAAATATACCCTTAGTGAAAACACTGGAGAATTTTTCATTTATAAAAAAGAACAGGGCTGTTGTTTTATATATTCAGATTGTTCATTTTGTTTGCTTTATTAAGGAGCATCCCACACACCATAGTCACTTCAAGATACTGGAAGCTCTCTGTATTGAGCTAAGTCAAGTGGTGCCATGCTTTGCTCAGCTGACACATTCAGCCAATGAACTGGACCTACCTGGCAAAGCTTAGCTCAGCAAAGCAAAAGGGAGCTTCTAGAAAGATCTCACACTGGAACAAGAGAGAAAAGGAGGAAGAGCCCAGTGGACCCCTGGTGAGAGGTCAAACACTTAGTAAACAGTTTGACTACCTATGCATGCTGAATTGCTTATGATAAATGGAGTGTTACTTTTTATGTTTTTTTCTGTAACTAATTCTAGAAGTACATTAATGAGAGCAATATTTTAAAGACAATCGTTTGTGACAATTTAGTAAACATTGAATCTGAATGTTTTAGGCTTACTTTTTTAAAAGTTTTACACTACAAAATTAGATTTTTATTTTGCTTTATGGTAAATTGTGCCAAAATATGGTACAATGTAAGCCAAACTAGCACAGATGGGAAAAGTATTGACTTATTTCTGTCTAATAAAAGGAACGCTTGGTAATTAAACCCTGTGAGCAAATAATGTCAGATTTAAATTATTTGACTATTCTTCAATTACTATATAAAGAATCACTTGCTAATGTAGTATTCCATTTTATACTTTCCAACCACTTTGTGTCTTTCTTGTTAAATTAACTGTAAGGCGATCTTAATGGGAACCTAACGTTTACTCTAACTGAAACCCCTCATCATACAGATAAATTATATATACAATGTAAACTTTAAAGATAATCATCAGGTGATATTAGGTATAGGCGGCGCTTCTAAGCCAAGTTGAAAGTTCCTTATTTTGATATGCTTCTATTAGCTGCTAACCATAGCCTTGTGTAAACTTAAAATCACTTCCCAATAAAAACAATAAAACAAATTGTACCGCTTAAAAACCAGTAAAATAAATAAAAATGCAAATATATTTTTTTTTACTAGGTCATCGTGTGAAATATAGTCAAAATAAATCCGGTGTCAAAGTGAATCATCATTAGTAGAATCTACATATTTCTAATTCATTTTTTTTTAAAAATCTTATTTTTTTTTTTAACAGTAATTACCATATTCTCTGGCGTATAAGACGACCTTTTAACCCAGGAAAATCTTTTCAAAAGTCGGGGGTCGTCTTATATGCCAAGTGTTGTCTTATAGGGCGGGCCAAGGCAGCTGCTTAGGGCGCCCCCATCGCCGGCCCTTCTAATGCTGCAGCCACCTGAGCGCTCTATAGAGAGTCTCAGGCGGCTGCAGCACTGCCTCTCTCCTCACCTTCCCTGTAGCGTGGCCGAGCTCCTTTCCGGTCCGTGGTGCCCAGCCGGATTGACTGGAAGTGCACACTTAGTGTGCACTTCCTGTCAGTCCGGCCGGGTACAGGAAACAAAAGCTCCTGTACCGCGGACCGGAGAGGAGCTCGGCCACTCTACAGGGGAGGTGAGGAGAACAAATGGGGGAATAAGGAGACTACGGGGGGGGGTTGGAGGAATAAGGAGAATACAGGGGGGAGAAGGAGAATATAGAGGGGGATAAGGAGAATACAGGGGTAAGGAGAATACCGGGTGGGGATAAGGAGAATACAGGGATGGGGAGTAAAGAGAACACAGGGGGGGAGTAAGGGGACCACAGGGAGGGGGGAGTAAGGAGAACACAGGGAGAGGGGGGGTGAGTAAGGGGAACACAGGGAGGGCAGAGTAAGGAGAACACAGGGAAAGGGGGGGTGAGTAAGGAGGACTCGTGTTTTTTTTTTAATTTATTTTTTTATTTGGTGTGCGTTGGAAGAGAGGTAGTCTTATACGGTGAGTATATCCCAAACTCTATATTTTAACTGGAAAAGTTGGGGGTTGTCTTATACGCCCATTCGTCTTATACGCCGGAAAATACGGTACATAAAAATGAGACATGTAAAAAAACAGACCAACAAAGTACTGTGCATATAATATAGATTAAATGAACTCTCCACATACCTAAAGCACTTTAGCTTGCTTAAGTGCTTTATGCAGGGCCATCTTTAATGCGAGGCAAACGGGGCAGCTGCCCCGGGCCCAGTTACTCCTGGTGAGCCCCAAAGCAGCTGCTCTACTGCCCTGATCTAAATATTCCCCCATGGCCGCCCGGTGCAGCCAGGGACCCACACACTAAGCATGCTTGTATCAGCAGGGGCCTGGTTGGGTGCTGTGGGCTTCAATAGCGCTACCAGTACCATGTTTTTAGGCAGACTGGGAGGAAATGACAGCTGCGAGTCACTTCCTCCCACAGAGAGAGAAGCCGCGCGGGAGGGAGGAGCAGGCAATGAGGAAGGGGATTCCTCACTCCCATCAGCCTTAGGCACCACACTGGACCCCAGGAAAGCCACCCTCCAGCTAAAGGTAGGTAACTGGAGGGTGGATTTAAAAATTTAAATTGTACATGTGTGTCAGTATGTCTGTGTGTGTCAATATGTCTGTATGTGTGTGTGTCAGTATGTCTGTCTGTGTGTGTGTCAATGTATGTATTTATGTATGTGTCAGAATGTATGTCAGTGTCTGTGTGTAAATATGTCAAACAGCATATGTGTCTGTATTTCTGTATGTAGTCAGTGTGTGTATCTGTATATCTGCATGTGTGTCAGTTTGTACCTGTGCATCTGGGCAGCTGCATGTGTGTCAGGCTGTGTATCTGTTTGTCTGTATGTGTATCGCTGTGTCTGTATCTGTGTCAGTCTGTGTGTCTGTGTGTGTACATGTGTTTGTAGGTATATCTGCATGTGTGTATATCTGTGTATTTGCATATGTTTCGGTGTGTGTATGTTGATCTGTGTGTATGTATATCACAGTGTGCGTGGCAGTGTATGTGTATATCTGCATACATCTCAACATTCAAACACCAACACTACATACAAACACACTCCTGAATTCAAACTTCAACACTACATACAAACACACTCCTGCAATGAAATGTCAAAACTACATACAAACATACCTCTGTGTTAAACACTAAAATTATATATAAACACACCCCTACATTCAGAAAACATCTCTACACATAAATGCATGCTTGAATTCTAAAACCACATACAAACACACCTCTACATTCACACAAACATACTCCATACAGAAACATGCTTACATTCAAACACACAAACACTGCTCAGTGCTACATACAGTGGAGTGTCCGGAACGAAGCCAGGACATCATCATTTGTGTGAAGAGTTCACACAATGTCAGAATAGGTGCAATAATAATGCATGCATTGTTAGGTCCTGCAGCCATACAAAGGTAACCATATATAGGAGTGGAGAAGTATACACTGGTCAGCGACATCATTAAAGCCCACTGACAGGTGAAGTGAATAACACTGATTATATTGTTACAATGACACCTGTCAATAGGTGGGCTAAATAAGGACCAAGTGAACAGTCAGTTCTTGAATTTCATGTGTTGGAAGATCTGAGTGATTTTGACGAGGGCCATATAATGATGACTGGGTCAGAGCATCTCCAAAATGGCAAGTCTTGGGGGGTGCAGTGGATAGTACTTACTAAAATTGGTGCAAGAAAGGACAACCAGTAAATCAGCATCAGGGTCATGGATGCCCAAAGCTCTTTGATGCATGTGGGGATCGAAGGCTAGCCTGTCTGATCCTATCATACAGAAGAGCTACTGTAGCTCAAATTGATGAAAAATGTAATGTTGACCATGATAGACCGGTGTCAGAACACACAGTGCATTGCAGTTTGCTGTGTGTGTGTAGCTGCAAAGCCGCAGACCATTCAAAGCACCCATGATGCCCCCTCTCCACCACCAAAAGTGCCTTTAATGGGGACGTGAGCATCAGAACTGGACAATGGAGCAATGGAAGAAGGTTCCTTGGTCTGCCGAATTACATTTTTGTTTAGATCAGGTGGATGGCCCGGTGCGTGTGTGTCATTTACCTGGGGCGATGGCAGCAGGATGCACTATGGGAAAAAGGCCAGCTGAAGTAGCATTATGCTCTGGGCAATGTGCTGCTAGGACAACTTGGAAACTGTCATTCATGTGGATTTTACTTTGACTTGTACCATCTACCTAGAGATTATTGCAGACCTCCTTACACACAAAGACAATGCACCCCTTTTACACAGAAAAACACACAATGCATTACACACACAATGAATTACACACACAGACACACATACACAAGCAATGCAACCCTTACACACATTGCATCCCTTACACACACAGAAACACACAATGCATTCCTTACACACACTCAATGCACCCCTTACACACACACACTGCATCCCGTACATACACAGAAACACACCTTGCAGCCCTTACACATACAAACACAGATTCACACAATGCATTCCTTACACACATATCGGGACATCCCCTACACACTCCACCCCCTGTGAACAAACTCATTGGTGTAACATGAAGGTGGACCCTGAGACCCAGACCTTGAGCTGTGTAAAGGGCCCCCAAAAAATGGAGCTGCTTCCCGTTCTCCCAGAACATTGATTTTTGTGACCACAGTTACAAACCGCCTCCAGAGAGCCTGTTCTACATCAGACCAGCGAAGCCAGACTGCAGCTAGAACCCATCATCATCCTCATCTGGTTGTAAGTAGGCAATCTAGTATATTATTCATGGCACTAATCTCTAATTTACCTCACATTAAAGAAACACTATAGTCCCCAGAACCACTGCAGCCACTGTAGTGGTTCTGGTGTATATAGCCTGTCCCTGCAGGCCTTTTAATGTAAACACGGCGGCACTGCAGCACTGGCGTTAGTTAACATGGCAGATCATATGGGTGGGGCATTGTGATTTCACATGGGGGAGGCAGCAAACTTTACTTTTGTCTAAGGCGGCAAAAATCCTTGCACCGGCCCTGGGTACAGAAAGGGAATTTGGACAAGAATATGTTCAGATGTCATTACTATGTTACCCAACCTGATGCTCCTGGGTGGGGGAACAATGATTGCACTTGTAATTTTTGACGGCTACCTGTAGTGGATGGTTAAGCTATCTAAATAAATCATAGTAATAATATTTGTAGTAACTTTGTAGAAAATGAAGTTTTATCGGTCTATAATAATTCCAAATTGAGCAACCACAGGTAAGGGTGGCAATTGTCTGAGAAATATTAGGGTGTCTTAGGTAGACGAACCCCTAGATACAGCAATATGTACAAAATCCCAGACTTAATAGTAATAATCTCAAAGTCTATCACAAATATTTTCTTTCTCCATCTTTTAATCTCCCCTTATTATAATCATAATGTTTCATTATTATTATTATTATTATTGTTACATTACATTACACTATTTCATTTGCCCTTCATAATAATAGGAAGATTCTTAGAAAACACTGACAGTTACATATTAATTTTTTTTTTTTTTTTTTTTTTATGATTGATGTGCACATTCTTGCTTACTGTAGAAAAGTCTTGCTCACCAGCGTTGTCCCTGACAGTTTGTGTGGCCACGTACTGAGCAGAAGGATTTTAATAGCACATAGTATCCAAAAGCATGAGATTCCCACAGAGCAACAGCTGCAGCTCTCTCAGCATTTGGCATTGATTAGTGAATGGGAATTAATCATTTACTGGTTAATCAGCATCTAGTGTAATGGAACTCAATACATTTTTGTTATAATCACATGCATACGTGCATAGATAGCACATGGCTACATCCTTACAATTCCCCACCCTCCATACCTTTGTAGATATTTATTGTTACCCCAAAGGTACCACTGACATAAGAGGTCATGAATGCCTTTTTTTTCAAGGGATGCTGTATCCTCTCTGCTGCAGTTAGCAATCAGTCACTTTACCACGTTTATGAGGCTTTATATTCCTCGAGGAGACTGCTAAATGTAAGTATATTTATTTGTAGTGCAATCTGTCACCAGACCGAGCATTTAATTTTTAACCTGACCTCTACATGTCCAAATATAACTGTGATTTATAAGACAACTTTACAATATGTGAATAAAATCACTGCTTTCTCTATTATTGGATATCTTCATGCATTACTTTTTATTTACACATATATCAGTCTAATGAATGTAATAGGCTATCAGTTTCAGTGGTTGTAAACATATGTGTAGGAATGAAAAATTCACCACATTTGTATTTCACTTAATATCGTCAAGTGCATGCAAGTCCAGTGCACTCCCTGTACAGTTAGAGAGAGTTTGAAAGGCATTTGCAAATAATTCAGAATATTATGAATTAATTACTAATAAATTGTGGCTTTATATTGGACTTATGTACAATAACACCAGCACACATGACATTGGCAGCAGAGAACTCTCTTCCGCTCTGAGCCCGCAAAACTGTCTAATCACAGGTTTCTATGTGAGACTCCCGTGATGTCGGAGAGGGCGTCAGCACTGGGATCTTCACCCGGCGCTGGATCCAATGATGTCTCTTTTTGCAAACACTGAATACATATGTGAAAATTCACAATTTATAGGAGTTTGGACATTTAAACAAAAACAAGTGGCTAAAATGGTAGCCCAGTCTACTTGTTCATCGTGACAATCTACTTGTCCAGACACGCACAAAAATAATTTTGGTTGGGGCATTTGTTTAGAGTTCTAGACATTGAAAGTTTTATTTTCTAAACTAAAAACTGATTTCTTTCAAACTAAAATCAAATATTAAAAACTGAAACAAAAAAAACTAATCTGGAAAAAGTCTCTATTTCAACCATAGTCACTGAGTTTAGTGAATAACAGTGAGTATATCTGCCTCTGCCCCCTCCACAGTCTCTACGTGTGTCCCCTCATACTTTGTGTGTATTTTGTGTAATGTGTATAATGCATGCTTGCTGTTTTTCTGTGTACTGTGTGTATGTGAGATGTGTTCTGACTGTGTGTAATGTATATGTGATGGCTGCTGGCTGTGTGCAATGTGTGTGATGTGGAGGAAGGTTGTGAGTGATGAGAAAGATGATCCAAAATAGTAAAAATAGGAGAGGTCTTACTTACAGTTGACAGAGCTTAATCCAGCTCTGGTGTGAATGGCTTGCAGCGGTATTATCCCCGCTTACAGGATATACGGCGAGTATCCTCTTCTAAGTAGTGACAGACGGCCAAGTGGGAGATAAAAATGGAAACAATAATGGTGCAGTATGTTCCACACGTGAAATAAAAGATGTTAAAATATAATAGATACACTCACATTCAGTAGAGCTTCTGCAGTCGATGTGTATGTAAAAGAGAGAAGGTCATCTGGTGAGAGTACGTCTAGACTGCAGTGTGCAGGCTGGAGCCCAGCAAATACAGAGCTCCTGATACTACCATCAAGAACACTCATCTTATATCCTACAAGCGGGGATTATACCGCTGTACACCTACAAAACTAGAGCTAGCAGAAGCTCTACCGAATGTCAGTGTATCTATTACATTTTAACATCTTTTATTTCACGTGTGGAACATACTGCACCATTATTGTTTCCATTTTTATCTCCCACTTGGCCGTCTGTCACTACATAGAAGAGGATACTCGCCGTATATCCTGTAAGCGGGGATAATACCGCTGCAAGCCATTCACACCAGAGCTGGATTAAGCTCTGTCAACTGTTAGTAAGACCTCTCCTATTTTTACTATTTTGGATCATCTTTCTCATCACTCACCACCTTCCTCCACATCTTTTGGATATCGTAACAAGTAGAACCCTACAACTTCGGAGACCACATAAAAGATTTAATTGGACTTGTTATTGTTATTTATTTTGTACATTGGCGCAGACCCATCCCCTATTTATTTGTTTTTGCTTATCTATTCCTAAGGACATTTGAGGGAGTCCTTGCTTGGGACTGCTGCCTCTCCGATTAGCGCTGACTCTACTCTCTGTTTTGTTAATGTGTGTGATGTGCATTATGTTTTTGTGTGTGCTTTTTGTTGGCCCCCTCCTAGTGCCTCCATCCTTTATGCAGTGAGAGGGGTCATGCCCCCTGGTGGTTCATTGTAAGTTAAAATCCATAATGGCCACGTTGGGGATTCTGTTGTCTGCATATCCGGCTGGTGCAAACCACAGTAATCACCCGCTTGCAACCTCAGCACTCATTGAGTCATAGTACAGCCTCCATGATTTTCATCCTGCACTCTCACTCATTAGTGAGTGCCAGACTAAGCAGGAGCTGACTATGGCCTGCACCTGCTGAAGGGGCAGGCCATATGATCCCTGCCCCAGACCTGTGCTCCCTGTAACAACCCTGCTGACAAGATTAAAAGTAGAAAAAAGTGTGCCCAGAACTAAACTAATTGTCTGAAGGAGAAAGAACTGTTTGCACAAATTCTGCTCTGACTAAATATTAAAAAGACTTTAAAGGGAAAACAAATTCTTACGGTCAAGGTGTTAAAGAATCCACAGTTGGACAAATTATTTATAAGTGAAGAAAGTTCTGTACTGCTCTCTCTATGCAAGCTAAGGCTGCAACTTCTCAGCAAAAGTTCAGAGTGCAATGCTTAAAGAGTTTAAAGATATCCCCAGGGTACCATCCTAGGATCTGCAGAAATATCCTGGACATGACAAAGCTCCATGTGTCCATTAAAAGGAAAACACTGATAAAGAATGGAATGGAATTCCAGCATCTAACTGAAGGACACCATATAGAAAAACACAGTATGCAGTGATTCTAGGCATCTCAAATTTGCAAAACACAGCCTGATGTCACACCATGCTACTGACAATTTTCTGTGGATGGATGCAATGAAAGAGAAACTCTGATAGAAATATGCAATGTTATTACATGGGGTGGGGTCTGCACACCAATACTATACCATTAAACCATGACATATGTTGTAGTGAGCATCATTGTTTGGGTGTGCATTGCTCCCTCCAAGCCTTCACAGTTTGCAATTGTAAGCAGGACACTTTTTATTAACCTTCACTAGGCTGATGATGATGCAAAAGAAGAAAAAGGATCATTCTCCAGGTCTCCTCTAGTTGACAGAGAGCCCCTTCCTAATTATTTACATGTTTAACTTTGTCTTATTCTATTTGCCTGCTGGCTGCTTCTTTACATTATGCCATGTTTTGTAATTTAACCTCAAAAACAGGTGAACAGAAATTTCCAAATGTGCCTCTCCAAATTTGGTAACAATTTGGTGTTCGACAAATGTCCAAATGAATTTATTTTACATGAAATTTGAAGCTTCTACTGGCTAGTTTTTTTTAGCAGACACAAAACTATTCCAAACTGTAAATACACATATCTTATGCTAATCTCCAGATGTACCTTTAATTTGCCTAATGTGAATAACAAAACCTGCAATTTCAGGTCAAATTCTGAGATTTTCCCTAAATGATCTAACTCAGAGGAACACTTGGTTCTTAGTGGTTAAGATCAACATTGTCCTTTGAAATGATCACCAGCCAAAAAAAGGTCAGTGTCCAGATTTCCACCGGTGACCATCAGACTCTACTCCCGCAGAAGTCTCCAGTATATTGTTGAACCGATCACTGTAGAAGATTTCTGCATAACCAAAACTATAGTTGTTAGTCAATAAACATTCTATCCAGTATATGACTTACTTATGCCAAAGGCTTATATCAACGGAATTGCTGACCTTGCAATAAGGTTACAGTTTGCACGACAGCTGATGCACTGGTGTCAGTACAATAGTTTACTTTAAAGGGTTATTCCAATCACCATGACCAATTCAGTGATATAAAGTGGTCATGGTGTTAGGAATCTGTATGTGCACATAGGAATCTGCATGTGCACGCACTTTGAGCCAGTGAAATGGTCCAATCAAATGCTTCTATGAGAAGCGTTTGATTGCACCACAGAGCAGAAGGAAGTGACGTGGCCAGAAGTCAGACTGGGCATGGAAGACCCTTGCCTGGTGCTTGAATGCAGGTAAGTTATATTTTTTATTCATTTGATTTTAGACAGTATTGGAGGGGGGACCTATTAACTAGCCCCCAATTGGCACTATACCAAAATAAAAAACCTGAAAGACAAAAAAGGGTCGGAGAAACCTTTTAAGCACAAACAAGAGAGGAGTGGAACATAAAGGGTTAGTACATTCCTAACAAGGAAAGGATATAGAAAAGATTGGGGTGACAGAATAAGCATTGCTATAATTTAACCCCTGCGTTACTCAAGCACATATAAGACATATATGAGAATAATTTTTTTTTAAAAAAAACTACCACAAATGTTAACTCAAAGCATCTTAAATAACCTCTGCACAGCCATGTTCTAATCATAAAATCATAATGTAATAACCACACATTTATTCTTCTTCAAGTTGATATAATGATATAATTATCTGGAAAGGTAGCGTTGGTAATTATTTTATTTTCAATGCACAATTACATTTTCAGTTTACCGTGTTTCTCCGAAAATAAGACCGGGTCTTATATTAATTTTAGTCACAAAAAACACACTAGGGCTTATTTTCAGGGTAGGGCTTAGAGCCAGTCTGTCAGCCGGTGTCCGCACTGTGTAAACCCCCAGAGACCCTCACCTCCCCCTCCCTGTAATATTCTCCCCTCCCTCCCTCCCTGTAATACTCTCCCCCCTCCCTGTAATATTATCTCCCCCCTCCCTCCCTGTAATATTATCTCCCCCCTCCCTCCCTGTAATATTATCTCCCCCCTCCCTCCCTGTAATATTATCTCCCCCTCCCTCCCTGTAATATTCTCCACTCCCTCCCTGTAATACTCTCCCCCCTCCCCTGTAATACTCCCCCCTCCCTGTAATGTATCTCCCCTCCCTCCCTGTAATGTATCCCCTCCTCCCTGTGTCTCTCCCCCTCCCTCCCAGTAATATTATCCCCCCTCCACACTCCTGTAATATTATCCCCATCCTCCCTGTAATATTCTCCCCCTCCCTCCCCAGTAATATTATCCCCCCCTCCTCCCTGTAATACTCTCCCCCACTCCCACTCCAGTAATATTATCCCCCCCTCCCCTCCCACTCCTGCTTCTCCCCCCCTCCCTCCCTCCTTCCCTGTAATACTCCCCCCCCTCCCTCCAATCTTCTCCTCACCTTCCCTGTAGCGTGGCCGAGCTCCTCTCCGGTCCGCGACCCGGCCGGACTGACAGAAAGTGCACACCCAGTGTGCACTTCCTGTCAGTCCGGGCGGGTCGCGGACCGGAGAGGAGCTCAGCCACGCTACAGGGAAGGGGAGGTGAGGCACTGCGGCAGCCGTCTGAGCGCTCTCTATAGAGCGCTCAGGTGGCTGAGGCATTTAAAGGGCCGGCAGCTGCCGGCCCTGCCTAGGTCTTATTTTCGGGGTAGGGCTTATATTGCAGCCCACCCCGATAATCCAGCTAGGGCTTATTTTCGGGGTAGGTCTTATTTTCGGGGAAACACGGTATGAGGTGCACACCTTCCATTTGTAAGTCAGCTCTAAATAGTTTTATTCCAACAAAAAATTGACCCAATATAATATGGATTTTATTTCTTAGCTATTCTTCTCATTAGGCTGTAACACGCAAACATTTAATCTCCTTCTGTTTAAGTGTTATATTCTCACACAGCTTTCAAAACAATGCACGCTCTATATCCTTGAGAATTGTCCACAATTCATGTGAATACGTAATAGAAAGCATGAGCCATGCAGTGATATATATATATAAATATACAGATGCCTGGATATGCCTATCTCAAGTTAAAATACCTATCTATCTTTATGGGGTAAGAGATGTTTGCTCTAAATGTTGCCAGTCAGCGTCAGAATGTGAATTGCATGGAATCAATTAGGGGATTGCACATTTTAGGCAAAAGTAGATACGTAAAAAATTCAACTATTTGTCCAGCTCAATTATTTAGTCTGAAAATTTGAAAAATATAGTGCTTTCCACATTATAATATATTATCTATCCTCATATGTGCATTTTTAATTTACCTGTAGGTATTGCATTGTTTGTACTGGGAAGTTACAGTAACTGCAGTAGTATTTAGTTATAGTGGATTTTATTTCTGAATTGTGTGACAATGCTGTAGAGAATTTTGATTATGTGTCTAAAATTAAATTGTTAATTTAGCTTTAACTCCTCTTCGGTAGGCAGTTTTGGTTACATATGTCACACAGCCATGACCATGCTTCCTGATAGAACAACATGAGGCACCACACTTTGAGGAATCAGTATGTTGCTTTATTAACCACTAAGGAACATTACGATGTTCTAGGCCATTTTCCACCGAGTCGGGTTTAATGCCGGTAGGACAGCATGGGATATTCTAATATTTTGCTGTGACCAGGGTATCAATCCATACCCAGGCTCTCTTTTGTCACTCATATTTAGGTGACCCAGATTGACAGATGAGCTGTATCCTATGCTCAAAGTGAGCACTGCAAACAGCATTTAAATCCTTGGGCTGAGAGATTGCACATAGCCAGAGTGATTAAAAGCTTTCCCCAAGTCTGAGGGGGACCCTGACAAACCTGATTAGTACTGCGATTTGCCAGCTTCCCAGCACCAAACACAGTATAACAGACACGGGCAGTGTGCCAGGCTGCAGCATAAGAGTGAGATCTTCCTGTCATGCTGTAAACATCCAGTAGATGGAGATCACAGGTTGCTCTCTACTGGTTTAGCTAGGGAATCCCTCAGCTGATGTCAGCAGAGTGAATTCCTCTAAGTTAGGAATAGGTTTAGGGGTAGGTGTAATGTTAGGGTTAGATAAAGTTTAATGCTGGGTTAGGGTTAGTGTTTTAGGGTTAACGTAGAAACATAGAATCTGACGGCAGATAAGAACCATTTGGCCCATCTAGTCTGCCCAATTTTCTAAATACTTTCATTAGTCCCTGGCCTTATCTTATATATATAGCTAGGATAACCTTATGACTTCCCCACACATGCTTAAACTACTTCACTGTGTTAACCTCTACCACTTCAGCTGGAAGGCTATTCCATGCATCCACTACCCTCTCAGTAAATAAATACTTCCTGATATTATTTTTAAACCTTTGCCCCTCTAATTTTATAACATGACAGGAGGCTTCGTATTTTGCTTAAGTCTTTCTTTACTTAAGCTCCACAGCAGCACTTTTTAACATAGTAACAGGATAACCAATAAAAAAAAAAGTAACAGGATATAAAACTCCCTCCCACTGATGTCACTTCCTCTTTCTTTGCTGCTTCACATCAGTACAGGTCAGAGTGCCACTGTCTCCTACTCTCTGTGGGTTTCTGTGGTTTATTCATTTATTTCTCTTATCTGCTTTTCCCATCCTTTGATATTATTATTGTGTCATATGCAGGGACGTATTAGCCGCGAGGCAAACAAGGCATTTGCCTTGGGCGGCATTTTTCAGGGGGCGGCAAAAAACGCCGCCCCCCAAATGCCCAGGGCAAATGCCTAGTTAGCCTTGCGGCTAACTGACATCCCAGGCAGGTGGGCGGCCGGCGAGGGAGCACTTCCCCAGAGCTGACTGCTCAGCTCCCTCGCGCGCCGCACAGTGAGGCTGGGAGCCGGAAGATGACGTCATCTTCCGGCTCCCAGTCTCACTCTGCAGCCGGCGCGCGAGGGAGCTGAGCAGACAGCTCTGGGGAAGTGCTCCCTCGCCGGCCGCCCGCCCGGCAGCCACTGGACCACCAGGGAGAGAGAGACCTCCCCCCCAGCACTCCCAAAGGTAAGGAGGTTGGGGGGGGGGGATTTAAATTTAAAAAAAAAGTTAATCTGTGTGTGTGTCTGACTGTGTGTGTGTGTGTGTTTGTTTCTGACTGTGTGTGTGTTTGTGTCTGTGTGTGTGTGTCTGACTGTGTATGTGTGTGTATGTGTCTGACTGTGTGTGTGTGTTTGTGTCTGACTTTGTGTGTGTGTGACTGTGTGTGTTTGTGCCTGACTGTGTCTGTGTGTGTGTGTGTATGACTGTGTGTGTGTGTTTGTGTCTGACTGTGTGTGTGTGTATGACTGTGTGTTTGTGTCTGACTGTGTGTGTTTGTGTCTGACTGTGTGTTTGTGTCTGACTGTGTGAGTGTGTGTGTGTGTGTATGTGTCTGACTGTGTGTGTGTGTGTATGTGTCTGACTGTGTGTGTGTGTGTGTGTGTGTATTTAGAAGGTGGGGCGGGGGGAAGGGTTGGGTGGGGGTGGCGTGGGGGGAGGGGGGTGCCTGAGTTTTGTCCTGCCTAGGGCAGCACAAAACCAGGATACACCACTGGTCATATGCCTACTGGGATTTATCTATTTTCAAATGTAAAACTTGCTAAATTTCTCTTCAGCTAATTTTCTCCATCTCTCCTGCTACTTCATATATTCCTTTTATATCGTTTTATTCTTTCATTTTCTATTTTTTTCCATACTTCTATGCTTTCTCTGTATTTACTTTACTTTCTATTTGCCTTATTTAAGCCTGTGTTGCGGTCGGCAATCTCTGCTCCATTTTTACCGGGCTTTCTGGGCCGTGGAGAACGCCTCCGACGACCCTTAGTGTGCACGGCGGCCATCTTGGATCTCACGTGCTACCGCAAGAGCCAAATGGCCATTTGTACCTCTTTTGCGCATGCGCAAAGTCACGGCGGCCATTTTCTTGGAGCCGCGACCTGTGCTCATACTGGCCGTGCGGCGGCCATCTTATTGTACCGCTTTTTTCGCAGCACCTATTGTAAATAATAATAAAAGATACCACTATCTATTTCCTGTTTACATTGCTGACACTTATCTATGCCGACCAGTGGACCCCTCACTTACCTAGTGGACTCCACTCACCTAACGATATATAACACTGTAAAGTCTGTTACTGTTATTGTTATGTTATGCTGACTACCCCTGGTGGTGATTCGAAACTACTACAAGGAATACATTTTATACCATTGAATTCATTTAAAACTATTAATCATCACATATGATATTAATCAAACTATTATATTAATCACATTCCACTGTGAATTTATAAAGGGTAAACCCCTAAATATTATTTATGATTGCTGTTATGATATACAGCCCATGATTGGCCTGCTTTGTCTGTGCCACCATACCTCTTCACGGTGTGATCCTTGTCGGCAGGTAGCACGGTCCTCTAGGGCAAAAACATGCACAGTCCTTGTAATTGCAAATACTCTTTATTTGTAAGTTCACACAGAATACAGCAGTAAATGAAAACAAATGTAACACAAAACCCTATAAACAAAAACCTAGCTCGGTCTGAGCACTAACTCACTTTGAACGTCCCTCTCTATCAGGGTTAAACTAACAAAACATATGGCACCAACCTTATTAGTTAGCAACACTCTGCTGGCTAGCCTGTTGCTTTCCTTTCTGCACTCCCAGTGCTCCAAGCCAGCCTTGCCCTGACTGCTTTCTTTCTGCACTCCAAGTGCCTAGTCTCCTTGACTCTATCTGGAGAGAACAGCCTCTCTCTCCTACCTGCTTCCTGGGAGGAAGCCAGCAATCCCTCTCCTTTACCTGCCTAGCAGGGAGGAGATTATTCCCACTGCAATAGCTCATTAACTGCAGCTGAGCAGTGGGTTGGAGACGGTCCAAAAAACCCTGACCTGGATCTATGTCTCCCCAGAAAACCACTAAACTGTGGAGTGGAGCATTGGCCCACCCTTCTCTCCAAATGCTCCACCCCAGGGGCCCATAACTAAACAAAGCTTTGGGTTGTGCGACACACAAACTACACATACTCCCCCTGGGGTTAAAAGGCCTATCTGCCTTCACTTTATCACAACGGGTACAAACAATTATATATATACAAACCCAGAGGTTATTTATGCTGGATGAACCCCAGCTTAAGCTTGCACTTTGGATTTAAAATATATTATTTTTATATATATATATATATATATATACATATACGGCCTTGATATACATTCTAATACTGGCCTTTTCTTCCCCATAGGTACCAAAACTTTACAATGGAGGCCACAAACAAGATCTAAATCTGCAAGCTCTCATAAACGCGGCTGTCACCGCTTCACCTGAAAAGGCCCTGGCTCGGGTGCTGCCCTTAGAGCCCAAGGAACACAAGCCCTCTGATCACCCGCTTTCTGCCAAAGAAACAGAGGATGTCGATTCCCCAAGACGGAATCTTTCCAAACCCCATAAACGATACTGGAAAGGGGATGGGCCAGAACCACTCAAACGCAAGGGAAAAGAACCGGCAAAACACCCCAGACAGGCAGACACTAGAGAGAAACACTTTGTCCAGCCTAACCTCTCGGAAGAGGAGGAAGATGTTTTTGCCCTACATCCCTTAGCCATTCTAGATGAATGGCAAGCCAACCACTCGTCAGACGACAAAAGGGACTGGCCTGAGGCATCCTTAGGGGGAGCACCTCAGGATACTATCAGTGACCCCACACTGGAAGATGTGGTCCCATCAACACCAGCAGGGGAGGCTGAATCCTTTCTGGATACATTTGGTCGCTATGACCCCAGAATTTTATACGCTGCTTTACACATACCTAGCCAGAACTGTCCGTGACACAAAAAAGGGCATTGAACGCAGATTACGCCTCACCCAGGACAAAATGCTGGATATCCTGGGGCCCCTTGCAAAAATTATTTTACTGGCTGATGACGCCCTCTCTCAAGAGGGACCATTGGACCCATCTGTAATCAGAGAGTGGGCACTACACTCCATATGCCTGCTGGGCAATGCAAATACATCCCTCTGTACAGAGCGTAGGAAATCAATGCTGCTGTGCATGGATGCCAAACTATCTGACTTGGGAGCTAAAGATTTAGGCCCCAAAGCCAAGGGTGTGCTATTCGGAGAACCATATATTAAAGAATTACACAAACATGTAAATCTATACGCCTCACTGAACAAGGCGCAGACATCCATGAAAAGAGTGTTTCATCAACAACCCTCACAGATTTTTGGCATGGCTGGCCGTACAAGGGGTCGTACAGCCAGACGCTTCTGGACCACAGGCCAATGCCAGCGACCCACACATCACCATTCTTCCCCAACTATTAATCAAGGGGCTTCTACACCCAAAGGTCAGATAGGGAAAGAGGAAGCAGAGCCTGAGGACGCAACAGATATCCAACAGGTGAGATTTCCATCCTTTCACCTTTCTACTGTATGTCATGCGGACAGATTGTTACATTGTGTAGACATGTGGAAGACTTTGTCTTCAGATACCTGGGTTCTAAACACGGTTCGGCGTTATTCCATAGAGTTCTATTCTTTCCCCACTCAGACAGGTTTCCCACATTACCCGATAATGTCAAAGTCACAAAGTTCTCTGCTAGACTCAGAATTACGATCCCTACTCACAAAAGGAGCGATCCAACCCGCCCAACACGACAACGGCTTTCTCAGTTCTATCTTCTTGGTCAAGAAGAAATCAGGGGAACTCCGCCCGGTCATCAACCTTCGACAACTGAATACCTTTGTGGTGTACAGGCATTTCAAAGTGGAAGGCATACATCTTCTCCAAAACATACTTCGGCCAGGCGATTGGTTCAACCGACTCGACCTCAAGGATGCATACCTCTCTGTGTCAGTGCATCTGACCAGTCGACACTTCCTACGCTTCCTTTGGAACCACCAGATCTTCCAATTCACCTGCCTGCTATTCAGCCTCAGCTCCGCACTGTGGTGCTTCACCAAACTGCTTGAGCTGGTCACCGCCCCTCTTCAAGCCAGGGGCATATGCTGCTTAATCTACGTCGACGATCTCTTACTACTTTGCGAAGACACATCCAGACTGCGATTTCAGACGAACTACACATCCTCAGTGCTCGAATCCTTAGGGTTTGTTATCAACCAGGAGAAGTCAACACGTTCCCCATCCCAAATGGTCCAGTTCCTCGGCCTCGAGATCGACTCTTCGACCTGTGTTCTCCGCCTGCCTCAATCCAAACTATCGGCGATCCGGAAAGAACTACGCAAGACTCTTCGACAGGTGGACATACCCATAGCTTTATTTTCTCCCCCCCCCCCCAGTTTATCGCCTCTTTAGGTAAGTTTATTGAAGAGACGGGTAAGTACGTTTTTTACTTACTTGAGTGTATTACAGGGGGATATGCTCTATAGAGTGGGAGGGTAGATATGATGTTTTATGCATACTTCAGTATATGAATTAATTCAAATCGATGGCATGATTTTAGAAGTCCATTTCTTGAATTAATCCTCTGTTTCGACTCTGCTCTCTCGTTTCAGCATAAAGCTACCTCAAAAGGACAAGCCTAGTTCCTGTCCCTCTCAAGCATGAACTCTCCTCGTATGTTTAAAGCTCCCTCAAGAGGTCAACCCTAGTTCCTGTTCCTCTCAAGCATGAACTCTTCTCATCTAGTATGCTGAGATCCTCATCTGGTTTACCTACGGTTTTCCTGTTCCTGTTCGTTTCGCAGCCAGAAAGCGGAAGTGACATCAGTGGGAGGGAGTTTTATATCCTATTACTTTTTTCTGATTGGTTATACTGTTACTATGTTAAAAAGTGCTGCTGTGGAGCTTAAGTAAAGAAAGACTTAAGCAAAATACTCGCCTCCTGTCATTAATAAAATTAAGATTATAGATACACTAAAGCTAGCATAATCTACAATTTAAGACTATGTCCTTGTATTGTCCTCTTGTTGACTATGATTATGTCCTCTTGTCCTCTTGTCCTCTTGTTGTGGTAGTTTTTCTTCTTCTTTTAAGGAGAATGTAAGTTTACAGCCAACGGTAAGGTGATAGGTGTACTGTTAGAGTAGTGTAAGCATAGGGTATAGTATTGGGGGGATTGGTAAAGGTTCAGAATTATCTATCAAAAAAGTATTTAAATCCTAGACATGTGAGACATTTAACAATCAGGACTGATATATGAATCTTTTTAAAGTTATTTTTCTTTAGTTGCACTTGATGTAAAGAAACCCTTAAAATACCGTGGAACAAACACATAGCACAAATTCTAGGTTTTGTTTTGTTTCAGAAGTTAGACAACTGCCCTGTCTCTAAAGCATTAAATATGATGACATCAGGATAATATATAGAGAGAGAATGGAGCAGTAGAATGAGCAGATAATGAGAACGAGGAGGACAGTGAACATTTACATAAGGATTAAACCAAGACATTGCTCTCCTTGGATTCAAGAACAAAAAGGTGATTCCCCATCCCACCCACCAAACCTCCACCCTCTTTATACATGCCCACATGACACTCTGCAACATACAAAAATAACATTTTATGCCCAATTCATATATCAGTTCCTCTACAGTTAAAACCTCCCTTCCAGTGTTTTTTCCTGTTCATTCTTAATATCAGCGCTACTCACATTGTGCCCCCTTCTCACTATTTTTTCTTTTGCCACTTGTGTCCCTCTCCTTATATCCACCTTTTCTCCACACATGTCCCTATCTCCGTATACACCTCCTCTACCACTTACACCCTTTTCCCTACATTCCCCCTTCCCCTACCAGTGTCCCTCTCACCATATTCTCCTGTCCCTACTTGTATCAATCTCCCTATATCCCTCACTTGTGTCAATTTTATATTCTACCTTTAAACCTCTCTTCTTAATCGCCTCCTTTTTAATTCCCCATATCCCTTTTGTGTCTTTCTTTCCATATTCCCTTGTCTCCCACATCCCCATCGTGTTTATCTCTTCATATTTCCATAGTGTCTATCAACCTTTTCTCTTCCTGTCTGTCTCCCCATCCTTTGAGTCTATTTCTTCACTTACCCCCCTTTATGCCTGTCTTTACCTCCCCCTACGTGTCTTTTATAGCTTTTCAGAGTGACATATGAATCTCAGTTCTGGGAGTAAGCATACTTTGTCAGGATTTTTCATGATTGACGGAATGGGAAATAACATAATATTTTATCACCACTATCACGTTTCACAGCACAATGAACCAAATTGAAGAATTGTGACAAAGTGTGGCCATTGCAAGTCTCAGACTACCACACCACCCAGCCATGTTTTAAATATGTTATGGTTTGTATGTCCGGGCCCCTGCTCATATTGGGAAGATGTTGCCTAGAGGGAAAAAAATGCAGTTCACTCCAGTTAGGGTAGAGAAATGCTACATTCCTCTAGGGCTAATTATGTGTTACACCCTGAAAAATGTTCACCTTCTGAATAGACTAAACCTAAGTTTTCACTCCTTACTCTTTGAGGATAGACTAAGGAGTGAAAACATATGCCCTTAGTTTGTACCACTTTCTAGGCTATATGTCCAAGGTCTCATGACTGGGCTACATTGTCCCACATGGTCACTGTGAAAGGCAGAGAAAAGAATATCTAAACTGGTCAAAAAAGTCATTATTTATGTGATCTTACTCTATGCTTTAAGACTACTTGTGGAGAAATAAACTGAGGGAAGCAGTCGAGGGTTACTAAGTAAATTAATTTGATTTAGTGTGGTTCTGCCACTGAAATCCCAGGACTATAACGTAGATAAGTTGATAGATGGATGGTTATTGAAGTATTGTACAACGATTGCTGTAGATATATTTTCAAATATTGTGCAACAATTGACTAATTTAACATCTTGCGCTTGCTGCCTTTAGAATAGATTCCTCTCTTGAGATGTAATTGTGGTCTTCATAAAAGAAACAAAAATCTGAAAGAGAAATTTAGAGCCCACTCGGTGGAATCAGATTGATTGATTAAACGTTTCAGAAAGTTTCACCTAGTACCTCCATTACCCTGCTCGTTAACCTACCTAGTTCTTAAAATACATTGAGGTCCCACTGCCAAAACATCTACTCTGCACCTGCACATCTGAATTTGATAAGACTTTCTAGCAGTGATTAAAATAGGAGTGAGCCCAGGTCAAAGCTGTTCTAGTAAAATTAATTGTTCAGAGACTACGTGTCTCTAGCCCTCTATAAACCCTTATAATTTACTGCCTAGCATACCACCTGTGTGATACAGCTGTCTCAGCCATTTTCCTGACAAAAAGAAAGTGATATTTGGTGCAGTTAAAAACATATGCTTTTGAGGTTTCCATTTTCAACTAACTAAAACCATATGCAGGATATGTACCAGAGAAACTGTATTGCCAACCAGCCATAACAACCTGGCTCTTTTGTGTCAAACTTTCGAACAGTGATGCAGTTCCCTCATTGAGTAGGAAAATATACAGACTCCAAACCTTTATATGCTGTAAAAACAAGGCTTGTTCTTGGTCGACCATTGAGATGTATCAATGCATTTCATTCCAGTTGCCTCACGTTAGAAGGAAATGTAATCCTAAAAAATAAATTATGGATATTTGAAGAATGTGTATGATCAGTTGCTTTCATGTACAGTTTCAATATGTTTTCTTTCTAAAAAAAAAACATGCTGTCATGGTAGCTTGAACATGTTTAATTAAAGGAACACTTCAAGCACCATAACCACTATAGTCAGCTGCAATTGCTATGGTTCTGTATTAGAATGATCCACTGGGTGCCACTGTTTCACTACTGGAAGTTCTTTGCTTGAACTAAGCCTGGTGGTGCAGGCCTTTGCTCATTGTCTAAGGGTGATCAGATAATGCTCTGCAGGGTTTATGGAATATCCATTTAACTAACTTCAAGTTCTCTGTCCAAATCAGCTTGTTGTTTTATTTTATTTTGGGTTTTTTTGTGCTAATTTATACAACATTTTTAAAGAAACAATACATGCACCATTACCACTACAGGGTACTGTAGTGTTTACGGTGGCAGGAGTGCCATGGCACCATGAATACTTTTCCTGTTGATGCAGGGCTTAACTTATTAACTGAGAGTGATTAGGACATATTTTAGGACAGTTTAGGGAAGATACAAGAAGGAGCTTCAAAGTCTTCTGGAGGCAGGAAGCAGCACCCAGAAGACCCAGGCAAGATGTCAAACCAGCCTAAAATGAATTGACTACTTACATTGGGGTGTGCAAGTGCTCCTGGAACCATAACCACTACAGCATGCTGCATTGGTCATGATGCTTGCAGTGTTTGTTAAAGATAACATAGTTTATGTCTTATGCTGTATGTTGTTTTTCTTAAGCGATCCAAAGTGCCTTTTGAGTGAAACTTATCTGTAAATAATAAAGCTATAATCTAAGAGGATGCAGCTCTTGAACAGATAAGAACCTGTATGAAGAGAACATTTTTATATAATTAAGAAACAAAAATCCAATAAGAACCTATACTATTGAAAGAAAGAGATAATCTATGTGGAGATTTGTAAAAAAAATATTTTTATTTTGGGACCCAGTTGGCCCTATACAAAATCTACAGATAGTTTTTCAACCTGGGACCACATCCATAACCCATTACTTAAACTCACACTTTAAACACTATAACCATCTCTAGTGTCCACAGGTGCCATCTCTCAGGTTATGCATTAAATCATTTGAGAATGGTATGAAACTGAGTTACCCCAGGAGTCCACAGCCCCTACCATCGCTGTTGCATACATCATTGAGAAAAATCAATTCTGTCCTTATTTGGACAGCATTCTTTTGCTGATGCACTCTGCTGCAAAGTAAACACTTGAACATGACCTTTGATGCTTATTTTAAGATCATATTTAAATATCTTAAATAAAAGCGGTCCCAGAACTGAACCCTGTTTCCACGTGTTTTCTATGACCGGCTCCCAGTCCAACCAAAAGAATGCCGCCCAGATCATAAACGGCAGCAAATAGTGCTGACTCACAGATTTGATTCCCAATGTCGGACCCCCATTCGGCACTTAATGTCGACGTTTATGATCTAGGTGGCCATGTTATTGGTGAGACTTGGAACCAGTCATGGGAAAACACTAGTTATAAGCAAAGGCTAGAAAAACTGGATTTGCTTTCTTTAGGAAAAAAGAACCTCAGAGGGGATATGAGGGGATAGCACTATACAAATTCAGTACCTGTTCATTTGCAGGAATATACAATAGATAAGAGGCATTTTCACTTACAGCAGAGGAAAAGGTTCTTTACAGTAAGAACAATAAAGATGTGTAATTCTCTGCCTAAAGTGTCTTATCATATTCTATAGATACATTTAAAAAAGGTTTGAATTCTTTTTTGCATTAACAGAACAAGGATATAATTTATATTTGTGTTAGGTGCTTAAGATACTACAGTATGAAATACCATGAATAAGCGTAGGATGATAAAAGGAGCAAGTCGGTTGTGGTGTGCCGAAACCGACGATGAGGTAGGCCTGAGAAAGAAGAGGGCAAAAATTAAGTAATCAAATTTATTAACAGACAACCAATACATATACATTTATCAACCAGACATGTTTATGAAAGCATCCCTTAATTCTTGTACTGGGTTCGGTATGTACCGTGAGTAAGCGGATGACTTCCAGCGCCCCAGTGTTTTGATAACATGAGTTGGGATGTTGACACTGGAGGTTGTGGACGCGGCTCCTATACGAAAGGAGTGTCCTGAGAATTTGTTTGCGTTGAGGCCCAGTTGTGTGAGCAAGGACCTGACGTAGGTCATGAAGGTTGTAGTGGTGAGTACTGCACCTTGTAGTTGTAATAACGGTTGCGAGGGCAGTAAGTGATGGTGCTGTATGTAGGCATCAAGAACCTTGACGGGACACCATCTGTTGTGCGTGGGATAGTACGGAATGTTTACAGGTATGTGCTGGCTGGTTTTGGAGTGAGGTAAAGACAGGATGTAATGATCCATATGTTTTGTCAAGTGGGAATAGAGGAGGAATGGAGTGGTTTGGGTCGTGGAGGTCGTAGTGAATTCTCTGGGTCGTAGAAATCCATAGAAAGCGATGTATATTGCTGTTTTGATGATAGAATTCGTATTAGTGTCAAACGGTTTTAGGTCAAGTAGGTTAGATAATGCTTTGAAGATATGGTTATCTATGGGTAGCCTCTGGGCCAAATGTGTGGGTTCTGATTTTTGAATACCTCTGAGTATGGTCTTAATTTGATGAGAGGCCATGAAACTGTTGTTATTTGGGTGTAAGATGAGCATGTGGTGTTGAATGCCAGTGAGATAGAGTTTGATGGTGTTGTATGACATTTTGAGTTTAAGGTGGCAAAAGGAAGCAAACCCCAAATTGAAATGGAAATAATTGCTGTGTTGTTTTTTTTGGCCTTCTTTTGGATCAAAATATAAGAATGAGCTTCATGGTTGGACTTGATGGACGTTAGTCTTTTTTTAACCTACACAACTATGTGATTATTAGGAATGCATCGAAATTTCGGTTGCCAAAATTTTTGGCCTAAAATGGGCTTACCCCATTTCGGCACAGAGACTCTTTCAAAGAGAGCTGAAAGAGTGGGAGGGGCTTCTGTCTCGTCACGTGACTCGAGTGCGCCGGATCGAGAGCTGCTTGGGCGCGAACCAGTGGGATTGAAGGCTGTTGAATGCACCTGTAGAGACAGAGCATATGCCATGCATATTGAATGAGAAATGCATTTTGTTTAATGACTTGTGGGAGGGCAGTAATAAAACATGCCTGTTGCATTATCTAATTGATTTTGAGGGAGTTTTGTATTTAATTGCAGTGTGACGTTACATAGGGTTTGACATGTGCTCTTATTGCAATCAAATGGGTCTTACTTTATACCCTTTTATGCTAAACTCATAAGTATATTATTACTGTGAGTTATCTTTTGATTTTGTATAAAATAATTCATTTAAAAGTCTAATATTAATAAAATTATAGAAAAAACTCATTTGGGGGAAAAAAAGTCATTTTCGGTTTCGGTTTTCGGCCAAGGGCATCCTGAATTTTCGGTTGCCGTTTTTTATTTCGGTGCATCCCTAGTGATTATGTAACTATATAATAGTATAAGGTTTTTATAAGGCCAACTGAGTTTGCAATTCCAATACTCTTCTTGTGGAAGTAATTGCTTCTAAAATAAAGTGTTTTCAGAGATAACAAAGATAAGATAAGGCTTTCAAAACCAATGGAAGATCCCAAGGCAGGGCAAGGTATTTAAATGTTACTGATTCTGATATCTGCCTTGTAGAACCTCATAATAAGAGGATTGATCGCCCATCTATTGTTAGTAAGGGGCGAAATGGCAGACACCTGAACCTTCAAGAGGCAAAGACTTAGGCCTTTTCTTAATCCCTCTTACAAGGAATTTAGAATATCGGCCACTGTTTAGAATCTAAATACTTCTCTTATTTTCTGGTAACAGATGTAGGTGAAATTTTTCCTAGATTTTAATAGAGTATTCGAAACTGCATCTGAAAGACCTGAATTCAAGAGCCATGTTGCTAGTTGTAACTGTTGATCTGGATGTACAGCTGGACAGTGAAGCAGAAGATCTAATTTGAGTGAAAGTATTAGGGGGTCATCTTTGCACATCAGTTGTAACAATGGGAACTAAGGTATCTGTAGCCAGATAGGAATCAATGGGATTATCTAAAAGATAAGTAATAAGTCCATTAGTGCCTTGTGGCATGATAATAAGGAATGCTTTAGGTGAATTCATCAAATACGCATACAACATCAAAAAAGCCTGCATGCATAAAATATCTCAATTGGAATCCAAATTGACAAGCATGCTACCCCAACAGAAAGCCTCACCAAACCCACAAAACCTACAGTCGATTAAATCCTTAAAAGTAAAGCTCTTCACATTACACCTGGAGCAAACAGGGTTAGCCTTATATAACTTAAAACAATTATAAAACAATTATACTATAGTGGTGGTAACGAAGCAAGCACGTTGCTTGCACAGAAGTGCATGTGAGAACCCATAGGGCTTACACTACCATACCATATATATCCTCCTCTATGGACAATACACTTTATAACCCAGTACAGATTCCAAAGGAGTTTGCAAATTTTCACTCTACTTTATACACCCGAAAAAGTTGTTACAATTCATCAACCTTTTCCAGAGGAGATGTGTACATTCCTGCACAAATTGCACCTGCCCAATATCCCACAGGCAAGCTTGAATCTTCTATCTGAACCCATTAATAGAGCAGAGGTAGCGTTGGTGATAAAAACATTTTTTAAATCACTTAAAAACCCAGGTCCTGGTTTCTCTGGCCTATATTATAAAACCTATTCTTCACTATTGTCATTGCATTTAAGATCATTGTTTAACTATTACATACGATCCAATACAGTTCTTAGAGAGTTTCTACATGCTTATATTGTCACATTTCCTAAACCAGGTAAACTGTCAACAATTTGCCAGAACATTCAACCCATCTCATTGCTAAATTTGAACACTAAAATGTATGCTAGAATCATGGCAAATCATATAGCTGATTTACTACTGACCCTTTTACACCCAGATCAAGTGGATTTTGTGCCATCCCAGATATCATCTGACAATATTAGAAAGTTAATAAATCATTCTCGCCAGGTGTCTCGTTCCTGTCTGCTTTTCTCCTTTGATACTGAAAAGGTGTTTGATCGGTTCCATTGGGGATATACGTGGGACAATTTGTGTAGATTTGACTCTTCAACTCCACGGGTTTCCTCTCCTCTCCATTTAAGATGTCCAATGACTCCCGTCAGGGATACCCTTTATCGCCCCTTTTATATGATTAGCCTTCAGAGTTGGTAGTCATCGCTATTCAGTCCAACTCATTGATTTTGGGATACCCATTTCACCTTCCTCTTCCCATGTATTGGGCTTATTCGCTGATGATATTATGGTAGCTTGGACCAAGCTTATTAGATCCCTCCAAGCCTTACAAACTACCCTGTTTAATTTCAGAACTATATCTTACCATAAGGTCAATCTTAAAAGCGTCATGGAAATACAGATAAAATATAACTGACGAGTTACTTGGTCCGTCTGGATACCGGGAAAAGTAGCATTGAACACCCGCACATCAGAAACCCAACGGAATGAACAAAGGCACAGAAAGAGAGCAAATTTGGCTGATAATTGGCGGATCGAGAGATCACGGTTTTCCGTCCAGTTTATGAAAATACGAAGTACCACATTCACATCCCAAAGATTGGAATACCTAAGCGCCAGAGGACAAGACAGCTTGATGTCCCTGAGAAGCCTACAGATCAAGGGCTCTTGACCAATGGAGAAACCCGGTAGAGGATCATGCGCCGCTGAGATAGCTGAACCGACCACATTAATAGAGTGACAGGACTTCCCCATCTCAAACAAATTAGACAAGAAATTCAGAATGGCGGAAACAGGGGCAGTAAAGGGATCGATATCCTGTTCCATGCACCAACAACACCAGGTGTTCCAAGCGCACAAGTAACATCTCCAAGTTCCTGGGGCCCAGGAAACTCAGAGGAGGTCTATAGTTTTCCGCGATAAGTTGCCAACATTCCAGGCTCCGTGGAAAGAAACCAAGTCACCAAGAGGAGGTGGCGGTCCACAGCTAGAGGGTTCAGATTGCCTCGCGCATCCGAGAGGACATGGTGATGGGAGGAGAAGAGGATTCCGACAGGATAGCTCCAGAAGTTATGGGAACCAAGCCTGGCCTTGCCAAAGCAGAGTAAGTAGAACCAAGGAGGAGCGTTGACATCTCAGCTGTAAGAGAGCCCTGGAAATCATAACGAATGTAGGAAAGGCATAAGCTCCTCGAGGGGGCGAATCTTGGAGGAAAGCGTCCACCGGTGAACTCTCCGCATCCAGGAGCCAACTGAAAAACCTCGGAAACTGATGGTTTGTCCGGGAGGCAAAGAGATCCACCATGAATGTGCCCGATAGTGTAGGGGGCATGCGTAGATGGCTCGAATGGACACTGAAAGAAGACCCACTATCCATGCTAACATGCAGAGTGGAATGCGTTTGAGGTGTCGGAGTTCCTTCCAGATCGCAGAGATCTTGGCCTGAGGGATGTGTACGATGCATTCGGAGGCGTCTACTTTGAAACCCAAGAACTGCACTACGTGGGGTGGGGTAAGGGCTGACCTCCAGGTTTATTATGAAGCCCAGGGATTCAAACAAGGAAATCGGCAAGTGTGTCTGAGATCTTAGCCTGGAGGCCTCTTCGCAAAAAATCAGCAAATAGATGAGAAATCTGATCCCCTTGGAGCGGAGGTGAGCGGTCACCAGCTTCAGCAGTTTGGTGAAACACCAGTGGGCCAAGCTGAGGCCGAAAAGGAAGTATGTAAACTGGCAAGAATGGCCTTTCCAGTAAGAGCAGAGGAAACAGCGGCTGACAGGATCTACTGGTACGGACATACGGGTCCTTCAATTCCAGGCAGGTGAACCATGGCCCAACAGTGAGAATCCTCTGGTGACATGACCCTGTTGTTTGCCAGCCCTGCTAAAACCCTGGGAGTTGTGATGCGGAATATTCTCCTCATCGAAGACTGAGCCTTGTTGAGCGTAGCGTATAGGTGTACATGCTTGTAGAGTTCTTTGATAAATTGTTCTCCAAACAGTAGGCCCTTGGCTAATGGCCCCAATTCCTTTGACCCCAGGTCAGACAGTTTACCGTCCATGCACATGAGGATCTGCCTTCCTCTGCTCAGTGCAGAGCACCACGTTAGAATTGCCCAGCAGGCAGATGGAGCGCAGAACCGAATCCCTTATGCAGGATGGGTCTAGGGTGGTGCCCTGAGAGAAAGCTTTGTCAGCTAGTAATAAAATTCTGACCAGCGGCCCTTGGATGTCTAGCAATTTATCTTGTGCTAGGCATTAACTGCACTCAATTCCCTTTCTCTGGTAGGGCCCCATGTGGGTCAGTTATGTGGAGACCATTGTGTCAAATACTGGGGTCATGCTTACCTTGTCCAGCAAAGGAGGATCAGGAGCATTCTGTCCATAGCTGTTTCCAACCTCCCAATACAGAGGTCTGCGGATCCAATAATGGATAAACTGCATCAAGTGGTCGGGTATGGACCATTCGGAGTATCTGGGGTGTCGGATGGTATGAGGGGAAGAAGAGTGGCTCCCCCGTTGCATCCAGGAAAAGTCCAGGTCGCCCGCTTCAGGGATAGTTTGAGAAGCTATGAGCACTGACTCTTTAATGTATGAAGAGTCCTCAGGGTCGTCCCCATGCCACTTATCTTTGTCCTCGGAAAGGCGATTGGTCTGCCTGCCACTCATCTAGGACGGAGAGCGGTGGAGGGGGGAGGGAGTTCTCCTCATCATCTGACAAGGGGTCCAAAGGGGCGGGAGAGGATCGGTCCTCCTTCTTTGCCTGCTTCGCAGGGGCATTGTCCTTCTAGGCGCGGGGTTCCGTATCATCCTTCTTTGCTCTCACATGACAGCGTCCGAGTCGGTGGAATTGTCCGCGTGATGGGAGACCCCCGAAAAATCCTTAGCATTTGTGGGAGCCCATGCCAGGGCTTTTTTCTACTGAAGCGGCCATGGCCGCATTACTCATGGCTTGCAGGTTCTGCTCCAGTGTGGGGGTGTCCATAGTGAATGCAGCTGTGCTTCCACAGTTGTCGACACCTATTGAAGATACAGCAAGTGTGTTATGGGCGAAGTAGTCATAGGAACCCTCAAATGTATGACAGATATAGCAAAATATATATATGTATGTATTAAAACTGGGGCTCTTCCAGTGGTAACCCCAGGGAGTGTACCTTTTATGGTAGGAGTGGGTTCAGACAATGCAGGCCAGTCATAGACACAGCAGACAGAAACAGTTGGGTGCCGGCGTGCATTAATATGGTAGTCCCCCCGGGTGTGAGTAGGGGGCTCGCCCCTCAGTAACACTCTATAGCTAATATGTTGCATAGTGGGGTCGCCCAGTTAGGTCAGGATGAATATAAATAGAGAGGGCTCACCCCAAGGAAATAATATTAGGTGTTTAGGAGTTATAAGGGGCTCACCCCAGCCAGAAACCAAAACCACAGTAAGATGCCAAAATGTAGTGGAGAGGGGCTCACCCTCTATAATGGTATAGTAATACCGTATGGTGCAAAATAGTTACTGCCACTAGAGACACCAGCAATGTCTGAAATATGGTTAGGAATAGTGTAAGTCTTTATTAAGGAAAATGTCACCAACCATGTGGGAAAGAGGGAAGTAAGAAAATCAGGGGTACAGCCCTGGACAGGCTCAGCCCTTGTGTGAGTGGGCTGGAATGGCTTGCCACACTGAAGTTCCCCCATTTGAGGGGCTCACTGGTTGCAGGTGTGGAAAAAGGGGGGGATCCCCCATTCTCCCACTGGGGATGCACGCTAGCCGCAATAAGCAGAGACCCGAAGGGGCCGGGCACTGTCCACCGGAGACCCGCGCAAGACAATGAGTTTAGATGCCCGTCCAGATCCCGCGCTTTAGGGTGAGATTCAAAATGGCCACAATGAGCACTTTTGGGGCCGGTGGAGATGTTCACCACAGCCCCAGGGCTTGGAGTAACAGCGGAAGGCAGCCAAAAAAGCCTCCTGTGGTCCCTGAGCAGCTGGAGACAACCAAACAGTTATATATGAGGTGTGTGGGGGCCCTAAATTATAATAAAGGGGTACCTTCTGTCCTCCCCCCCTGCCCCCACCCCTGAGT
Organism: Pelobates cultripes; assembly: GCA_933207985.1. Lineage (NCBI taxonomy): Eukaryota > Metazoa > Chordata > Amphibia > Anura > Pelobatidae > Pelobates > Pelobates cultripes. The sequence goes on from OW240917.1 coordinate 192,530,604, forward strand.
GGCAGGTGGGGGCCTTATATACCAATATGGGGGGACCTATTGTTTTATAATTATTATATTATTAAAAAAAATTATTTAGGACCCCCACTTGCCGCTCAGGGGTGTGGGCCAGGGGGAGAGGACAGTAGGTACCCCTTTATTATAAAGGGGCCCCCAGCCCTGAGCGGCGAGTGGGGGTCCTAACTCAAAATTTTACCCCCCCCAGGTGACTATGGGTCCCCAATCCCCTAGTCATCCCCTCCCCCCTAAAAAATTAATAAACCCCTACAATAACTAAGTACCTGTATTTTCCCATGCTGTGAAATTTGACTCATAACAACACTCTGATTGGTTGATTGAAAGCAACCAATCAGAGAGTTATGAGTCAAATTACACAGCGTGGGAAAAGACCCCCACTCGCATGGCACAGGTGGGGACTCAGGAGGTGGGACACTTTGGGTTTGTTTGTTTTTTTGACAGTGAGCAGCCACAGAATATTCGTTTTCCTGGCACTATAGTGCCCTGAGGGTGCCCCCTCCCTCAGGGTCCCCCTCCCGCCGGGCTCTAGGGAGAGGAAGGGGTTAAAATCTTACCTTTCTCCAGCACCGGGCAGGGAGCTCTCCTCCTCCTCTCCTCCTTCATAGCGACGTCATCAACTGAATGCGAATGCACGGCAGGTATTGGGGTAAACCCAGGCAGATTGGAGAATGTATCCCTCTTTGCAGACAGCATCTGCTGTGACTGTCTGCATTCCTTCTGGGTTAGTCAGTCCCCTAAGTGGACCCTGTTTGAGCAATATCCACTTATGGGATATATGGTGAGTGTTCTTGAAGATGGAGATACCAGGTATCCAGGTATCCAAAAAAGGGGCGATAAGAGGTGAAAAAAAATAATTGTGCAGTAGATTCTACAGGGTGTAAATAAGACAGTAAAATGATAAGATTCCACTCACATTTGGTACAGCTTAAGCCAGCTCTGGTGTGTATAGTGTACAGCGGTATAATCCCCACTTGTAGGCTATATGGTGAATGTTCTTAAGGATGGTGGCATCAGGGACCCAAAAGACAAGTTAGTTTTCAAAGCAATACATCCAAACGCGTTTCGTCTACAGGCTTTTTCAATGGAGTCAAAACATACAACCTGGCTTGATTGTGTTTATATAGGAGTGACAATAATTAAAATTGGCAACAAAATTCCATCATCCAATCACAAATTAATATTAGTATACACATAAAAAACTTTGCAAAATGTATCTAATAAAAAAGTGTAATATTGAGGTATATTTATTATTAAGTGTATATGTAAAACAAATGTTATTCTGGTATATAGCAATCAGAATTGGTTGAACCACGTGATGCGCTGCAAGGCTTTATGGGGAATGTAATGCCCTATGCTGAGCTTGGCCACAACGGAAATATGTTCGGCAACTTCCGGACATAGAGAAAGACGCATGCACGGTGGTAAACATATTGTCCGGAAGAAGCTCACCAAAGGGAGTCGCATACGTGACAAAAATTGTAGAGCGCATGTTCGGCTATTCCCATGTTCGCCGCATGCGTAGGGGGAAAGGGAGAGCGAAAAGTGCATGTGCATTGGGCAAGGTATATTGCAGGGCCCATAGTCCTGAGGCAAGAGGCTGGCCAGCAGGCCCCTCCAAGAACCAGTAATGAGGCTTCTTTCATCACATGCGGCTTCTAGGCTGGAGCCGCATGCGCAATAAGCTTATACATGCTGCCGCTGGGGGGCGTGGAGGACGCGAGCGGCGAGCGGCAGAGAGGAGACGCTGCTCGCCGACAGGTGAGACGAGGGGAGACCGCGGGCGGAGACGGACTGAGGGTGAGTGCTGCAAGTGGCGTGCAGCCTCCCCTCCTAGCCACCCGTGGATCCCTGACAGATAGTATATGTCTTTTTGGTTCTATTGGACTTAAACTGTGTAGTTTTGGGTTTTGTAGATTGACTTTTACACACTTTGCATTGTTTACACGTAAAGAAACCTTTAGTCTTGGACAGAAAAGAGGGTTTGGGTTTATGGATATTTTCACTTGTAAAATTAGAGGTTTCTTTAAGTGTAAACCATGCAAAGTAAAAGTACTGATCAATCTATAAAACCTGAAACTACACAGTTTAAGTCCAATTACCCCATGGAGAGGGGGTAACATAAGAAACATCCTTGGTAAATGTGAAATGGAATGGGTTTTTAACTTACAAACGTTAAACCCTAGTGGCTTTAATGCAGATTTTGACTTGTTCAACATCATTTATTGCCTTTTTATGTATTTTTTAATATGTATCCCTTTATATATGTGTTTAAAATTTTAATACTATTCATAATGTTTTTATTCTTATATATTTATTATATTTATCTTCCCTTTTTTATGCATTCATTTCTATGTGTTCATTCTCTCAATATGCTCTCTCTTTTATTTATCTTTTAATTTTATTTCTATTACCATGTATCATAATGTACTTATTATTACATTCTTTTTTTATCCTTCACCAATATGGCCTCTGTGCCAGCACATAAAATTTCCCCGCACAATCGCACCATATGTTTAAGGGGATAGAACATAGGAATGCAGGGATTTTGCCATCTATACGAGGGCGGCTTTAATAACTTTCGACAAGCTGAAAACTAGGGCCCACCTTAAAGCTTCTGATTTATTTTGTTATATCCAGCTTAAGGACTATGCTCAACAAACACAGGTTAAGAAAGCGGCATTTACACAGCTAACGTTTTTTGAAAAAAATGTGCTACAGGGAGCAATTCCCAAGGGACTTAATTACTGGTCTGTACACTTAACTCAGCACCAATACTATAGAATGGGGAGATTTAACATATATTGATCAGTGACCCAGGTGAAACGCTAGAGGGGGTTGAGTGGCAGATCTGGGAAGCAAGTGCGACATCATCCATATGTGTCACCATGCAGGAACAGTCCTATAAGGCAATATTTCAATGGTACACCACCCCTGTCAAATTATAGACAATCACCAAAACACAAAGAAACTTTTTGACTTGGATGATGTTACCACCATCCAAATCTAAAGTACTTTAAGTGAGTGCAGCGCTATATAAGTGCTTAGGTAAGTGTGTTCACTAAATCTTGGAACTCTTACCCTTTATCGTTTCTCTTGATACAATATAGTACATAAAAAAGAAGAAAAAGAACATATACAGATAATAGTTACACTATTATCTGTATATGTTCTTTTTCTTCTTTTTTATGTACTATTAGCTGTATATGTTCTTTTTTCTTCTTTTTTATGTACTATATTTTATCAAGAGAAACGATAAAGGGTAAGAGTTCCAAGATTTAGTGAACACACTTACCTAAGCACTTATATAGCGCTGCACTCACTTAAAGTACTTTAGATTTGGATGGTGGTAACATCATCCAAGTCAAAAAGTTTCTTTGTGCTTTGGTGATTCCCACTGACTTATGTTGGAGAGAGTGCGGACAGACGGGGACTTCTATTCATATGTGGTGGGAATTCCCAGACGTGCAACTATATTGGAAAAAGGTCAAAGTTCTGCTGAGGGTTGTTCTCGTTAGAGACATTAAGTTAGATCCTTAGGGTGTTTTTGTTAGCTAGACCCATGGATGATTGGACGAAATTGGATCAAGAACTATTTCACAAATTAAATTTGGCAGTTATGAGGGCTCTAGCCCAGGCTTGGCTTCAATGGCAATCAGACGCAGTAGTTCAAAAAATCAAAAATACATGTCTCATGGATAAGCTAACGGCCCAGGTGTGGGTTACTATGAAGACATTTGAAAAGGTTTGGAGCCCTTGGATGGTCAGCGATGTGGGCGTCTAGAGGATGAGTGGAGTGGGTTCAGTCCCCCACTTTATCCGTTCCTCAACAATTCCCTCCTTGAAAGGTCTTTGGATTCGTCCTTTATCCCCTGCTGGGGGGACTTTGAGGATCCCTCTGGGGGATATTACCCAGACTAGATCGCTTTTCGGAGTGATCACATTTGTGCGCCTCTATGGCCCCCCTCTTTATGAAATTCATATTCACTAAGTTTATTTGACAATCCTGACAATTCTCACTTTAGTGAAAAACCCGTCCAGTCTCTAAAGAATGAGAACTGAGCCAATTCTCCCTCCTTACAGAATGCCAAGGGATGCCATTTGATACTTAAACAGTTCAAAAAAGCTTTATAAAACAGCTACATGAACAATAAGCTGAAGGGATTTATAGCTCTGTCGTAGCTGTGATTGTATCGTAATTTAGTGGTTGTTTTAACCAACTACTTTTCCTTTAGTTATAACACAGTGATTTAAATCCACAATATTACCATAACTCCCAATTCCTTTGGTGACCTTGCCATGTTATGCTTGTTTACCTGCAATAATCAGGCAAACAAAAATGCTCTGACTATGTCTAAGAATGTCGGAAAAGTTAAAGGCTATTTGGGATCAATTTACAATTTAAGTAAATCTCCCTATCACTATATTATGTATTACATGTTTATATTTTTGGGGCTATTTATTTAGTACTGTTGAAGAACTCTGAGTTGTAATAGCAATTCATGGCTATTTTTTTAATTTGATCTAATATTGCTTTTAGTGAAAAAGGACATTACAATATTGGATCATATCTGAAGATTTAATTAACAATTTAGGAAATCGGACCCAGTTGCAGTTTATCCATTAAATTGCATAAACACTAAACTTTTTACAAAATTAACTTGTTTTTGGACTTATGCTGATATTAATTGTGATAAAGATCTATTTCCCTGGTGAATGGCACTGTTAGTCAATAAAGTAAAGTATTAAACAAAAAATATTTGAAAAAAAGGCATGTGCTATAGTAACAGTAAAGAAAAAGAAGGGCTGCAAATACATGCTATCACCAAAAGAAAAAAACTAAACAAAAAAAAAACACAATTTCTCTGTTTTGTTACTGAATATATCCAGGATGTAAAAGGGGCCTGAAACAACCATCAGTCCTAAAATTCCTCAAAGGGACACTATAGTCACCAGAACCACTAGAGCTTATTGCATTTATTCTGGTGAGTATAATCATTCCCTTCAGGCTTTTTGCTGTAAACCCGGTCTTTTCAGAGAAAATGCAGTGTTTACATTACAGCCTAGTGATAATTCCACTGGTCACTCCTCAGATGGCTATTAGAGTTGCTTCCTGGGGCAGTGCTGCACAGTGAGCAGCACTGCCATTCAGTGTCTCTACCCTCTGCATGCAGAAACTTGATTCAATACATCTATATGAGGAGATGCTGATTAACCAGAGCTGTGTTTGACTTGTGCTGACTCTGCCCCGATCTGCCTCCTGGACAGTCTCAGCCAATCCTGGGGAAGCATTGTGATTGGCTCAGACCACCATTTCTAATGATGTCAGCAGACAGCAGGCAAGTAGGGGCAGAGCCAGCAGTTGCAGACTTGAATTCAAGTAAGATGTTACTATATTTAGTGAGGCAAGAGGGTACACTATAGATGGTGGTTTTAACACTATAGGAACAGGAATACATGTTTGTGTATAGTGTTCCTTTAAAGGACAACTATAGGCAACCAGACCACTTCAGCTCAATGAAGTGGTATGGGGGCCAGGTCCCTCTAGTTTTAACCCTGCAGCTGTAAACATACCAGTTTCAGAGAAACTGCAATGTTTACATTGAGAGTTAATCCAGCCTCTAGTGGCTGTCTCACTTACAGCCACTAGAGGCCGCTTCCACGATTCTCACGATGAAAATTACAGTGAGAAGAAGCTGATGTCCATAGGAAAGCATCGAGTAATGCTTTCCTATGGGTGGTTTGAATGTTCACGCAGCTCTTGCCGCGCAAACGCATTCGGCACTGACGTCGGTAGGTGGAGGAGAGTTCCCCAGCACAGAGGGTGCCCGGCGCTGGAGAAAGGTAAGTGGCTGAAGGGATTTTAACCCCTTCAGCCCAGAGGGATGGGGGCCATGAGGGGTGGGGGGGCTAATGATCCTATAGTGCCAGGAAAACTAGTTTGTTTTCCTGGCACCATAGTGCTCCTTTTATAGTTGTATTGTCAAAATGTAATAAAGTTGAGTTTTATTTTGGAGCTTTATGCACTAGGCAGCAAACAATATATTTTTATAGAGTAGTAGAAAGATCAGCAAAGAAGGTGAGTGTCATTTTTTCAAAAATAAAGATAAAGTTTTCTAGAAACCTTGTCATAGTGGGGGCCTCAGCAGGCTTAGGGACATGGAAGAAGCTGTCCAATTAAATATCCATGGCCTGCTTAGGTGATATCAAAGCACTTATCATGTGCCTGAGGAGATGAGGGAGCTCTGCATCTGGTACCTCCTCAGAGATTCCTGTTATCTTGGGGCTCTTTTGTCTCTGCAGATCTTCAATAGCTGCAAGGCGACTCTCAGAGTTTGGGTCTGTGCATGTTAAGATGCATTTTTAGATTTGTGGAAACCACTTGAAGCATTCGTTGTGTTGAGCTATTTCAATTGCTTTTGATTTGTTAATTGCATACAGCTGAAAGTCTGTAAATTTTGACAACAAACCCAGGGCCGTCTATAATATGATTAGGACCCTGGGCAATGCATTTTCTTGGGCCCCCTGGGCCCTGCCCCTCCCGCCGCCTCACCCCCCAATTACACCCAACCCGCAATCACACTGACAGACGTACTGGCACAGACACACACAGACAGACATTAAAACATTCACAGATACATACTGACACACACAGTCACTGACACACAAATATATACACACACATACATACATACATACATACACAGACACATACACTAACAGATATACTGACACACACACAAACACATACACTGACAAATATACTGACACACACAGGCATACTGACAGACACATTGACAGACACATTGACACACACACACTGGCATACTGACATACACACAGACACACACACACACAGGCATACTGACATACACACAGACAGACGTACTGGCAGATACAGACAGACATTAAAACATTCACAGATACATACTGACACACATACACTGACATAAAAATATATCCTAGCAGACATATTGACACACACACACACACACAGACATACATACATACACACACAGACACATACACTGACAGACATATGACACACACACAGGCCTACTGACACACACATACACACACACACACAGACATACTTACATACACACACAGACATACTGACACACACAGACATGCTGAAACACACACACAGACATACTGACAAACACACAGACAGACGTACTGGCACATACACAAGGACAGACATTAAAACATTCACAGATACATTCTGACACACACATACACTGACACACAAATATATCCTGGCAGACATACTGACACAAACACACACACACACATACATACATACATACATACACACACAGACACATACACTGACAGACATACTGACACACACAGGCCTACTGACACACACAAACACACACACAGACATACATACACACACAGACATGTTGACACACACACACAGACGTACTGGCACATACACACAGACAGAAATTAAAACACTCACAGATACATACTGACACACACATACTCTGACACACAAATATATACTGGCAGACATACTGACACACACATACACACACACAGATACATACTTATATACACACACACAGACATGCTGACACACACACAGACATAGTGTCATACACACAGACATACTGACACACACACACACACAGACACACTGACATACACACACACACTGACATACACATACACACACACACACACACACACACACAGACCTACTGACATACATTTAGCCACCCTCCAGTTTCTTACCTTTACCAGGAGGGTGGTTTCCCTAGTCCTCTGGAACTCCCCTCCTCCCTGCCTTCCTCCTCCCGTGCGCCCATTATCTCCGATGGGAGGAAGTGACGTCACTTCCTCCCAGCCGGCTGCAGAACAGGAAGGGGCCCGGTCGCGCTGTTTAAGCGCCACAGCGCCCAACCGGGCCCCTGCTGACACATGCTCCCCGGGTGGCCCTTAGTGCATGAGACACCTGGGGAGCCTCCTCAGTGTGCAGGAGCCGCAACGCCCGGTCCATAGGGGCTGCGCAAATCGCGGGGCCCACGGAGCAGGTGCTTTGGGCCCCCCAGGAGCAACTGGGCCCGGGGCAGCTGCCCCGTTTGCCCTGCGTTAAAGACGGCCCTGAACAAACCTGATTTTCAATGAGGGTTGAAGAATTTTGATTACAACTGCATTTATGCAATGGACTACATTTATATGGGATTTCTCATATACGCATTGGTTTATATAGGTGTTCAGAGTATACAGCACTGCTCAAACATCCAACAGGCATCAGTATGGATGCTTCTATCTTATTCAGCAACTAAACTGATCTAATGAACAGATCTTCTGCTGAGAGTTAAACTACACAATTTAACATTAATTTAAAGCTGATTTTTTTTTGGGGGTGGGGATACAGTAAAACTCCATTTCCCATCAAACCCTTCTTTTGCCCTATGAGTCTGAGCTGGTCTTATAAACCTGAACAGGGGTCTAAAAGATCAGCTCAAAAGAGCAAAAGAAGAGGCTCCTAATTTCCTGATCTGGGCAGACTGCTCCTGCCACTGGTTGCCTGGGATTTACACTATAAAGGTGAGTATCTTTTTTATTTATTACATTTTTCTAGAATGCATTTTCTGCATATATTCTAATGCATATTGAAACACATGCTAAACTATTTTATCAAGCCCTACCAAACACAAATACTTAAGTCTACATTTTTTTAAAATCACAAGTGGCTAAAAATACGTTGGGATTGGATTTAGGAGGACATTCTGAAATCTTGAAAAATCTTGAAAAATCGTGAAAACTGCTATGATAAAGTTAAAGATGCATTTGACATATGTTATATTATATGGTCCAGTTAATATAAAATTGTGACTTAAATGGACCATATAGTCACCAAAACAACTTAATGAAGCAGTTTTAGTATATAGATCACGAAATCATGATCCTACAGTCTCACCGCTTAATTCACTGCCATTTAGGAGTTAAATCACTTTGTTTATACAGCCCTAGCCACACCTCCCTGTATGTGACTTACACAGACTTCCTGAACACTTCCTGTAAAGAGAGATCTAATGTTTACACTTAAAATTCCCTATCTCCTGCTCTGTAAACAGCTTGCTATACCCTACAGGAGCCTCCTGCGTGATTAGAGTTTGATTTAAAAAGTAGAAGATAAACACTTCTGAATTAAGTTACATCTGATTGAAAATTAAACCATTTTTTTTCCATGCAGTCTATATCAGTCACAGCCAGGGGAGGTTTGTCTAGGGCTGCATAAACAGAAACAAAAGTGATTTAACTCCTAAATGGCAGAGAATTGAGCAGTGAAACTGCAGGGGCATGATCTATACACCAAAACTGCTTCATTAAGCTAAAGTTCTTTTGGTGACTATAGTGTCCCTTTAATATGAAATGTGTACTTTGTATTTTGAAGATAATAGATAAGTGCATTTTGAGTATCTATAGCTAGACAACCACTAATGAGATAAATCAAGCAATAAAGCAGGAGTAGAAGAAACCACTAAGTTATTTGATGAACACGCAATCCAAAGATGTGCCATACATTTATGTAACTAACTTGAAACAGGTCCAAATATATTCTCCCAGTAAGGCCCAACAGAGAGCTCTATGTACCCACATATCCTGTTCTTCATGCAACAACAGTGTATCGTGTTGCATTGACCTTAGTAATACACTATGTTGAGAAACTGTGAATTAAAGAGTTAAACGTTTTAAATGGCTAATAAAAGATTCATATCTAAATGTACTAAGAAATGTAGCAACAAGGTTTCAAGTGACTCAGCTAAGGAGGCTTTTAAGCTAATAATTTAAAAAATTTACAAGACAGGAAGACTCTTTTTAAAAAGAACTATACCGCTGAGTACCTTTAAAAATTGACCTGGCTAATGTTGGATATTTCCATCATAAGGTTTTGACAGAAATCTTCTAAGATTCCAGTTTGAAGCATCTCAACAGCATGAAATCATTAGTGATCCTGCGCCACTCATCGGAATGAACAGTGTGAAAGGGCTCTATTCAGCCCAGCACAGAAGTCGTGTTTTCACAGCTGCTAATATTTTGTACACTTTCAAATCAAAAGGATACTGTTAATTTCCTACCAAACATATATTGCCCCCTCACTTTCACATATTGTTAGTTTTCCTTTCTTATTGTCAACCTGTACAGCCAGTAAAACAGTACTCTAAAGTTCCTTATTATATCATATATTGGGGAAAAAAGAGACTATTAATAAATATAAGTTTTAAAACTATGCTGCATCCCAGATGTGTGGGGATTGTTGTGGCCAATGACATATATGGGGAAAATATCAGAAATGCTTCAGGGGAATATATTTAGGACCACCAGAACGGCTGCAGCTGTCACAGGACAATTACAAGACTGACCTGCAAAAATCTCTACATCGCACGCAACTTCGAAACAGATTTTCAGATTTGAATACACGCTGCACGCCATGCTTGGGTCCTTACGGCAATGGGAGGCAATAGAAATTCCTCAAAATCATCAGAATTTTTTTCACTTTTCACGGAAAGAGAAATTCTTCTAGGTATTGCATGGAATTATTTGCAAGGTTAATGCCAAAGTCTGTTTTTTTATTGTTAGATATTGGGGGTAAGTCTCATTCTGAGAGCTTTTAGAGCAGTAATTGTCAAGTATTTATGTCTTGGGGGATGCTTAAGGGAAAGAAAAATGTTTTTATTTCTGATGTAACAGCTATTAGGCTATAGTTACCAGTTGAGTCTTGATTCTATGTTTTCATCGTTAAACGTCATAAAAATAATGAGAACATATTCTCATAGCCGCCACATCTACTACCTACATCTACTACCTACTTACCCACATTTTGGAAATCCACTGCTATACCCTCAATAGCTGATTCGGCTCAGATTATCATGCTTCTGATGTCAACCAAACAAATACCAAATATCAAATACCAACCAAACCATTTGCTCCAGGGCATTTTTGAAAACTAGAAAAATATAGATTTACATTGCCGATGGAATGTATATTACATTAAGTCACTGAAAGCCACAGGCAGGTCTGGAGATTCTGCCCAAACATGAGATGCTTGTAACGTAAATGGCATAATCAATGCTATTCACTAAGCTCTGAAATTTTATCCAAATGGAAAAACTGAGGCTAAAGTAACTGATATGGAAAAGTTGTCCAACTAAGCCTGAGTAACATATGTTGCCTCTACCCCATACTTATTAACCAAGATGTGTATCCATACTGGAATTTCATTATACTTAATCAGACTTACTGTTTCCCTGGGTATCAGCATAGTTTGGTCTGCATTTATGTTATCTGTTTTACTGCAATGTATGAAGAAACAGATCAGTAAATATCACTTTTATTGAACATTCTAAAAAACATTGAGGGGAGATCATATGAGTGTGGCCTTGCTCATATATTACCAAATTAGTAACAAGATAAATTTTGCCTCAGTTTTGCCATTCATATTTACAGGGTTAAATAGCAAAATAGCCAAATTGAAAAGGAATTCCCAGTAATTCTGACTTGGGTGAATAACCCTATTATTTTGTGAAAATTCTTAGTTTGGCAAATAACCCTTAAAGTGCATGTTCTCCAAAATACACTGAACACAGTTATAAATGCAACACTTGTTTTTACCCCCATTTTTCATGAGTTGAACGCAAAGCTCTAAGACTTTTTCTATGTACACAAAAGGCCTATTTCTCTCAAATATTGTTCACAAATCTGTCTAAATCTGTGTTACTGAGCACTTCTACTTTGCCGAGATAATCCATCCACCTCACAGGTGTGGCATATCAAGATGCTGATTAGACAGCATGATTATTGCACAGGTGTGCCTTAGGCTGGCCACAATAAAAGGCTACTCTAAAATGTGCAATTTTATTGCATTGGAGGGAATCGGGGGGTCCAAAAACCAGTCAGTATCTGATATGACCACCATTTGCCTCACGCAGTGCAACACATCTCCTTCGCATATAGTTGATCAGGTTGTTGATTGTGGCCTGGGGAATATTGGTCCACTTCTCTTTAATGGCTGTGCGAAGTTGCTGGATATTGGCAGGACCTGGAACACACTGTTGTATATGCCGATCCAGAGCATCCCAAACATGCTCAATGGGTGACATGTCCAGTGAGTATGCTGGCCATACAAGAACTGGGATGTTTTCGGCTTCCAGGAATTGTGTACAAATCCTTGCAACATGGAGCCATGCATTATCATGCTGCAACATGAGGTGATAGTCATGGATGAATGGCACAACAATGGGCCTCAGAATCTCGTCACGGTATCTCTGTGCATTCAAAATGCCATCAATAAAAAGCACCTGTGTTTGTTGTCCATAACATATGCCTGCCCATACCATAACCCCACCGCCACCATGGGCCACTCGATCCACAACGTTGACATAAGCAAACCGCTCACCCACACGACGCCATACATGCTGTCTGCCATCTGCCCTGTACAGTGGAAACTGGGATTCATCCATGAAGAGAACACCTCTCTAAGGTGCCAGATGCCATAGAATGTGAGCATTTGTCCACTCAAGTCGGTTACGACAACGAACTGCAGTCGGGTCGAGACCCCGATGAGGACGACGAGCATGCAGATAAGCTTCCCTGAGATAGTTTCTGGCAGTTTGTGCAGAAATTATTTGTTCATGCAAACTGATTGTTGCAGCATCTCTCCAGGTGGCTGGTCTTAGCCTTTGGAGACGGCTTATGGCACAGAAATGAACATTAATTTCACAGGGAACACCTCTGGTGGACATTCCTGCAGCCAGCATGCCAATTGCACACTCCCTCAAAACCTGTGACATCTGTGGCATTGTGCTGTGTGCTAAAACTGAGCATTTTAGAATGGCCTTTTATTGTGGCCAGCTTATGGCACACATTTGCAATAATCATGCTGTCTAATCAGCATCTTGATATGCCACACCTGTGAGGTGGATGGATTATTTCGGCAAACAAGAAGTGCTCACTAAAACAGATTTATACAGATTTGTGAACAATATTTGAGGGAAATAGACTTTGTGTACATAGAAAAAGTCTTAGATCTTTGAGTTCAGCTCATGGAAAACGGGGCAAAATCAAAAGTGTTGTGTTTAGAATTTTGTTCAGTGTAGCTTGCTAAATAGTCAGAACTGCTTAAAAATATCTACTTGAATAATGGCTCTTTTCGTGTATTTATTTTTGTATTGCACTAACAGTGTCAGCTTTCTTTGTCTTTGTCTTTGTCTCTTTGTCTTTCTTTGTCCATACGTAAGCAGGTAGCATCATGCAAATGTGGGACAATAGTGTAAAAATGGAAACTATTATCAATCAAAATATCCATGAAACATGAACGTGAAATGTTGGGTTATAGCTATTCTAAATCTCTTTTGTTAGTAAGAGTAAAAGTGTTATACAATAAAGTGAGAACTCAAAGTAAATTCAAAGAAAGTTTTTCATTTAGGCAAAAGTAGTCAAAATGAAAACATAGGTGAATAAGAGAATTTTTCCAAACCAGCTATTTTAGCCTTAATTTGAAATTTATGTTGAATTTCCACTTTAGTTAATAACCCTGTAAATAATTGTGCTTTCTTTGATACAGTGGGAACATAATACCGTTGATTAAATTATGTAGCTCACAACTTATTTCAAAATTTGTATGAATGTACCAAATATTTTTATTGAACATTTTTACCTTGTTTTTATTCAGCAACAAACTTTCTGTCAATTCTTTTTGAGCACACTGAAAGATGAGGATATATTCACTAATAAACCTGTCAGTTTCAAGGTTCAGTACAGACCGAAGTAGTACATTGGTAAATGGCTAGTTTATGCAGCTTGTCATTCTATATATTCCCACTGCATGTCACTCTAACCTTCATTTCCTGTTCTCATTTCCCCGTAGAAAGCCAAGCTCCAATAAAGAATGTTTATCATAAGTTGCTTTCTAAAAGGTGTTTGAAAATTATAACAAATTCAACACAGTATCCAACGTTATCATAGAACAAATACATTCCCCTAAACATTTTAGTTCATCTAAACTTTTTATATTAGTTGTTTACTATGTCTACACCACAAACAGGGAGCAACAATTTAAACCCTGCTCTGGTTGAGGAAAAGGGATAAAGTGAAAGTTTCAATGTCCATACATTAGTCTAATGTTACGACTACAGTTGGTCTGGCACCATTTTTAAGAACAGTTCTTCCACCATACATTTAAGGTACCTGTAGATGTCACTGTTAATTTACGGAACCTTCCCAGGACACAGAACACAGTGATACAATGATGATGCATTAGAACAATGTTGATATAGTTACGTAGGAGTGTGTCTCAATATTACTGGTACACAAACATGTGTAGAAGTAGAATGTTATTTTGACATTGTACACTAAATTTCCTCTTCAGCCCATTTATACCGAATGATATAAGGACTGTCACAATAACAAAGAATTTACTCCACATGATTACTATGGAAACAGAATTACACTATGCTAGTATATATATATATATATATATATTATATATATATTTATATATACATATATATATATATAATATTTTTAGCGTAAATATGTTATGTAAATATATTGTTGTATATTTTTATTATTGTATTCCAGTTTTTGCAGTATTAGTATAACACATTTAACATAAAATTATATGAATTTTAGTTATATGAATGACTATGAAAAAAGAAGCAACTGCTTAAAGCTATGATAGATCATTATTTTTGAGGGTCCAAAATGCCAGCATATTGCACATGGCTAAAACACAACTCAACCTTGAAGGTATTTTGTAGAACGCATGCAAAGAGTGATTTATCTTTGTAAACAAATACCATATTCACTTGGCTAAACATTACAGAGCATGTGGGAAATCATTGTTAGTAGTTGATATTTGAGTTAAGTGCATATGGAAAATATGTATGGAAAATATCCAGGATTTATGCAGGTAGAGGGTTATTGCAGTCTCTCAGGGGTTGGGGGGAGTAGTAAGAACATTATTGATTTACTTCATGAACATAAGTTCCATGAACATAAGCGGTGCTTGGAAACTGAAATATCCAGTTTTAAAGTAAATATACAACTGGTGAGTATTCCAAACTGTGGTTCAGATCGTTTAAATTACAGAAAGCACATGGAATACAGGTATATATTACCATTAGTCTTACAGATGGAAGAGGCTGCTACATATGATTAATTTTACTGAACGATAAATGACTTGTAGAATGTTTAAAGGGACTTTTACCATGTTTAAAATGTTTGATGAGATCCGTAACATTTGATCTGTAGCAGAGCAACTAACAAATGTATAGATTAGCAAAAGTATCCACAAAGTATTATGATCATATAATTAAATTATACCAGCCATGCTCATTTATTAATTTTATATCAGAATTTCGACACTTCATCATTTTTTTTTTATATATTTGTCTTCTGCCTGCATATATTTCCATTCATATGTACTTCAAATGAAATGTCATTGTTTTTCCAGATTTTTGCACATTATTTTTGGTCAAGTTCATATGTCACAAGAAATACATTACTATTTTAAAGCTGTTTTAAAGGTAAAAGCTCTCAAAGTTTGGTATGCTATGCCTATGGGATTGAAAGTGGCCATGGAACCCAAAATTGCTACACAAAAGTAAAAATTTTTAAAAGAAGACACCCCTCGGATATTTAGTAGGGAACTTTTTGATCCTTTCTTGCAGACATTTTATCACCAGTCTTGGCCACAGTTTCTAATAATATGTTTTTTTTTCACATACACATATACGTTTTTGCTGTGAATTTTGTAAACCCGATATCTACTTCAGCTGTGCAGTGCCGATAGCTCTTCCAGTGACTACTTTTGAGTAAGCATAGTCTCAAATAAATATATTTACAGTTTTAAAGATTAATATACAAAGTGTATTTAAGCTTTAAAAAAAAAAAAAAAACCTTGAACAAAACACACAAATGACAGGTCTGATTTAAGTGGGACCACAAGCTAATTCGATTTTGGCTGTGGATGCTTAAATGAGGAATTTGTTGGCCTAAGTTTTAATTTTACAGTGTCAATTTTAATAAATTAAATTTTTTCTGTGTTAAAGAACAGTTAATTTTAAGAGCCCAATATTTTAAACTCTATTGTAATATTACAACCTAAAATTGTGAGGCTTGTTCCCCTGTAAATCGAGAATGAAAATATTGTGTTATCTGCATATCCATAAACAATGAAGGCCCTGGCTGCATCATTCACAAAAAGTAAGAAAATAATGACTCAATAATAAAAATGGAACTCCACATGATAAATATCATTTTAATTTTATTATTATTATAACTATTATTATACTTTATAATGTGCCAACATGTGATGAGTGGATGAACAACATCGCTGTCAGTGAACACAAAGCAAATTTTGATGTGTTGAAAATGTAAGAATAGGATGCATTACACAAATAACCATGTGTGCCTTATGTTTTGAGCTACATCAGTACAAATAAACTCTATTGAGCCCCTCCTGTTCTTTGCCATTCTGAATATAACCTTAAACGTTTAGAAGGCAAGCTGTTTTAGAATGATTTTAGACTAAAGTCAAGCAAGGTCATTGAGTGTAATAATTTATCAAACTAGCACAGGTGTACATGAACATATTTTCCCAAGATGTTATCTCAGTTATTGTGGAATGGCCATTACCATTATCTAGACTGTGATCATTGACGATACTGCAGGAGGCCCCATAATCCACTATCAAGGTTAGTCACTAAAGTGAGAATTTAAAGTACATTTAAA
The DNA here is from genome assembly GCA_933207985.1 of Pelobates cultripes. Taxonomy (NCBI): domain Eukaryota; kingdom Metazoa; phylum Chordata; class Amphibia; order Anura; family Pelobatidae; genus Pelobates; species Pelobates cultripes. The sequence continues at coordinate 192,547,371 of OW240917.1, forward strand.
GTGAATTTGAAATTTATGATAAAAATTGCTGAACTGGAAAAATATTGAAGTCAGCTTTGCTTTCTATTCAGCTACTCGGGCCTCAAACTTGAAATTCACTTAGAAGCCACTTTGGATTGTTACTTTCGTAAATAATCCTAAATATTTTCACAGTATAACATCGACACATTGAATGAGGCTGCACTTGAATAGCAGAAACAAGTTAATACAGTAGAACTTCACCCAAATTTACAGGATGGACAAAATTGAATTGCAATACTCATATTTACTAAAGTTGGAATTCGGTCAACCGGACTCTGCAATCTGCTCCAATTGGCCAGGTACATTAGGTGCCTGATATAAAATCACTGCTTTTTGCAATTGAACCCCATACAAAGTGGAAAATGTAATATTTACAAAGCACCAATTTTAAACAAAATCTGAAATGAATGCATCCAGTAGGATACATATTTACAAAATACTGTTTTTGCAAGCGAACTATAATTGTGAGCACTGTTTGCATCCTGGCTGTATAAGAATCCAGAAGGCAAATAGTTAAACTCTTGGTAGTATGTGAATTAGGAATTTGAGGGCTAGCCAGCCACCACATTTAAATGAAAAAATAAACAAATACATAAATAAAGCCATATTATTACAATATACACATATTTATGTAGAGCATTTGTTTACTTTATTAATCTCCATAGTAACCTCATGTGATCTGAGTTTGGTGACATGGCCACATGAGGTTACATTTGTTGGAATTGTGCTACATGTGTCTACAGCTGAAACATCACTTTTTAGATGGGAATAGTGCCCTAATAAAGTTTGTGATTTTACCACACTCTACACCATGTTGCACATTCTTCATATTTGTGGACCCGCAAGAACACAAAAGGGGTTCCGCCAACATTTCTGAAAACAAAATGGCCACGGACGGCGAGGGAGCAGTGAGCAGTGATATCCCTGCTCAGCTCCCTCGCGCACACAGCAGTGATGCCGGAGTCGGAATATCATGTCACTCCGGCTCCAGCATTACTAAAAGGCGTGCGAGGGAGCCTGGCAGGGAGATCTTTGCTCCCTCGCCGCCCGTACACCAGTCCCTCAACAGCCCCACTGGACCCCAGGTACCGCACGCCAGCCGCTCAGCAGCTCCACCTTACCACAGGGACATAAAGACTACATGCTAGCACTGCCAAAAATAGAAAAAGGCTGGGTGGAGTAAAATTTAAAAAAAATAATACATTGTATGTGTGTCTGTTAGGGAATGTCTATGTGTTTGTGTTTCTGTCAAAGAGTGTATGTGTGTTTGTCAGTGAGAGTGTATATGTGCTTGTCAGTGAGTGTGTATGTGTTTGTCAGTAATAATGTATGTGTGCTTGTCAGTGAGAGTGTATATGTGTGTATCTGTGTCAAGCTGTGTGTATCTGAGTGTGTGTGTGTGTGTGTATGTCAGTATGTGTATGTGCCAGTATATATCAGTTTTTTGTATGTGCCTAAGTGTGTTGTTGTATGTCAGTGTGTGTGTGTGTATTTGAGTGTGTCAATGTGTGTATCTGACACTGTGTGTATATGTCAATGTGTGTATATGACACTCTGTGTATGTGTCAATGTGTGTATCTGAGTGTGTGTATGTGCCAGTGTGTGTATCTTTGGGTGCAAGTGTGTGTATATGTCACTGTGTGTATCTGAGTGTGTGTGTATTTGTGAGTCAAGATTTGTGTATGTGTCACTGTGTGCATCTGAGTGTGTGTATGTGTATCTGAGTCTGTGTATCTGTGTGTCAAGGTGTGTGTGTCTGTGTGCCACTATGTGCCAGATACATATACACACACACACAGATACACACTGACACAAAGATACACACACCAGCACATACAAACACAGATACAAAATACTTTGACACATAGATACACAAACCTTGACACACAGATGCATACACACACAGATACACACTGTGTGTCAAGGTGTGTGTATCTGTGTCAGCATGGGTATCTGTGTGCCACTATGTGCCAATGTGTGTATCTGTGTGTCAGATACATACACACACACACAGATACACACAAAAAATAATTACCACGATGTTGATACACTATGTCAAAGGGTTCCACAGGAAAAATTAATTGGGAACCCCTGCTCTAGACTAACTAGGTTCCTAAGGGTTTGCAGTATCCCTTGGGACAGAACTCCAATAAACATACATCAGATTTAAACCATGAGTTCTGTGTCCATTTTGTACACTTGCAATGTTTACAAGTTGCAATCAGGGAGGTGGCATGTCCAATTGAGATTTGTGACAGACATGCAGCATTGTAGCTATTTGTTCGGATTTTGCACATTCGTCTATTGAATATAAAAGTTTTGTTTACTTTCCAGAAGTGTGAGAATATGACAAATTATTGTTCAAATTGTCTGTGAAATATAGAGCATTGTTATGTTTTAAGGAGGACCGGGGCATTTTGACATGTTTGCCATATGCTTGTCCAAACAGAATTTTTCTCTTTTTAATTTTCTCTTTTTTAACTTTTTACACTCATGCAAACACTGATCAGCCACAACATTAAAACCACCTGCCTAATAATGCATAGGTCCCTCTCGTGCTGACAAAAGACCACTGATGCTTCGAGGCATAGACTCCACAAGGCCTCTGAATGTGTCCTGAGGTATCAGGCACTAAGACACTAGCTAGAAAAGTAAAATAAGGATCAGCGCTAACACGCCACAAGATATTATATTTATGAAAAGTGTAGGCAGCACACCTATAAGGAGAAGGGTGCCCTCTAGTACCCCTCAATACAAACATAATATGGAAGATAAAAATACAGAAAAGGGTGCACCTGTGAGGAATAAATTTATAAATAAAATAAGTATGTAAAATAGCTTTAAAAAGAAGTCCAGGTAACTTAACACTAGTCCAAGTAAGGTAATCCAAAAGAGTAGGAGCAGCAGGTTGAATTGATAGTAGTAGTGTCACGAAATAAAGCTTGAAATCCATTAGGACAAGAAGAGAACTCCAATGGTATGGTACAGTTGCAAGAAAAAGTATGTGAACCCTTTGGAATGATACGGATTTCTGCACAAATTGGTCATAAAATGTGATCTGATCATCATCTAAGTTACAACAATAGACAACAGTCTACTTAAACTAATAACACACAAAGAATGAAATGTTGCCATGTTTTTATTGAACACACCATGTAAACATTCACAGTGCAGGTGGAAAAAGTATGTGAACCCCTAGACTAATGACATCTCCAAGAGCTAATTGGAGTGAGATGTCAGCCAACTGGAGTCCAATCAATGAGATGAGATTGGAGGTGTTGGTTACAGCTGCCCTGCCCTATAAAAAACACACACCAGTTCTGGGTTTGCTTTTCACAAGAAGCATTGCCTGATGTGAATGATGCCTCGCACAAAAGAGCTCTCAGAAGACCTACGATTAAGAATTGTTGACTTGCATAAAGCTGGAAAGGGTTATAAAAGTATCTCCAAAAGCCTTGCTGTTCATCAGTCCACGGTAAGACAAATTGTCTATAAATGGAGAAAGTTCAGCACTGCTGCTACTCTCCCTAGGAGTGGCTGTCCTGTAAAGATGACTGCAAGAGCACAGCGCAGACTGCTCAGTGAGGTGAAAAAGAATTCTAGAGTGTCAGCTAAAGACTTACAAAAGTCACAGGTAAATGCTAACATCCCTGTTAGCGAATCTACAATACTTAAAACACTAAACAAGAATGGATTTCATGGGAGGATACCACAGAGGAAGCCACTGCTGTCCAAACAAAACATTGCAGCACGTTTACAGTTTGCACAAGAGCACCTGGATGTTCCACAGCAGTACTGGCAAAATATTCTGTGGACAGATGAAACCAAAGTTGAGTTGTTTGGAAGAAACACACAACACTATGTTTGGCAAACAAAAGGCACAGCACACCAACATAAAAACCTCATCCCAACTGTGAAGTATGGTGGTGGGGGCATCATGGTTTGGGGCTGCTTTACTGCATCAGGGCCTGGACGGATTGCTATCATTGAAGGAAAAATGAATTCCCAAGTTTATCAAGACATTTAGCAGGAGAACTTAAGGCCATCTGTCTACCAGCTGAAGCTCAACAGTAGATGGATGTTGCAACAGGACAATGACCCACAGCATAGAAGTAAATCAACAATAGAATGGCTTAACAGAAGAAAATATGCCTTCTGAAGTGGCCCAGTCAGAGTCCTGACCTCAACTCGATTGAGATGCTGTGGCATGACCTCAAGAAAGCGATTCACACCAGACATCCCAAGAATATTGCTGAACTGAAACAGTTTTGTAAAGAGGAATGGTCAAGAATTACTCCTGACCGTTGTGCACGTCTGATCTGCAACTACAGGAAACGTTTGGTTGAAGTTATTGCTGCCAAAGGAGGTTCAACCAGTTATTAAATCCAAGGGTTCACATACTTTTTCCACCTGCACTGTGAATGTTTACATGGTGTGTTCAATAAAAACATGGCAACATTTCATTCTTTGTGTGTTATTAGTTTAAGCAGACTGTGATTGTTTATTGTTGTGACTTAGATGATGATCAGATCACATTTTATGACCAATTTGTGCAGAAATCCATATCATTCCAAAGGGTTCACATATTTTTTCTTGCAACTGTATATAAATACACTGGGTAACAGAAGGTATATAAATGAGATACTACTAACAAAATCTAGAGCTAAAACCCAGCTCTGGTTTGGAAAGCGTGAAGATGAATACTTCAAAGATATACATGGTTCTTCAAGCTTCCAATCTTGTGTAGCAGCAGAGTAGTCCAACCCAGAAAAAAAAGGTGATAGACTATAGTGCTTACTGTATCGTTAAGTATCAAGGTAAAATATATTAAATGTACTTACAATTTGCCGAGTAGACTCACTGCTCGGTGTGTAGCATATGGGTGGTATAACCCCACCTAAGGATTCTTTGCGCTTCTTGGAAACAGCAAAAAGGGATGTCAGGCCAGTAATAGTAAAAACAAAAAAAAAGGAAAATGGCAAATGTGGTATATAGCCAAATAAATTCCTTTATTAGACAGAAATATTAATAGAAACTTTTTAATATATCTGTCAAATAAAGTAATTTTTTTGGCTATATAATTATTATAAAAATTAAGTTATCATATTATCAGTTATTTCTTGACTGTTATCCTTTAACACACTTTCCCATTATATATCTGCTCATAAAGCTGAAATTTTTGAGCACCTTGACACTTATGCAGCCATTTTATTACAAATATCTGCTATTTTATTTAGTATTTTTTGTTGTGTTTTTTACACGAAAATAAAAAATTGTTGATAGAGAGAGCTAAACCCAACAGAATCCCTAGTAGTCCATTTGAAAACCTCTTAATGCAATTTTGCTAACTCAGAGTGACAGATCAGGTCCTTCCTTATAGCAGTAACACATGAGGCTGGCCAGCTGGGGAGCAGTGTTCCCCAGCCTTATCATTATTCAAGTTCTGACTCTCTGTAGTCATGTGCCTTAGAAGGAGAGAAGAATAAAGACATCAGTGAAGAAAAAGGCAACTCAAGAAAAATAGGGAATCACTGAGGTTCAGTGAAAAAACTCTACACTTTTACCAAGTCATTTACCAAGACCTTCTCATTTTAGTGTTTCAAATGTGGAATATTGATGCCGGGTTTATGGTGCATTCTGGAGTGTTTAAGTTAACAAAAATTTAACTTTTTACATACATGCATACCATTTCTAAATGTACTTACTCCAGGGCATAGACTCTGTAAGCACTCTACACTGTGTGATTGCTGCATGAGAAGGCTTACCTACTGCTCACAGAGACAGAAGACGTATCTGTAATATTGTTAAGCAAGCAAAGCAGGAAGGGGAATTGGATGTACTTGTCCATCTAGGGACAAATGACTTGGCTTGCAATGAGGTTTCAGAGGTTAAGGAAGTTTTTAGTGTTTTTGCCAATGATATACAGCAGGTTGCTTCCACACTGTCATTCTCTGAAGTTCTGCCTGTGCATAACACTGAGAACGACAGGCGGATGCGTGTTAGGGACTTTAATTTGTGGCTTGGTGAATGGTGTCGGGAGCAAGGATTTGGCTTTATTTCTCATGGTAGCTCTGTTGGAATGGAAATAAAATGGTTTGCATCTTTCTGAAAAGGGAACAAATGTTCTCAGTGAGCAGTTCAGAGGTTTTGCTAGGATGTATTTAAACAAGGAGGGGGGGGGGGCAAAAGGGTGATAAAACATCAATCCAATTGTCCCCCAAAACAAGGACAGAAGGTGCCTGTAGCAAGTGTGTTAAAAATGATAAGCTTAGAGTCATGTCTACAAATGCTCGCAGTTTAGGGAATAAGATCCATGAACTTGTGGCAATAATGGCAACTGATAGTGTAGATTTAGTCGCTGTTACTGAGACATGGTATAATGAGAAAAATGACTGGGACATAGCAATACCAGGATACTCTTTATATAGGAAAGATAGGGAAGGCAAGAAAGGGGAGGGGTGGCCTTGTATGTGAAGGATAGCATAAAATCTAGCCTAATAAAAGTTAGTGAGGCAAACATAGAGTCCGTTTGGGTTACGTTAGAACTTGGTAATCACACAGTAACTCGTGTAGGTGTGATTTATAGGCCCCCATGACAAATTGAAGAGTTAGATAATCTACTAGTTGAGGAAATAGCTAAAATGACAATGAAGGGGGAAGTTATCATCATGGGTGATTTTAATTTTCCTGATGTAAATTGGAAAACAAAATTAGCTACTTGTGCCAGGAGCACACATATTCTAAACTCCCTACTGGGATTGTCTCTAAAACAAGTTGTTGAGGAGCCAACTCGTAAAGAGGTCATACTAGATTTAGTGTTAACAAATGGAGATTTGGTATCAGATATTACTGTAGGTGAAAGTTTAGGATCCAGTGATCATGAGTCAGTGTGGTTTAATATAAGAACAGTGACTGAGTCACACCACACAAAAACAAAAGTTTTAGACTTTAGAAAAACAGACTTTTCTAAAATTAGAATATGTGTAGAGGAGTCATTATCAGACTGGAGCAATTTAAATGGAGTCCAAGAGAAATGTTGCACTATTGAAGGCAACAGAAAATTGCATTAGGCTTGTAAGTATTAGGCTTGTCAGTAAAAGCACAACATTCAAGAAACCACTTTGGTACTCTGCAGATGTGGCCAAAATAGTTAAAAACAAAAAGTTAGCATTTAGGAATTATAAAAAAAACCAGAGTGAGGAAGACAAAATTATCTATAAGATTAGGCAGAAAGAGGCTAAGCAAGTTATAAGAGCTTCCAAATCACACACAGAAGAGAAAATAGCACAGTCAGTAAAAAAGGAGGACAAATATATTTTTAGATACATAAATGAGAAAAGAAAAGTAAAACAAGGATTAGTTAGATTAAAAACAAAAGAAGGAAGGAATGAAGAAGAGGATAAAGGTCTAGCTGACTGCCTCAATGAATATTTTTGTTCTGTATTTACAGATGAAAATGAAGGAAAGGGACCTCAGTTAAGAAAAAGGACAAATGAGACATTTATTACACGTTAGTTTACAGAGGAAGATGTTCTATTTCAACTGTCAAAAGTAAAGACAAATAAGTCAATGGGACCTGATAGAATACACCCAAAGCTATTAAAAGAGCTTAGTGGTGTACTAGCAAAACCATTAACAGATTTATTTAACCAATCATTGTTAACAGGAGTAGTCCCAGAAGATTGGAAGTAAGCAAATGTTGTGCCCATTTACAAGAAAGGTAATAGGGAGGAGTCAGGCAACTATAGGCCAGTAAGCCTTACTTCAGTAGTAGGGAAAGTGATGGAAACCATGTTAAAGGATAGGATTGTTGAACATCTAAAAACACATGGATTTCAAGATCAGAGACAACATGGGTTTACTTCAGGGAGATCATGCCAAACTAATCTTATTGATTTTTTTGATTGGGTAACTAAAATTGTAGATAAAGGTGGTGCAGTAGACATTGCTTACCTAGATCTCAGTAAGGCTTTTGACACTGTTGCACATAGAAGGCTTATCAATAAACTGCAATCTTTAAGTTTGGATTCCAATATTGTTGAATGGGTAAGGCAGTGGCTGAGTGGCAGGCAACAGAGGGTTGTAGTTAATGGAATATATTCAAAGCTTGGACTTGTCACCAGTGGGGTACCTCAGGGATCTGTACTTGGACCCATTCTCTTTAATATTTTTATTAGTGATATTGCAGAAGGTCTTCATGGTAAGGTATGTCTTTTTGCTGATGATACTAAGATATGTAACAGGGTTGATGTTCCAGGAGGGATAAGCCAAATGACAAATGATTTAGGTAAACTAGAAAATGGTCAGAATTGTGGCAACTGACATTTAATGTGGATAAGTGCAAGATAATGCATCTTGGACGTAAAAACCCAGGGGCAGAGTACAGAATATTTGATAGAGTCCTAACCTCAACATATGAGGAAAGGGATTTAGTGGTGATTATTTCTGATGACTTAAAGGTAGGCAGACAATGTAATAGAGCAGCAGGAAATGCTAGCAGAATGCTTGGTTGTATAGGTAGAGGTATTAACAGTAGAAAGAGGGAAGTGCTCATGCCATTGTACAGAACACTGGTGAGACCTCACTTGGAGTATTGTACACAGTACTGGAGAACGTATCTTCTGAAGGATATTGATACCTTAGAGAGGGTTCAGAGAAGGGCTACTAAACTGGTTCATGGATTGCGGGATAAAACTTACCAGGAAAGGTTAAAGGATCTTAACATGTATAGCTTGGAGACAGGGGGGATATGATAGAAACATTTAAATATATAAAGGGAATCAACACAGTAAAGGAGGAGACTATATTTAAAGGAAGAAAAACTACCACAACAAGAGGACATAGTCTTAAATTAGAGGGACAAAGGTTTAAAAATAATATCAGGAAGTATTACTTTACTGAGAGGGTAGTGGATGCATGGAATAGCCTTCCAGCTGAAGTGGTAGAGGTTAACATAGTAAAGGAGTTTAAGCATGTGTGGGATAGGCATAAGGCTATCCTAGCTATAAGATAAGGCTAGGGACTAATGAAAGTATTTAGAAAATTGGGCAGACTAGATGGGCCGAATGATTCTTATCTGCCATCACATTCTATGTTTCTATGTTTCTGTTTCTATATCATGACATACTTTTAGAATATGGTACTTTGAGATTCCCTTTGCCAGATTACAATTTGTTGGCACAGCCCAGCACTGATCATATTGTACAGTGTGAGATAGGCATAAGGGGCACACACTTCTCTCTGGTGACATGATGATGTTACCAGTTTGTAATTCCCATTCCATAGATGTGTGCAGCACATATTGTTTGCAGACAGATAATTGGTGAGTATGGGACCACCTATTTCGACCTCTACTGATAAAAGTAAGTCACTGTATGTAAGTATGTTCTGAACCAGGTTTAGTAGTAGCAGTGGTCATGATAGTAGAAGCCTGTATGTGCAGTTATTCTGTTTGACATGCTGTACATGTGTGTAGGGGGCTAGTTACACCTATGGTACATGGAACTATATTCTGTAAAGAAAAAATCGGAATTAGAGGCACACCCGGAACGTGCACCAAAATACATACATAATACAGATTAAGGAACAGTGCACACATAAAAACACAGTTTTAAATTGTATTAGGCTACTTAAAATCACATATCTCAGCAAACAAATATGGGATTCCGTTCCACCCTACGGCCATATTGTGTTAAGCCCACCACTACTTCACAGTACCTCAATATTGGTGGGTCTTACACTACTTCCAACATGGGAGAAAAACAAAATAGTATTAGTGCTATATGAGCTAACATTTATTTTAATAATTGGTTGTAGAAGCATTGTAGTGGTGGGCTTAACACAATAAATCCATATGGTGGAACTGAATCCCCATATGTGTTTGCTGAGATAGGAGATTTTAAGTAGCCTGATAAAATCTGAAACTCTATTTTTACGTGCTTCCTGTTCCTTAATCTGTATATTGGAACTCTATTCTGGGCTGTCTGATATCAGTCCTGAGTAAGAATTGCATTGTCAGGCTGCCCACAGACATAATTAGTAATTCTGACCATAAGGCATGACCATCAGGCATCTCTGAAGTGGTATAGAGCCTCAGAGGTCAGAGGGGAGATGGACTCAAACCTTTCATTGCAGGGTTTAGGTATCTCAATACGTATAGTAACTGTGACAGTCGCTGTTTAAAACTAATCAATACCTTTCTTACATGTAAGACTTGCATGACAAAGATGTTATGGAAATCCAAATCATTAGAGACCTGTCATAAAGGGGTTAAAATTGATCATGCGTTTCCTAAATTTTAATTTAGAGCTCCTAATAGAATCATCATTCTATTCTAAAAACAGTAAATTGACTATTACACATTTCCAGCATTATGCTCAACTCAAGAATCCTATTTGGCAGGAAGTAAGAATTCACGGCAGCTAAATGTAGTTAATTGATGCATCAACGGCAGTACAGTTTTCAAAGCTCTTACTTAATGGGAAGAATACTACAGATGGTCCATATTGTTTTCATTTTGCTTTATCACAGGTGCTTGGTATAATAGAACTTGCCTGTTGTGCCTTTTATTTTATTTTTTAAATAAAACACTAAATGAAGTTTGCAATGTGAATTACAGACCTAATATATATATATATATATATATATATATATATATATATATATATATATATATGTATATATATATATAAAAAGTCACATGTTTTTACTCAAAGTTATATTCCTATTGGCTACTTATTTTTTAAACCACTCAAAATACAATACCCTTAATTAAAAGCAGATATTCTCCTATTTCAAATAAGTGATCTTGTGTCTGTATAGGAATATTTGAAGTACAATTAATTTATTAATAGTTTTGTTATTATTATTTATTTTACTGTGCTAAGTGAGTTTGTAAAGGGTTAGAAGAAGTAATATTTTAGTATAATATGTTAAACGATTCACTGTGAAATCAGAATGTCCTACACTTTGAAATATATTTATATTTTTTATTATTAGATATTTTAATCATATGCATATTATGCACAAAATGCAAGATTGTACAAAGTAACAAAAAAAGAATAAATGTTATGTTCTAATTTTCAATTGCTAGTTTTTATTGTATGGAATAAACCTGCATATAATCCTAAATGTAGTTTTTTTAGGAAGCTGAATTGATGTTAAATATGAAAGCATAATGTACATTTTGAAATATTTACAAGATAACTTCTTTGCTGTTTTTGCCACATACACTTGAAGTGACTCACATAAAAAGTAAGACAGTAAGTGCAAAAGCACAAAATGAGTTATGAAATGGCCCAACAGCAAAGGGATTAAAAATAAATGTAATTAAATATTAAATAATGCAAAATATAATTAAATTGTTACAGAATAATAAACAGACCAAATAAAATGATAGTACTAAAAAACACATTTAACATTTCAATAGAAATAATAGTTTTGCACTAAAAAAAATAAAAACATAATATTAATAAACAAAACTGATATTAAAAGCAATATATTAATTGTAACATAGTTAAAAAATAGGAATACATGAACCTAAATGGTAAAGAGATTGGAAGCACTGCATTGTTTAATGCATTTGAGTAAAACACTTAAACATACACATCAATTGGCTTCACACAGATGGGCGACCAAAATGCCCTAAAGCAGTTTAACAACCATGTGTGCTTACATAAAACATGGGTAAAAGGATGTAACAAGCAGTCACAGAATAAAACACAAGTACATTGGTAACAAACCTGTTTAAAAATAATTGCATGGTGAAATAAAAATTAAAACCATACAGCATATTGGGTTATATTCACTAATACAGGAATTATGAGTAATTAAAAAGGGAATATTACCTTTTTAAGTCAAAAAAGCTGAATTTGCCATTTTAGCAGTTTTTACTTTAATTGTGCAATCAGATATGTAACTGTGTAATTCCCTAGTCAAATTGTGTAATTCCCTAGTCAGTTCTCCACCATTTAATGTTTAGTGAATAACTTTGCTTACTATGTTTTCTTTAGAAATATTGCTCTTTACCTTGTTGAGATCTTGCTTTTGTCATAACCCCTCACTAATGTGTCAGTGTCCTTTGCGCTTAAACTTGTTCTTTTAGTGTCCTATATGTATGGTTGATATAATGGATTTTATTATGTTACATGCTAGTATAGGCTATTGCTATACTGCTATAATTAATCAATAATTTCCTTTTTGGCTAAACATTTAATGTGCTCGGGTCCTGACGGTTTCACAATATCATATCATAGATCTTTCTCTGGCATTTTAACTCTGCACTTGACACAAGTGTTTAATAATTTTTGGAACAAAGGAGAAATGCCGAGAGAGGTCTTAAACACTCAAATAGTGACATTATCTAAACCTGGCAAAGTACCCATTGTGTGCTCAAATTTTCTTTCCATCTCATTAATAAACAATGATACCAAAATATACTCTACGATTCAGGCAAATAGACTTAATCAAATTCTCCTGTCCCTGATTGACAAAGACCAGGTTGGCTTTATTGTAAATCGTCAAGCACCTGATGGCACGCGCAGTTTTATTAATATAATCCACCAAATTAGGCTAGAGCGAACACCTTCTCTGCTCCTCTCTTTGGATGCATAGAAGGCGTTTGATAGAATTCACTGGGCTTACCTTAGGAAATGCTATCTAATGGAACCAGACAGGGGTGTCCATTGTCACCACTTCTATTTGTGTTGTCGATTGAACCCTTGGCTGAAATGATACTCCAGATATTGAGGGCATTGTAGAGGGGCATAAGAAACATAAAATTGGCCTTTTTGCAACAACATCATGCTCTCTTTGAAAAACCCATTGACCTTGTTAACTCCGTTGATGTTTATTCTGTGAGAACTTGGCAAAATGTAATTCTATAAGTTAAATACAAAAAAAAACAGAAGCTCTACATTTTTTTTGTACTATGGTATGAGTTAAAAACTATGAAAGAACTGTATGACTTTGACCGGAGGGACTCTTTTATATCTTATCTGGGCATTGACTTGTGCAAGAACCTGTCCAAGATGCATATATATAACTTGGGTAATATCTGGTCTGAGCTTAGGGAAGATATAGAGAAATGGTGTATTCTCAAAATGTCTTGGTTAGGTAGGATTAATTCGGTTAAGATGACTCTCCTTCCAAAAATTTTATATTTTCTCAGAACAATTCCCCTTTCTGTACCTTTAGCTTTTTCTCGAAAGGTTCACTCTGCCCTTATAGCATTTATTTGGAACAAAAAAAACAAGTAGGATTAAATGATCAATTTTACAATAGTTCAGGATTAGTAAACTTTTGGGTTTGCCAAACCTTATCCATTATTATTACGCAACCAATGCCGCAATGGCAATCAAATTTGATCTGGATAACGTCTGTCCCCAGTGGCTTGAGATTGAGGCAAATAAAATTCTTCCTTATTTAATTAAAGACTTACTGAGGCTGGCTCCTTCTCAGTGCCCGGCTTAATGCCATTTGGTCCAGAGCTACGCCCCTGACTGCATTACATTATGCTTTGCCTGATTTGGATGTTGAATATTGGCTTTCCCATTTGATTTCCCACATTAATGATTTGTTTTCATCCAATAACTTGTTCTTACCTTTGGTAACATTTATTAAAGACCATTATGGTGTTTCTGACCGGGATCCAAATGAGAAGAAATTGGAAATGTCAAAAGTAGAAAAAGTCTATTTGTTGGACCCTGGCCAGAAACATACCATCTCTCTCTGTTACACTGTTTTGCAGGTGAAATAGGTCCCAAGTTGGACTTTATGTTGAAATTGGAGAGTGAACTGGGTGGGTTATACAAAACAGATGAGTGGCATGACTTCCTTCTCACACTGAAAGGCATTACACAATGTGTTAATCATCTGAAGTCTCATTTTAAAGTAACATACAGGTGGTACCTAACTCCATCTAAGCTTTCTACCTTTGTATCACAAATAAATGTTGGAGAGGCTGTGGCCTAATAGGGACTTTATCTCATATTTTTTGGTCATGCCCTAAGATTGTCCAATATTGGCAAGATAACCTTCCATTAATCAATAATATTACAGAATTCAACGTGGTTTTATCTTCAAGTCTCTGTCTATTTAAACAAAACTCCCTGCTAATTTACTGCATTTTAAAAGAATTATGCTGGATCACCTTCTGGTGTCAGTTACATCAATGATCCCAGAGTAATGGAAATTACATGTTACACCATCGGTGAATAAAGTTCTCTTTACAATTTTTGATAACAGACATTTTGAACTAGTGCTTCGCATTCCGTCTGAAAAAAACGTCTACTCTAAAACAAAAATTGATAGCTTGGAAGATAAATTTAGGCTTCAGTACAAACTCTGACCATGCTTCCCACCTGACAAAATAAAACATTTTATTTTCTTATAATAATTACCATGTATAATATAATTTAAAAACATAATTATACAAAACATATCTGACATACTTGTACTTTCCCCCCTTTTTTAAAATATATATTAGTAACTACATGGATGTAACTAATATTATACCTCTGTTTTTTTTTTCCTTTGTTAGTTTTTTTATTTTTATTGTATTATTAATATTGTAATTGAAACATTCTATACTTATTGTACTACTTGTTACTATCGATATGTACAATTTTTAAAAATAAGATATATAAAGTAGAGGGCTAAATATAACTAATACGCAAAAGTTATCTCTGCAATACAAAGAAAGTTCTTTATTTAAACATACATAATTTCAATACAGTCTGAACTGTTGTTCACATTACAGTTTAATTTACATAACTTTCAGATTTAATGCAGTTGGGGCAGAATGAAGCATACATTGAATTTGATCTCTGGAAATCATCACAGAGCTATCAGAACTGAGTTTTCTTAATAAGGTTAGGTGTTGGATACAGTCAATTTCAAATGTATTTGTTTTAAGAAAAATAAAAAAATTTAAGTCTCAAATGTGGTACTATTTTTTATTAATAATATACAGTCAATGTCAATCTGGAATACACACACACAAACACACACACACACATATATATATATATATATATATTTCATTATATATATATATATATATATATATATATAATTCAGACTAATTCTGTTCATGTGAAATGATTCAGGAAAGCAATTCAGATGAACCAAAATGGCGAGAAAAGTCAACTAATAGTGTACGAGAATGCAAATACTGCTGCAATATTGCCTAATTTAATGGCTACACAATATTAGGCACCTTTGCAATGGCAATTCTAAGTTCACAAAATTATATTATTATATCTGATTGTTATTACAAAAAAATTTAAATAAAGGACTTTTCATAAAGGTTGTTTTTCCTTTTGTATTACTAAAAAAGGGGGGAGCTGCAGCAGGAATCATTTTAAGATGAAAAAAATGAAAGGAAAAAATGAAGTGTGCAAACAGAGACAAACACGTCCAGTCTGTAGAGTGACCATCCTTCCTTGCTTATACCAACTGCGTCTGCGTTACCACACTGAAAGACTCAGCCAGGGAGGGCGAAACCATTGCAATGAAAGGCATTTTAAAAATGTGGAGTAGCAGCAGGTGTTAATTTAATTTGGAAATATAATAAATTGAAAGAAAAAGTGAGTGGGTAATGGGCAACCCATCTCTTTCAACTTGAGAAAACCAAGTTTGTTTCTCC
Organism: Pelobates cultripes; assembly: GCA_933207985.1. Lineage (NCBI taxonomy): Eukaryota > Metazoa > Chordata > Amphibia > Anura > Pelobatidae > Pelobates > Pelobates cultripes. Next base: position 192,563,038 of record OW240917.1, read on the forward strand.
GACATCCAGTCTGCAGCATGAGCAACCATCGCACAGTGTGGGAAAAACCTGTGCAGTTACACCAACAGTGTCTGTGGAGGTAACAGGCATAGTTACACAGCAAAACTTAGCCAGGCAGGGTGAAACCACTACAATAAAAGACATTTGAGAACATTGCAACCACCAACACCACATTTTAGAATACTTTAAGAAATTCTAAAGAAAATACTTTAATTGCAAGGCAAATTGTGCTTGTGGAGGTTGCAGGTGTGGTAACACTGCAAAACTCATCAAGGCAGGGCAAAACCACTACAATGAATGGTATTTTGTAAGGGGGGAACAGAAGCAAGACTAATTTAATTTGAAAAACGGGTATTTAAAAAAAAATGAAAAGGTGGAATTGGTAAATGAGTTCTCAATTGTCCATTCAATTTTTCCTTTCATTTTTTGAAGACTGTATGTGTGGAAAAACCTAGTTTTTCTCATGGTGAAAGGGATGACTGGCTCATCCATTGCCCACTCAATTTTTTCTGAGAAAAAGAAGTGACCGTCAAACAAACAAACTGTTTCCAAATGTGTTTGCAGAGGAAGCTGGTGTAGTTATACAGTAAAATTGAGTCAAGGCATGTTAGTAACTTAGCTTCAAAAAATGGTAATTTTGAAAAAATGTTCAGTAGTAGTGAGTAGGCAATGTGTAGCCACGCTGCAAGATTCAGGATGAAATCATTAGAATGAAAGACACTAAAAAAACATTAAATTACCACCTCCACCACCACATTTTCTGGTTTTGTCAGAGACATTACAGATGTTTAAACTGCAATTGGATAAATACTGCAAAAACATAACATACAGCGATATAATTTCTAATTAGTGGGGTAATAGCTGCTTGATCCAAGGAGACATTTTACTGCTATTTTGGGGTCAAGAAGGAATTTTTTCCTAGTTTGTGGCAAAATTGGAAGCACTTCAGACCAGGTTTTTTGCCTTCTTTTGAATCAACAGCAAAAACATATGTGAGAAAGGCTGAACTTGATGGACGCTGTTGTCTTTTCAGCTATGTAACTATGTAACTATGTAATTTTAAACATTTATAAAAAAAATATTTTTTTTAAAGGACCTGCAGGCTGGGTTCTATTGTGCAGTATACCAATACACTGTATAATTTTTTGGGAGACGCTTGCAATTTGCAAAGCACAAGCAGTGGCACTGAACTACACAATAGAACATGACTTTTAATGCCTATCTCAAGATAATTTATAAATATGTTAAATAGAAGCAACCCCAGAACAGAACACTGAGGGACAACGCTTAACACTTTTGTCCAACTTGAAAATGTACCATTAAAGAAAACTTTCAGTACTCTGTCTTTATGCCAATGTTCTATCCAAGAACAATAATCTACATCCATACCAATTTCTTTTAGTTTGCACACTAATCTATTGTGAGGCCTTGTCAAAATCCAAGTAGACCATATCCACTGCAACACCTTGATCTATACTTCTACTTACTTAAAAAGCAATTAGGCTACTTTGACATGACCTGTGTTTCATAAAACCAGGCTGATTCCCAAAGAATTTCTGAATATTATTCCTTAATACCCCTTCAAATACTTTCCTAGCCACAGAAGTTAAGCTCACAGGTATATAGTGTTTTTTTTTTCATTCTCTATTTTTAATTTTTAAAGGTTTGTTATTGATACAAGACATAGATGCCATACAGTACAGCAAGACAGCAACCCTTCAATTCAGTTCAGACATGGATACAATGCTTGTGTATTACATTTGTTAAGTTGTAGTTAAGGATTAACCATGCTAGGAAAGGTGTGGGGCTGCAGGAGTCATGGGAGAGCTAGAGCCAGAGGTTATGCGTTATGTCCTAGGGAGCTACGTAAGTGGTTACTCGGGTATCCCGGTCTAGTTGGGTAATACCTATTGGGGGAGGTAGCCTCTCCGCTTGATGGGTCGAAAGTTCTCTGTTATTAGGGTATTCGGGGAACACCCTAGATGTGGGTCTCAGTCTGGGTACGAGTGTCAGTGTGAGAGAGACAGTAAGTGAGATAGTAAATGATATTAGGAGAAGTAGGATACTACCGAATAGTTGTAGCAAGCCGGTCCCTCTTGACCCCTACACTCCCCCGGTGAGATTTGGGTGAAAGGGTTGAAGGGTGTGAAGAAGAATGGGAAGGAAGGGGGAAAATGGAAAAGAGAGGGGGAGAAAGAGAAGAGCAGGCAAAAAAAGGGGGAAAAGACACACTGTCATAGGTATTGGGAGTATAGCAAAGAGTGGGGGTAGGGGTTCGGGTCAGGGATATTTATGGGTAGGGTTTCCATTAGCAAGGAGTTAGGGGAGTGTAACGTAGTTCTCGGTCGAGTCGGGATTTTATAGGTCTCTGGTGACCCATGGGTCCCAAAGTTTATGAAAGGATTTGTAAGAGTCATGGATTTGTGCTGTTAGTTTGTCAAAGTTGTATGTTTCTGTGATTTAACATTTCACCGTGGACATCGTGGGTACGCGTGTATCAGTCCATAGTTCTCCAATTGCTCTGCGAGCCGCCAGGGTGATTCTGGCGGTGAGTTTGTTTTTGCTCCTAGTGAGGGAGTTGGTTTGTTTCGAAAGCAGGAGTGTCCATGGGTCTGCTGGGACAGGTTTCATGACGTCTGTAATGTTTTAAGATACAAAGTAACTAATCACTATTTGCTCTGAAAACAAGGAAAATCATTTGGTAAAAGTGTTACCTTGGGACACTCAGTTATAACTAAAAATACAAAGAAAACCAAAAGGAAACAAACTTGTATATATCACCAGAGGTGAATTATAAAACAATACAACCTGTAAATAAATCATAGAATACAATATGCAGATGTATATCTAGGGGAAAGAAAGAACATATAGTGCAATACAATCAACACCAGAATAGGGGTAGGCTGTGGTAGAAAACTCACTACACTTGAGAAAATTCAGGCGTGTCTCCCTCTATAATAGGGTAAATCAGTTGGTGGAGAAAAATCTTCTAGGAAAGTATTTTCATAGCGGTATATTTTGTATATCAATATTAAAACACACTTATTATGGAGTTACATATATATATATATATATTTATATATATATATATATATATATATATATATATATATATAATATACATACAGTAATTTTATATTTTATATATATTTTAATAAAATTTAAATATTAAACACATTAAATAAATACATTAATTAAATAATAATAAATTTAAAATATATATATATATATATATGTCATTTCATTCTAAAAGTATTTATATATATATATATATATATATATATATATTGTTATCAAAATACACTTAAGTTAATTAAGTTACATAAATATTCATAAAATACAAAATATATACATATAAATAGATAAAATTACATAAATAATTACATAACTATACATATAGGATTTAAATACATATATATGTATATACATTTAAATTCTACGTGTATTTTTATGTAATCTTTTAACATAATTAAGTCATGTTAATAATCCCTGTAACTTTCCAAAACACCATAAAACCTGGACATGGGGGGCATTATTGTACTTGGGAGACTTTGCTGAACACAAATATGTGTGTTATCAAACTTATCACAATGATGATATCACCAGTGCAGTTTTGATGTAAAAAATGCAAAAAACAAATATGAACAGTAAATTAGGCCAGAGTTTGTTACTAAGCGGCTACTAAACAAAACTGAACATACCCCATTTTGAATACCCTGGGTTGTCTACTTTTTCAAATGGTATGCCATGGTGGGGTTACATTACATTCCTGGGCTACCATACCGTCTCAAAGGCAACATAGCCAATCTGGCAAATTTCAATTTGCAAAAACAGAAATTGGCAAACCTTATATTTGACCCTGTAACTTTCCAAAACACCATAAAACCTGTACATATGGGGTACTGTTGTACTCGTGAGACATTACTCTACACAAATATGAGTGTTTTGGAGCATTAAAATGTATAATACTGATGATATAATCGGTAAAAGGGCAGTTTGTTTTTGAAAAATGCAACAAAAAAAAAACAACTAATATAAACGCTAACTTTGGCCTGGGTTTGCGACTAAGTGGCTACTAAAAAAGACTGGAAATACCCCATTTTGAATACCCTGGGTTGTCTTCTGTTACAAATAGAATGCCAAGACGGGGTTAATTTTCATTCGTGGGCAACCATACGGTCTTAAAGGCAACATAGACCCAGCAAATCAATCTGGCAAATTTTAAAGCCCTGCTTCTTCTGAACAAAATTATATATAATAAGTGTGGGTGCACTTAATATGAAAGAGGTGAATTATGGTTGAGCAACATATAGAGCAAATTCCAGGTTTTGTTTTTAAAAAAAATGTAATCACAACTTTTGGCTCTGTCCTTAAGGGGTTAAGTATGTGTCTTTGTTTGCATTAACTTTCTTTAACTGCTGTAGCACCTTGTCTTGAGTCATCCAATCCCAATTTCTTTGCAGCAATCAAATGCATATCTCTTGCCATAGGATCCTGCTAAATGTATACTGAGGGAAAATAGTTATTTAAAATGTCTGCCTTTTTCTAGTCTTTATTAACGTTCATTTTCTTTTCTTTTTTTTAATTTATGTACTTAGAAAATGTTTTGTGGTTGGTTCTGCTCTCTTTGCCTATGACTTTCTCATTCTCTAGTTTAGCCAATCTAATTGCCTTTTTGCAAGCATTATTGGCTTCCTTTTTTCTTATATAGGATGCCTCTGATTTCTGAGATTTAAATGTTTTAAATGGTCTTTTCTTATTTATAAGCTATTGGTTCACTTTCCCATTAAGCAACATTGGTTTCAATTTGTTTAAGTTATATTTATTACCCAATAGTACATGCTGAGTTTCGCTGGTGGTAGGTGGAGAGAACTGCACAACATCAAATACAGTGTACAAAAGCCTCTCCTACTACTCTATTTTTCTGCTTCCTCCCTCAGTAATACTGAGTTGTGGTTTCTTTGTACATTTAGGTCCATACTAGCACCAGTGAGATGGCCTCCCTCCTACCCCTATTCACATTCTTGCAACACAATTTGCACTTTGCAAATTGTCCCTTCTGGAGGCACTAAAAGTCATTCCAAACTTTGCCTTGGTGCAATACAACAATAGCTACTGCAACCATACCCTTCTTCCCCAACCTAGATGTTCTGTGGGAGTCCAATTAAGACTTCTCAATGCGGCTCAGTGACTTGCAGGTACAAGGCAGGTGCTCTGGGCAATTGCTGCTTCTTGAGTTTAGCTCTACAAAGCTAAACAGTAAGGAAGTAACATGACTGGTTGTCTGATTGATAGCCAAGTGGAGTATCAAGATTTATTTATACAATTTCTCATGTCTATGCTTTAGGTGTTTGAAGTAGACATTTAATTCTCTTTTTAAATATTTTAAATATGATATGGAATACTCTACACACAGAGATAATGTACATTTTTGTTTATCTCACCTAAAATAAATATATCAATCTTAAAGTGCCTGCATGGATTCCTCTGACATTACTAATTATGGGGCTAATATAGGTGGAGGGATCAATCGGAACATTAGCCCACTCTCTTTTTATTACTTTATCCATACATTACTTCCCATAGAGTATCAGGGCTCCAACTTTCTAGCTAATAGGCATATCCTACACTATTTAACAGCCCATATCTCACAACATGGGAAAAGCATATCTCCCGTCCACACCTCTTGGTTGAACAGATAATTACCAATAGCCACAAATGTGAATGATGGATAAAAACAAGCTAGAAAGTCTTGTATTTAAAAATAGTACACTTATTAGGGTTCTTTCTCATGTAGCAATTGTTCCTTACTTTCTCATTCGACTAAAGTTGACACTGATTAGTTTTCGTTCACCCATGCTGTATTGGTTAGTTTATAGTAAGCTATCTGGCAATGGTCTGGTTTCCATGCGTCCCACAAACATGTACCAACAAAGCTGGTAATCACAAAAATGGATCTCACTATAGTTCGCAATCACTGGCTGTTTCCATACTACAAAACTTACTTATCACCTCCCATAGAGATTAATTTAGATACTACATGCTAAGTAACACCTGCACAGTTAATCTAGTAACACATAGCAAAAATTAGAACCTGCCTCAGTGTAAAAGAAAAAAAAATGACGGCAAACTCTTACTGCATCCTATAGTTAAAATACATTGATTTATTCTACATTTAAGTACATTTAAGCAGTAAAGTCTCTCTATAAACATTGTGTAAGTAGTTTCAATAAACTGAAAAGGGCAACTTGCTCAGATGAAGTCCACATTAACTGATCCATCCTTTTGCTATGCCTCTCTTACCATAAATATATTTTTCCCAGCTGTTTAACAAGAGGTGCCAGTGCTTGTTCTTTGTTCTCACCCCCTTGCTTCACCCTCATCCCCTTGCCTTGTGCTGTCCTTAAGTAATGTCATACCCATCCTTAACCCCTTAAGGACCAAACTTCTAGAATAAAAGGGAATCATGACATGTCACACATGTCATGTGTCCTTAAGGGGTTAAAAAGCTAGCATTTGATTCATCCTCTCCATCAAACTACCATACTATATTTCTACTCTTTTTCTCATTAAAGCTTCTTGGTGGATTTGTCTTTACCCATCTGACATGATTTCTCAACCCTAACTCTCTCCTTGATCCTCATCAATTTAGCTTCTGCTCCCTCCATAGTACCCCTGACTAAGGCAACTAATGCTCTAATCATTGCTAAATCCTAAGGCCACTACTAATTCTTCTAGAACTCTCAGTCACACTCTCCTTCTTCAAACTTCTTCACACCCTCAGTCTTCATGTGAATATCCTTTTCATGGTTCTCATCCTATCTCTAGCAATTATTCTTTTGTGATATCACCTTCTCCTCTCATCCTTGGAGTCCACCAAACCTCTGTCATTGGTTTCCCTATTGTTCCTGTTAATATTTGTAGAAGTTTGTCTATTTTTGTTTTGTAATTCCTCCCTTAATTATATTTTAAAGCGTTGCAGAATAAGTTGGTGCTATAGAAATGTCAATAATAATAATAATAATAATATTTACAGTATCCTTGTTATGGCAATCGATTGGAAAAATGTGCCTTTGTCTTTATGTGCATCCTAATTGAAAAATGATAAGAGTGGGTTGAGGGTGGATTGTACTATATGCAGACATTACAGACAGGTATTGTCTCAAGGAAACCTCTCTGCACAGGGCTGGCCTTAGGGTTGTGCGAGCTGTGCAGCCAACACAGCTCACACATGTCTGGGTGAAAGGAGTGCAGGGGGAGCTAAAGAAGGTACCTGGTGGAGGATTTCACTATTCTCCAGCAGGGTATATTAAAAAAATAGCAAGGCAGCAATGGCAGGGCTTACCCAGAGGTGGGGCTAATATGCCAGTGGAGGTGGGGCTAAAACCTACCAGAAGCCACTGGTAATAACTGCTGCACAGGATGGGGAAAGCAGGAAGGAGTCCCTGCTTGCCAAACAACTAGAATACAGGAACTGCACTGCCTCCATTCCCCCCTACCAGCCCATAATGGTAAGTGTGTGTGTGACTGTCTGCCTGTGTTATGGCTGGATATGTGTGCGACTGACTGTCTATGTGTGTGTGTCTGCCTGTGTGTGTGTATGACTGTCTGTGCGTGTGTGTGTGTGTGACTGACTGTCTGCATGTGTGTGTGTGTGACCATCTATGTGTGTGTGTGACAGTCTGCCTGTGTGTGTGTGTGTGTGTGCCTGTTTTTGACTTAAACTGTGTGTGACTGTACTGTGTGTGTGTGTGTGACTGTCTACCTGTTTGTGACTTTAACTGTATGAGACTGTAGCTGTGTGTGACTGTACTGTGTATGTGTGCGACTGTAACTTTGTGTGACTGTACTGTGTGTGTGAGTATCTGCCTGTGTGTGACTTTAACCGTGTGTGTGAGACTGTAACCATGTGTGTGACTGTACTGTGTTTGACTGTCTGCATGTGTGTGACTGTAATCGTGTGTGTGACTGTGTGTGACTGTAACTGTGGATTTGTTTTGGTACCTGTGTATGTGACTTAGCCTATGTGTGTGACTGTCCACCTATAACTGAGTGTGTGCGTTTGTCTGTGCCTGTCTGTCTGTGCCTGTCTGTCTCTGCCTGTGTCTGTAAGTGTCTACCTGTAACTGAGTGTGTGTGACTGTCTGCTTGTAACTATGTGTGTGTGACTGTGTGCCTGTAACTGTGTGTGTGACTTCGTGCCTGTAACTGTGTGTGTGACTGTCTGTCTGTAACAGTGTGTCTGTGTGTCTGTCTGCCTTTAACTGAGCGTGTGTGACTGTCTGCTTGTAACTGTGTGTAGCTGTCTGCCTGTGTGTGTAGCTGTCTGCCTGTAACGGAGCGTGTGACCGTCTGCCTGTAACTGAGTGTGTGTGACTGTTTGCTTGTAACTGTGTGTGCGTGTGTGTGTGTGTTACTGTAACTGTGTGTGTGACTGTCTGTCTGTAACTGTGTGTCTCTGTGACTGTCTACCTTTAACTGAGCATGTGTGACTGCTTGTAACTGTGTGTAGCTGTCTGCCTGTGTGTGTAGCTGTCTGACTGTAACTGAGCGTGTGTGACTGTCTGCCTGTAACTGTGTGTGTGACTGTCTGCCTGTAACTGTGTGTGTGTGTGTGAGTGTGTGACTGTAACTGTGTGTGTGACTGTCTGTCTCTAACTGTGTGTCTCTGTGACTGTCTGCCTTTAACTGAGCGTGTGTGACTGTCTGCTTGTAACTGTGTGTAGCTGTCTCCCTGTGTGTGTAGCTGTCTGCCTGTAACTGAGCGTGTGTGACTGTTTGCCTGTAACTGAGTGTGTGTGTGTGTGTGTGGTACTGTATGCCTGCAACTGAGTGTGTATGACTGTCTTCCTGTAATTGGGTATCACAGTAATATGTGACATATTTAGTCTGCCCCTCTGTAATTCGTGGGAGGCATTCTGATACCCCTGCCCTGCACTTCTATTGGCTTCAGACCATAAGTAGCTGTCTTCCAAGCTCCGACCAATCAGTGTGTTGCTGCGGATTTAAGCCCTGACGCTGTAACGAGACAGTTACTCATAGTCTGCACCTGGTGAAGGGTGCAGACCAGATTCCCAGCACACTGGAACATCAGAGATCAACATTCCCCCCTCACTGCAACGTAACAGGAAAGGGGGAATGAATATTTGTTTTTAACCCCTTAAGGACCAAACTTCTGGAATAAAAGGGAATCATGACATGTCACACATGTCATGTGTCCTTAAGGGGTTAAATCATTATTAGTTTAATAAATCCACTATAAAAACACTACACCGCTATACACACACACAAACATGGATTAAGGTGTATGACCAGAGAGGATGGGGGGGGTTGGGGCTAAATGATCTAATTGTCAACAATAGATTAACAATAAAAACTAATTATTTTAAGTTAATTTCAATTTTACTGCTAAATTCAATCACTTCATAAAATATATATATTTTTACATTTTCTTTTTACATTTCGATATACAATTCGTGTTAAATGCATTTTCACGTATACATACATTCTACACCTCTGGCAGTGTACCTATGTACCTTTCATGATACTGTATCCATGTTCAATACATACCTCCCAAATCCAGTGTGAAAAGAATCAGGACGCCAGTGGAAGGGAGGTGGCAGGGATACCGGGAAATTTCCCGGTGGGACGTGGCACCTGGGGACCGGCCGCGTTCCTGGCTGGAGCTGCCGGGCCGGGTGGCAGCTTCCCCGGTCCGGCGGCCCTGCTCCTGTCACTGCTGTGGCTGATGGAGGAGGAGCATGTCTCTGTACCGGAACCGCAAGGGAGCATGGTACAGAGACATGCTCCTTCTCCTCCATCAGCCACAGCAGTGAGTGGAGTGCCGCCGAACCGGGGGCTGCCACCCGGCCCCCTGACTTCTCCCAGGCCAAGGGGGGAGAAGGGAATATGAGTGAGGAGACACAGGTGCCGTGGGAGACAGTGAGGAGTGCATATCAATGAAAGGGGGGGAGGAGAGACACAGTGAGGAGGAGATGGGGAGAGACAAGGAAAAGGGGAGGGGAGGGAGAGACACAGGAAAGGGGGAGGAGAGATGGGGAGGAGGGGAGAGACACAGGGAAAGGAGGGAGGAGAGAGATGGGAGGAGGGGAGAGACACAGGGAAAGGGGGAGGAGAGAGATGGGGAGAGACACAGGGGAGGGAGAGAGAGATGGGGGAGAGACACAGAAAGGGGAGGGAGGAGGGGAGAGCAGGGCGCACTCCAGGAGCATTTTCTGGCACCGGGCGGATCCTGTGCTTGGCACCCCCCCCCTCACCCCCCTCCCCCCAAAAAATAAATAAATAAATAAACCTGTAAAAAATGTTAAAGGTTTTTTTTCTTTTATTTTTACAATTTGTAAACTTTGCAAAACCGTTGTCAGCCCCTCCTACAAAACCCTTGTCCTGCCCTGCCCCTCCTACAAAACCTCTGTCCTGCCCCTTCTACAAATCCTGTACTGCCCCATCTACAAAACTCCCGCAACCCCCTTCCACAAATCCCCTGCTTATCCCCCCTTATAAAGACTCCTGTCCCAATACAAACCCCCCACCCCCTTCTACAAAATCCCTGCAGCCCACACACACATTTACAGGCAGACAGTCACACACTCAGTTACAGACACAGTCACACACTCAGTTACAGACAGAGACAGTCACACATTACATTTCCTCCGCGGCGGCCAGTTTATCAGCTGTTTGCTTGAGTGAGCTGTACTGGCCAAGACGCACCCTAACTACCATGGGACACCAGCGCCACAGCTCACACACAGCCCTCCAGCCAGGGCCGGTAATAAAGGATTTTGCCGCTCTAGGCAAAAAGTGCAAGTTTGTTTCCCATGTGACATCACAATGCCCCAACCATATGTGATTTGCCATGTTACCAACGCCAGTGCTGCGGCGCCGCCTGGTTTACATTAAAAGGCCTGTAGGGACAGGTTATAGACACCAGAACAACTTTATTAAGCTGCAGTGGTTCTGGGGACTATAGTGTCCATTTAATGTGAGGTAAATTAGAGATTAGTGTCACCAATAATATACTAGATTGCCTACTTACAATCAGATGAGGATGGTGATGGGCTCTGGCTGCAGTCTGGCTCCACTGGTCTGGTGTAGAACAGGATCTCTGGAGGCTGTTTGCAACTGTGGTCACAAAATGTTCTGGGAGAACGGGAAGCAGCTCCATTTTTTGAGTCCCCACACGTTTCCCGCGTCCACCCTCCTGTTCACAGGTGGAGGGATGTCTCTGATATGTGGGGTGAAATGCATTGTGTGAAATTGTGTTGTATGTGGTGACTGCAAGGTGTGTTTCTGTGTATGTATGGGATGCATTGAATGTGTAAGGGGTGCATTGAGTGTGTGTAATGAATGCATTGTGTGTTTCTGTGTGTGTAAGGGATGCATTGTGTGTAACGGTTGCATTGCTTGTGTATGTGTGTCTGTGTTTTTTTCTGTGTGCAAGGGGTGCATTGTGTGTATGTGATGAATGTCAATCTCTCCTCCCGCTCCAATTTCCTTCTCCTCCTCCCAATTTCTCTTTCTCACCCACCCCCCCTTTTCTCTTTCTCACCCACCCCTTATTTCTCTTTCTCATCCCGCCTTATTTCTCTCTCACCCCCCCTTATTTCTCTTTCTCACCCCCCCTATTTTCTCTCACCCTCCTTTCTTTTCTCTCACCCACCTTCCTTTCTTTTTCACCCCCTTATTTTCTTTTCTCACTCCCTCCTATTTTCTCTCAAATTTCTTTTTCTTTTCACCCACCCCCTTATTTCTCTCTCACCCCCTTATTTCTCTCTCTACCCCTTTATTTCTCAATTTCCTTATTTCTTTCTTTTCTACCTCTCTCTTATTTTCTTTTTCTCACTCTTATTTTTTTCACTTTTCTTCTCACTTCTTATTTTTCACCCTCTTTTTATTTTTTCACCTCTTATTTTTCACTCTCTTCACTTCTTATTTTTCACTTCTTCAATTTCTTTCTTTTCACTTCACCTCCCTGTAGCGTGGCCGAGCCCTGTATAATCCACGGGTACAGGTTGCTTTTGTTTCCTGTACCCGGCCGGACTAACAGGAAGTGCTCACTCAGTGTGCACTTCCTGTTAGTCCGGCCGGGTACAGGAGACAGCTGCTCTCTGTACCCGTTGGACCATGCTGCAGTGAGGGAGCTGACAGGAGCGCTCCCTCCTGTCAGCCTCTCCTCAGGCTGCGCCCGGGCGGTGCGGTCCGCCCTCATGGACGCACCGCCCGGGCAAAGCTGCAGCCGCCTGAGGCTCTATACAGAGCGCTCGGGCGGCTGCAGCATGGGGGGGGCGGGGGGCTGGCCATGGCACCCCCCACCCTGCTGGCACCCGGGGCGGACCGCCCCCCCCGCCCCCCCCTTAGTACGCCACTGGGGGAGAGACACAGGGAAAGGGGGGAGGGAGAGAGATAGGGAGGAGGGAGAGACACAGGGAAAGGAGGGAGGGAGAGAGATGGGGAGAGACACAGGGAAAGGGGGGAGGAAGAGACACAGGGAAAGGGGGTGGAAGAGGCAGAGGGGGAAGAGAGAGACAAAGAGGGAGAAATGAGAGAGAGACACACAAGAGGAGGGGAAGAAAGAGGCAGAGGGGGGAGAGAGAGACTGGGAAGGAGAGGGGAGACATTGACACAGAGGAGCAGTGAGGGGGAGAAAGAAACATACAGAGTGACTGGGGGAGATAAAAAGGCACACAGAGGGGCTGGAGATAAAGAGACACACATAGGGGCAGTATATATCACTGGTGGATGGGGGGGCAACGGGCCCCCCCCTCCAAGGCTTTCCCCTGCCAGAGGACCTGGGGCAATGCTCTGGCTCTCACGAGGGTGAACTCTAGCCCTGGAGCTACGGGCTAGAGTTCACTCTCACCACTTCCTGGTGGCCCCAGTAGTAGGAGTGAACTCTAGCCCCATACACACACACTGCCCCCCACACACACACACACACACACACACACCAAACACATTCACACACTGCCCCACACACACACCATACACATTTACACACTGCCCACCCACACACTGAACCTTTCACACATTGCACCACTGCTCCTATACCCTACTACAGCCCCATATCCCAGCAGACTCCAGGTAAGTTGTCAAACTGTTCTTAAACGGTTTGACGACTTACTCTGGGAGGGGGTGCCGACGCTCCTGGCACCATAACCACTACACAGAGGAGTAGTGGTTATTGTGCATGGAATATTTCTTTAAATAATCTACAAGTGCCCCTCTCAGGTTCAGGATCTGGATCCGCCACTAGTATATGACATGTGTATTAGTTTTATATATATATATATATATGTATATATATATATATACCTATTATATTTACACATATTAATGTACATTTATAAAAGCATAATACACAGAGAAATTTCATTAATATGTACCATATGTAATGAGCAGATATTGACCCAGTCTTGTTGCTAGGTGCATACTCCAGCACAATAACATATTTAAAGTGAAGAGCACACCCACAGGACTTCAAAATAAAAATTTTTTACAGTTGTGCCCTACATACATTCACCATTTCAGTCCCATTAACAAGCTTTCCTTAATATGTCAAGGTAGTTGGACTGAAACATTGATTACATGCAAAGGCACGTCTGCTTAAAATAAATCTGCACTTTTGTTTATTTTGAAGCCTATGAGTGCGCTTTTTACGTTGAAGTATTTTTTAATTTTAAGTTATCTGTTCTAACTCTGTATCTGCACACTATGCTGGCGCGACGCAATATGGGGCTGGTAAATATTTTTTTTCCAGGGCTGCTTTTAATTCCCAGTCCGGCCCCGGGAGGTGGGGGATTGGGTTTTGGACCTGCCCAAAAAGGGGGCAGCTCTGCTCAAATTACTGGCAGATCATCCTGCCATAAATTCATGGACCAGTGACAAACTCAGCAAAGGGGGATAGACCTGTCCATGAAGGGGGCAGGCCTGCCTAAATTAGCAGGTCAGCCAGGCATGAATACACAGCACTGTTTTAGTACTCTCTGCAATGTCCTAGTGCTTTAAACATGCACAAACGTGTCTAATGAATGACTCACACTATACCTGTTGGTGACAGTTCCCTGGTGTCCCTAAAAGCAGAATACCAAGGAACTAAATTGGGATGGCAGGACAGGATTTGGAAATTGGGTCTATCTCGGCGATATCTGCATGACATTTCTGATGATTATTTTAGACATTTCTACTTAATAATGTTTTTTTTTTTTTTTTTATGACTGTATAAAAGAGTGGTCAGAACAACAGAAACCATCACTGGGAGCAGAAGAACACTGTAAAAAGGTTCCTAAATTGCTCCTATGTCCAAGTAACCCTGTGTCCATTATAGGTGCAGAGTGTGTATATGTATTTGTGTCTTGTTAAATGTTTTGTATGCTCTCCTGTCCTGCTGGCGTAGTTGTTACCAACTACATGGATTTGGCTATGGAGCCTGTATAGAGCGCTCTGTTGGTAGCAACAGCTATATGCACTACCTGAATAGCAAGGCTTGTTAATTTGCATATTCGGTTAGATATGCATATTGCTAATTCTTTCTTTTTTTTTTTATTTCTTTATTTATCATGTGGAGGTGCACATAATTATTGAACAAAGGCAAAATGTCCACATTGCTTTGTAATGTATAATGACATGACATCAAGTAGTGATTTTAGTAAAATATGTCCTATAAAGAAAAAAATAACTGTTTAGTTAGGGGCAGTAAAAAAGTTAAAAAGCAACTTGGCTATTATTCCATTATTATCTTCCATCCATACATCCTCAGACACACGCTTACTCTCATGTTGCACATTCTTCCCTCTCAGTCTCTCAAGATACATTAGGCTTTAAACTGGTGCAATTGCAACTTTCTCTCAGCATCTTGTTGGAACCCTTTTGCTTCCCACTACGGCCGTATCTCATCCATCAGTTCTTGTGCTCAGTGCTCATGTGCAAATCCGAGCGCTAATTTTGCAGGCAGTAGAGATATTTTGCGTTAATTATGGTCTTCCCCACTGGCGTACATATTGCAGTCGCAGGGGTGCCAGCCATAATCATTTGCGGCAAACTGCTGTCAGGGCCACCCGATGGGTATAGATTTTCAGGGGGCCCGCTGCAGGGCTATAACAGCACGACCGGGCACCCCGTGATGAGATCATCACACACTGGGAGTAAATGGCTGCCCGTTACTCCTCCCAGCTATTACTGAGAGCCCACGCGGGAGGAAGCAGAGGGAGTCAGAGTGGGAACTCTGACTCCCATCAACCTGAGCCACCACTGGACCCTAGGGAAAGTCACCCTCCTGCACTTAAAAGGTAGGAAACAGGATGGTGACTTAAATATTATGTGCGTGTGTGTTTGTTTGTATGTATATATGTGTCTGTGTCCTTCTGTATGTATGTGTGCCTGTCTGTTTGTATGTATATGTCTTTGTATGTATGTCTTGTGCGTGGCTGTCTGTCTGTCTATCTGTATGTATGTATGTATGTATGTATGTCTGTCTGTTTGCATGTATGTATGTATGTATGCATGTGTCTTTGTATGTATGTGTGTGAGTGTGTGTGTGTGTCTGTTTGTATGTATGAATCTGTGTCTATATGTCTATATGTATGTATGTATGTATGTATGTCTCTCTGTCTGTTTTATGTATGTATGTGTTGTGTGTGTGTGTGTCTGTTTGTATGTATGTGTCTGTGTCTATCTGTCTGTCTGTCTGTCTGTATGTATGTATGTCTCTCTGTCTGTTTTTATGTATGCATGTGTCGTGTGTGTGTATGTGTGTGTCTGTCTGTGTGTATGTGTCTGAGAATGTGTGTGTCTGTCTGTATGTGTCTTTCTGTATGTATGTGTGCCTGTCTGTCTGTTTGTATGTATGTGCGTCTTGTCTGTATGTTTGTATGTATGTGTCTTTGTATGTATGTTTTTTCGTGTGTGTGTGTCTGTGTCTGTGTCTGTCTGTATGTATGTGTGTGTGTCTGTATGTATGTGTGCCTGTCTGTTTGTATGTATGTGTCTTTGTATGTATGTGTGCATGTATGTGTCTGTCTGTTTTTTCTGTGTCTGTGTGTTTCTTTGTATGTATGTGTGTGCGTCTGTCAGAAGGGTAGTTAGAGGGGGGGCATGGACCAGTTTCGCACGGGGGCCAATGGGTTGTGTGTACGCCACTGATCTTCCCCACTCCTTTATAAATATGTTAAATATGTCATTATGCTATTCTCCCTGTATGTTGTCTGATATGATTTGATTATTTGTATTTTTATTGAGTAGTAAAATAAAGTTATATATGTTAGTTCCTTTTTTGAACTGAATGTCCTGTGTGGATTTTTAGGGATCACAGTCACAGAGTTGTTGTACCTGTTGGTTGGCTGCACGATTCCTCTAGACCTGGGATGAATCAAGAAAGCTAGGCATGAGAGCCGCAAGTGCCTTTATAAAGGCAATAGCAAGCACTATAAGCAGAGCTGCAGAGGAATAGACAGAGGGGACAATACCTGCCTCAAATAAGGGCTGCAGCAGAATAGGCAGAGAGGACGATACCTGCCTGGAAGGAGACCTGGTCAGGTGGAAAAGCTCCAGAGAGACTCCAGTCAAGCCTTGGCGATTCCCCAATGGCTAGGAAGCGGATTGGGTGGAGATACTTGGTTAGAGTACAGGAGCTCCGTCACAATCATTCTCTTCAATCTATCTCAACTCAGAAAGCACAATAACACAATCCAGTTTATGTTAAATAAAAAACTTGTAGTTCCCATCTGGGTTTTCCACAATTCCTATTTTACAGATTCATTTCCATGGTTAAACTTTGTTCTAAGAAGTTTTCAACACATTTAGCATTAGATTTCTATCTACGAAATATAATCTTGTTATTATCGTGTAGGTGTTTATTCAATTAATATTTTGTTATTGTGATTTTAGTTTAGGTTTTATTTTATTTTGTCATTTGTATTAAGTAAACAAAATGTTACATACGTAACTGAATGAAAAAATAAATATAAGGGCAAAAGTCTTTCAGCTGGCCTATATTAATTTTTGAATAGAATTAGATGAAGCGGTAGAATTATCTCTACTACTCAAGTCTATTAGTGTTCAGACAAAAGAAAAAAAAACAGATGGAAGGCATTGAGATAGAAAGCCTGCATGTGAAATTCCACTCTTACACATTGGTGCCTGAATGTCATAAAAATCGGATGGGTTCAGCTGTTCTATCACTCCCTATACACTCATTTCTGACATCACTATAGACCTTTAGGTGAACACCATATTATGCTTCCCAAAAGCCACAAATAATTAATGAACTCCAAAACCGAAGCTATCAATTCCTAAAACTATCGGCAGATGTACTCCTTTGATTGTAGGTTTAAGAAAAAAAAAAAAGAAAAACACAATGTTCTTCACCCGATCCCTGGAATGGCTTTACTCACCCCACCAACTTCTACCCAATGTCCAGATGTTAAAGCATTCTTCAATAACCTTACTTCTTAAAGTAATTCTTCACAATGCCCCTTGACCTGCTCCTGACCTATAACTTACAAACAGCATATATAGTTACATAGTTAATGGTCCGTCCATCAAGTTCAACCTTTCCAAGTACATCTATTTGTTGTTCTGAAAAAGTTAACTTTTTTAAGTGTGATTCACTAACTGCTCTTTTATTTTACTTCTGCAAGCTTTTCAAAGCATTTTATAGTCATTTTGCATTTGTTAATAAATTATTTGTGATCTGAAATTGCTGTCTAGGCTGCTCTTATACATGTGTGAAGAACACAGTACTTAGTGTTTAGGTGACAAACCCCTAAATCACAAAGTGCAAGCAGTGCAGCGCTATAAGGTGCATATAATATTTAAAACAGGGACTTACCCCTGAATACGTGGGGTAGAGTAGAAATCATATATAATAAAGAAAAAAAGGTATATAGTGTAAAACTGTAACGTAATTGTGGAGATATTGGTGAAAATGAGTGAAAACAAACTCACATGGTTTAGAGCAGGGGTAGGCAACCTACGGCACTAGTGCCATGCACGGCACTCAAGGTGTCTTTGCATGGCACTCAAGGCTGCTAGAGCCAAACAGCAGTCCCAGTAAAACTTCAGATATCTGCTAATCTGAAAAGGTGGTGAAGGACAATCCTCAATTTATGCATTGCAGCACATAGATGAAGTGATCTCAGAGCACTTCATTCCAGCACTTGTAAATAGGAATCCACACAGTAGTAGAGCAGCTCGCAGTTGCTGTTGCAGCTCCTGTCCTTGACATGTACCTGGCCAGCCTGGTCCCCACTGGAACCCACCCACACTGCTAGATATACACAGAAATGCAGAATAGCCCTCTCCTCATACAAATAATACGGACAGCCCACACACAAACATGCACACAATCCGCACAAACAAAACACCACTAACAATCCACATACATGCACACAACCCCACATGCAATACCCCAAAACAGCCCCCCACTACCAAACACACACTGTGACATATCCATCCACACACACACACACACACAATTCCACAAGCAGCCCCCATACACAGCCCACATTCATATGTATCATACACAATACCATAAACTACTCATGAACATATACAATATAATAGCTCATATACACAGGGCCGTCTTTAACGCGGGGTAAACTGGCCAGCTGCAGTGTGAGCCCTGCTGGCCTCAACTATTTCTAACCCTCTGGCCGGTAATCCGCACACTAAGGAGGCCCACCAGGTGGCCCATGCACAAAGGACCACCTGGTGGGATTCTGTCAGCAGGTTCCCGGTCGCACACTGAGGCGCTTTAACAGCGCGAGCGGGCCCCTTGCTTTTCGGCAGCAGGCTGGGAGGAAGTGACGGCCGTGCATCACTTCCTCCCACAAAGAGAGGAGCGCACGGGAAAGAAGAGTAGGCAGATTGGAGGGGGGCTGGCCGAGAGCGCTAGACCCCAACTCCCAACACCTTCAGCCACCAGCAGGAAAGGTAGGAAACTGGAGGGTGGGTTTTAAAGTGTATGTCTGTGTCAGTATGTCTGTCAGTGTGTGTGTATGTTAGTATGTCTGTGTGTGTGTGTGTCATCTGTGTGTGTCAGTATGTCTTTGTGTGTCAGTATATATGTGTGTGTGTGTGTGTGTGTCAGCATGTCTATGTGTCAGTATATCTGTGTGTGTGTCAGTATGTTTGTATGTCAGCATGTCTGTGTGTGTGTCAGTATATCTGTGTGTGTGTGCGCATTTCAGTGTGTATATATCTGTGTGTGTGTGTGTGTGTATATGTGCATACATCTCAGCATTCACACACTAACACTACACACAAATACACCCCTGAATTCAAATTTCAACACCACGTACAAACACATGTCTGTGTGTGTGTCAAAATTATATGTAAATACACTTCTGCATTCGAACACCAACACTACACAAATACATGCTTGCAATCACCCCAACACCACATACAAACATATTCCATACAAAAACCTGTTTACATTCAAACACACAAAAACTGCTTAGTGTTAAATACAGACCTGCAAACATGGGTAAATGGTAGAGCCCCATCTGTCAATGCATTTCCGGAGTTGCACGACAGATGGGGATCTACCTTTTAATCACCCGTGCAACAGGGAGACCCCCAAAAATTCTTGCACCTCTCTACTTTAGGTCCGCCACTGCGTTGAGGTGGAGGACGTGATTGCATGCCTGGGGAGGGGGGACAGGGTCCAGAGGGTCCCAAGCAAATGCTTTGCCCAGGGTCCAGTCACCATTAAAGACGGCCTTGCATATACGCACAAATACAACGATACAAAGCAAATACAGTAAAAATAACACAAGCAGAATATGGCAGCATACACCCCTCAATTAAAAAAAAAAAAAAATAGGACCGGCACGCTACGGGACATCACAATCCTATATCGGCACAGTGCTGCTAAAAGGTTGCCTACCCCTGGTTTAGAGCCTTTAGAATATAAGTTCTAATTTTAAGAATTTGTGTGCTTTACGGTGGCATACACACCCCTATTGGATTACATTACAGTGGGGCATCACCCTATGGATAAAATCACGTGTGCAAAAATGTCTTCATCTAAAAGTATCTGCAGAGAGAACTTGCCGGTATTTAAGTTCCGGATGGATGAGGTAAGGTTCTCTCTGTAATGGCTGTAATGGCATGCCTTGGATTAGGTTCTCTCTGTAATGGCATAAGTGAGCCAAAACTATTTTGAGAACTGAGCGGGGATTTACCGTTCTGCCCGTTTTGTCCGTTCTTAGAGTTCTCATAACCTCTGTTTTTGCTACATCTAAATGTGCTAGTGGTGGGAATGAGCCGTGCATTTTTTTGTGGGGCTTTGGTTTTGAGCAGGGTTTATCAGGTGATTTTTGAATTTGTGATCTTCTAGTTATCATGGATCTATGTTGAGATAATTGCCACATTTTAAAGCTGGACAAAATGCAGAACATGCATTTGTAATACATGCATAGGAAGAGGTACAGTCCATATTTGTATAAAACCATGCAAAAATGACTGTCTGTGTGTGTGTGTGTGTGTGACTGTCTGCCTGTGTGTGTGTGCACGTGACTGTCTGCCTGTGTGTGCGTGTGACTGTCTGCCTGTGTGTGCGTGACTGTCTGCCTGTGTGTGCATGACTGTCTACCTGTGTGTGTGTGTGTGTGACTGTCTGCCTGTGTGTGCATGACTGTCTGCCTGTGTGTGACTGTCTGTGTGTGTGTGTGAGTGTGTGGCTGTCTGCCTGTCTTTGTATGTGTGGGTGTTTGCCTCGGTGTCAGTGACTGTCTGCACGTGTGTGTGAGTGTGTGACTGTCTGTGAGTGTGTGACTGTCTGTGTGAGTGTGTGACTGTCTGCCTGTGTGTGCGTGACTGTCTGCCTGTGTGTGCGTGACTGTCTGTGTGTGTGTGTGTGTGTATGTGTGTGACTGTCTGCCTGTGTATGTGAGTGTGTGACTGTCTGCCTCTCTTTGTATGTGTGGGTGTTTGCCTCGGTGTCAGTGACTGTCTGCCGTGTGTGTGTGTGTGTGTGTGTGTGTGTGTGACTGTCTGTGAGTGTGTGTCTGTGAGTGTGTGACTGTCTGTGTGAGTGTGTGACTGTCTGTGTGTGACTGTCTGTTTATGTGTGACTGCCTGTGTGTGTGTGACTGTCTGCCTGTGTGTGCGTGACTGTCTGCCTGTGTGTGACTGTCTGCCTGTGTGTATGTGTGACTGTCTGCCTGTATGTGTGAGTGTGTGGCTGCCTGTCTTTGTATGTGTGGGTGTTTGCCTCGGTGTCAGTGACTGTCTGCCGGTGTGTGTGTGTGTGTGTGTGGCTGTCTGCCTGGGTGTCAGTGACTGTCTGCCTGTGTGTGTGTGGCTGTCTGCCTGGGTGTCAGTGACTGCCTGCCTGTGTGTGTGTGTGTGTGCGCGCATCTGCTAGTGAGGGAGCCTCTGTGTGTGTGTGTGTGTGCCTGCTAGTGAGTTTGTGTGTGTGCCTGCTAATGAGTGAGCTTGTATGTGTGTCAGTGAGCTTGTCTGTAGGGATCATATGTGTGTGTGTGTTAGTGAGCTTGTCTGTAAGGAGCATGGGTGTGGCGGAGCCTGTTAGTGGTGAGAATGTGTGTACAGTGAGCTTGTCTGTAGTAAGCATGAGTGTGATCGTGAGCTTGTCTGTAGTGACCATATGTGTGTCAGTGAGCTTGTCTGTAGTGAGCATGTGTGTGTCAGTGAGCTTGTCTGTAGTGAATCTGTGTGTTAGTGAGCTCTTCTGTAGGGAGCGTGTGTGTCAATGGGCTTGTCTGTAGGGAGAGTGTGTGCGCATCAGTGAGCTTGTCTGTAGTGAGCGTGTGTGTGTGACAGTGAGCTTGTCTATAGTAAGCTTGTGTGTGTGTATCAGAGTTTGTCTGTACCAAAGTTGTGTGTGTGCCAGTAACCTTGTCTGTGTGTGTCATTGTCTGTTAATGAGACTATTTGTGTGCATCAGTTAGATTGTCTGTCTTTGTGTGAGTATGCTTTACTGTATAATTTAATTACCATAAAAGAACTAATATTTTGAATTAGAAGAAGAAATGTATCAATAAAAAATAAAAAGTATATATATATATATATATATATATATATATATATATATATACTGTTGCATCACCAGGGCTCCAGTATCCAGTATATATATATAGGCAATTGAAATAGTTGGCTGCACTCTCGGATTTCCTTAAAATTTTACTTTTATTGAAATATTTAAGAGAAGATCAACGTTTCAGTCCCTCTTGTGGACTTGCATCAGGATCATGACGAAAGTCCACAAGAGGGACTGAAACATTGATCTTCTCTTAAATATTTCAATAAAAGTTACATTTTCAGGAAATCTGAGAGTGCAGCCAACTATTTCAATTGCCTATATATATTTATATATATATATATATATATATAGATATATATATATATAAAAACACCCTACATAGCACAATGACTTATGGGGCTGGCATAGATTTTTTTCCAGGGCTGCTTCGTATCCCCAGTCCGGCCCTGTTCCCAATGCAGCTCAATCAGAAGTCTTTGCAAGGCAGGTGCTCTGGGCAATTGCTGCCTCTTGAGTTTAGCTTTACTGAGCTAAAAAAACAGGAAGTAACAGTACCGGTTGTATGATTGACACCAGGGGCTGTAACAAGGTTAATTGATAAAAGTGCCAGTGCCTATTTAAATGTCATGTAAAATGAAAAAAAACAGGACACACTCTTCGCATATAAAACATTTCAGCATTTCAGCAAGCTAAAGTGCCCTTTAAAGAGGGTGAGTACCAGATAGAGGATGCTTACACATTTAATGCCACTTGGATATAATTTTTAGATAAACATGATTTTCAGAATAGCTACTTGTCTATTGAAGCCATCTAAATTAGTACAGTTGTATCTTGCATAGAGGTTCTGTCCTAAAAGCGTTCTCTTTTAAAGGTTACTTGGTTGGTAATTTGATCAATCTACTAAACTAACTTTGGCAATTCATACACTACCAGTCTTCAGAAGGTAAATTTGTAGAGAGCAGCTCCAGTGATAACTGGTATCTTAATAAATAATTACCGTATATATTCGAGTATAAGCCGACCCGAATATAAGCCGAGGTACCTAATTTTACCACAAAAAACTGGGAAAACTTATTGACTCGAGTGCAAGCCTAGGGTGGGAAATGCAGCAGCTACTGATAAATTTCAAAATAAAAATAGATCCCAATAAAAAAAATTAATTGAGGCATCAGTAGGTTAAATGTTTTTGAATATTTATTTACAGTGTGTGTATATAATGAATGCAGAGTGTGTGTGTGTTTGTGTAGTGTGTGTATATAATGAATGCAGTGTGTGTGTGTGTGTTTGTGGAGTGTGTCTATATAATTAATGCAGAGTGTGTGTGTTTGTGTAGTGTGTATATAATGAATGCAGTGTGTGTGTGTGTTTGTGTGAATGCAGTGTGTGTGCATATAATGCATGTGTGTTTGCATGTGTGTTTGTGTAGTGTGTGTATATAATGAATGCAGAGTGTGTGTGTTTGTGTAGTGTATGTATATAATGAATGCAGAGTGTGTGTGTGTAGTGTGAATGCAGTGTGTGTATATATGGATGAAGTGTGTGAATATAATGCAGAGTGTGTGTGTGTGTGTGTGTGTGTGAATGCAGTGTGTG
>OW240917.1:192586751-192784986 GCA_933207985.1 Pelobates cultripes
CCCCCCCTCACCATCACCCCTTCCCTCACACCATTATCCACTATACAAGCACACACACTGCATTCACTATACAAACACACACAGACACACACTAATACATGTGTGTCTGTGTATCTGTTTGTGTGTCTGTGTATCTGTTTGTGTGTCTGTGTTTGTATCAGTGTGTCTGTATCTGTGTGTCTATCTGTATGTGCCAGTGTTTGTCTGTGTATGACTGTTTCTATGTAACTGCGTGTGTATACCTATGTGTCTCTGTGTGTGTGCCAGTGTGTGTATGTGTAGGTATATGTATGAATGTATGTATGTATATGTGCATACATCTCAGCATTTCGCCAACACTAAACACAAATACAACCCTGCATCCAAATGTCAACACTACAAAAAAAACACCACCATATTCAAAAACCACACTACAGAAAAATGCACTCCTGCATTCAAATGCCAATACGTGCAAACACACCCGTACATTTACTCACACATACTCCATACAAAACTCCCTTACTTGGGTTACCACAGCAATGCTTTGATTGGGACTCGCGAGATCCATGGTCTGCAGCTCTGCAGAGCTGCAGACCGGAAATTATGGCCACCGGACTACCAGGAAGCCCCACTGGACCACCAGGGATTTAAGGTAATTTTGTAGTCCCCCCTGCATCACCCCTCTCCTCTCCTCATCACATCACCCCCCCTCACAATCACCTCCTCACGATCACCCTTCCCTCTCACAATCACCCCCCTCCCTCTCCTCATCACCCCCTTCCTCTCACAAGCACCCCATCACAATCACCCCCTCCCTCTCACAATCACCCCCTCTCACAATCACCCTCCCTCCCTCTCACAATTACCCTCCCTCCCTCTCACAATCACCCCCCTCCCTCTCACTATCACCCCCCTCCATCTAACAATCACCCCTCCATCTCATCCTCACCCCCGCTCCCTGAGCTTCCTCTCACTTCACCCCCCACACCATCACCCATCCCCCTCCCTCTCACAATCACCCCCCCCTCCTCATCACCCCCCCTCCCTCACATCGCCCCCTTACAATCACCCCCCTCACAATCCCCCCTCCCTCTCACATCACCCCTTACAATCACCCCACCTCCCTCTCCTCATCACCATCCTCCCTATCACCCCACCTCCCTCTCCTCATCACCCCCACCTCCCTCTCCTCATCACCCCCTCACAATCACCCCCTCCCTCTCACAATCACCCCCTCCTTCTCACAATCATTTTTAAGGGGGAGGGGTGCCAAATATAGGCTCTGCCCCGGGTGCCAAATGCTCCAGGTACGCCCCTGCTCTGACAGCCACGGGACTCATGAGATTTAGACAGGGAGATGAAGGGAGCTGCTGGGAAGGTAAGTAAGAGCTTCTGCGGTCCCTCCCCAGTACCGCCGGGCTTATAATGAGTCCGTGGTCCTGGTCTGTATTATGGCAATGTAAGTTGCCATAATACAGACCCTCACTCGAGTACAAGCTGAGGGGGGCATTTTCAGCCTAAAAAATGTGCTGAAAAACTCGGCTTATACTCGGGTATATACGGTAGTTAACCTATAAGTTAAAACTAAAACTTTTTGGCAATGTTGATAGGAACCAACACGACCACAAGGGGGTGGCTCTGAGCTTTGCTTGCTGTGGGTATAACCAGCTTGTAAAATGCCGGATAGCTTGTTCATGCACATAGGGCCGGCCTTAGGGGTGTGTAAGCTGTGCGGCATGCCAGCATGGCGCCATGGCAGCAGGGCACCAGGCAGCCCGACACAGCGGCAGGTGGTAAAGAGGAAAAGCAAGAAATACTGAAATGGGACAGAGCTAAATTGGCAGTGATTGATAGTGAGGGCGGGGATAAATCAGCAGCTGGGGCAGAGCTAATTGCAGCCTCTACACTGCCCAGTTATGCTGCACAATGGAAGCAAAAAGGAGTTCCTTCTTCTCCAACTGCTAGACAGAGACTGCAAGCCTCCACTCCTCCCCTTCCAGAGCACAATGGAAAACGGTACCCGTAACTGTGTCTGTCTGCCTGTATCTGTGTGTGTGACTGTAACTGTGTGTGTGTGTGACTGTCTGCCTAGAACTGTGTTTGTCTGCCTGTAACTGTGTGTGTGTGTATGACTTACTGTAATTGTGTTTGTGTGTGGCTGTCTGCCGGTAACTGTGTGCCTGCCTGTAACTGTATGTGTGTGATTGTCTGCCTGAAACTGTGTGTGTGTGTGTGTGACTCTGTAACTGTGTGTGACTGTCTGTAACTGTGTGTGTGTGCATGTGAGACTGTCTGCCTGTAACTGTGTGTGTAATTGTGACCGCCTGTGACTGTCTCTGTGTGACTGTATGTGTCTGCCTGTAACTGTGTGACTGTATGCGCACGACTTAGACTGTAACTGTATGTTTGACTGTGTGCGAGTGGCTATGCACCTGGGACTATGTGCATGTGGCAATATTTGACAGTATATGTGTATAACCGTATGCATCTGACTGTATGTCTAACTGTGGTACTGTGTGCATGTGACACTGCAAAAATACACACTAGCATTCACACAAGGGCCTACATGCATTTTTAAAAATCTAAATAAATACCCCTATACAAAACAGTACATCCTTTACATATACAATACATAAATGAGTGGATGTTACGGGGGAAGAGGGGGAGGGGAGGCTGTGAAAGATTTTCACACTGGGCACCTTAAAGGTATACTCCAGGCACCCAGACCACTTCTGCCCATTGGAGTGGTCTGGGTGCCAGTTTCCACTACCCTTAACCCTGGAAGTGTAATTATTGCAGTTTTCATAAACTGCAATATTTACATTGCAGTGTAAAGTCCTCCTCTAGTGGCTGTCTACTAGTGGCAGCAACTTGGGATGGAGGGTGGGAGGGAGAGTGGCACTAGAGTGTTATGCAGTGCCAGGAAAACAAATATGTTTTCCTGGCACTGGAGAATCCCTTTAAGGCCTAAGGCCGGCCCTGCATGCACAAGCAGTAATTGTTGAATGCTCAGTTCTTACCTTTTCTGTACTTTTCCTTCACCACTCATTGGTATCTTATTTTCCTGAAGAATTTTGTCTTGTCTTCCCCAAAGTGGCAGACTTAAGCATTTTTATAATACTGCGGAAGTTCCTCTCTAGAGGAACTGCTAGTAGTACCTCTAGGTTTTACAATTAACACTTAACTGTATATTTAACCAGGTAGATGAGTGTAGCAGATGGCACCAGGCGACCCTACAAGAAATACTGTATAAAGCTGCAGACGTGTATCTGCTGTAATTTCTGTGTATTTAAAAAGAATTGTATTCCTCTGATTGTTCGGTAGTTTCATTCCCTTAGTTTATTCGAATGAAACTACCGAACAACCAGACCTCCCTGTGTGAAGTGTGTCCTCAATTACCAGTTGCAACATTGTTGCGAACGGGTAATTGAACAGTAAGTAGCCGTCCTTTGTTCTCGGGGGTGGCCGCCATTCGACAAACGAACACGTGGCGGCGGCCATTTTAAAACTCCCGAACAGCGGTGTTTTGCCGTCGAGTGTCTGGAACTAAAATCGGACACTCGAGTAGGCGAACACCGCTGAGACCTCCACAAACCTGGTCCGTTCGGTTCCAAACTACCGAACGGCCCCTCGTTCGGTAGATAGAAAATACCGAACGAGGGGATTCAGGCGAACCCTCCCTAGCCTCTATAGCTAGAGGCTTTCGTGTATTTTATTCCCTTATGCCAGGACCGACCGCAAGGCCCATTCACATGGAACCGAATTCGGCTATCTCAGTTCGTGCGGTCGGTCATTTTATTCCCTCCATACTTTTCCCGAACCCCTGGTCTGATCTGGGTGATTTTTGGATATGTTGTTCACCCAGATCAGGGCTACCAGGGGATGTATGATTTAAAGAGGTACCCCTACGTTTAGGGGTACATCCAGAAACGGGGGGAATTGGTGTGCTGGATAAGGGGATTATGATGCTGGCTGAGGGGAGGAGATGTGTGGGAGGTTACCAGGACAGGATTGGCTACTGTAATAATTACTGTAAGTTCCTCCCTTGCATGGGAGCATGCTTTATAAGGAGACTGTGATTAAAGGCTTGTTGCTCCTGAAACTGTGTGTCGTCCAGTTATTGGGATTGCTGTTGGGATATTGCTGTATTTTACCTGCTGGAAACCCTGCCTTTGGATTTACTATTTACTTGTTCCTGAGTCTCACTTGGATTATAAGCGGAGATAACCTGGGTAATATTGCCTCTCCGCTACATTGGTTGGCAGCGCTGGGATCCAGACTCACAGAGGAACAAGCCTAAATGGAGTACGGATGGAGATTGATTTTGCCACACTAAAATGCTCCACGCTAAAAGACCTTCTGGAGGCAAGGGGTATCCAAGCCAGCAATAAGACAAAAGCGGCACTTATCACTGAACTGATGGCGGAGTACCGAATGGAAGGCGATTCGGTTCCCGAACAGGGGAATTCGGGAGAAACACCGGAACAAAGGGAGTTCCAGAGGCAGGTACAATTTCGGCTGTCTTTCTATGGGGAACACCCTCCAACAGAGATTATTTCCAAAACGATAACGGAGGTCCCAGAACGCAGCTCTGCAGTAAATATGCCACAAGAAGGTAAGCCGAAAATACCATACCAGGCTTTTAAAACATATGTGGAGGCAGAGGAAGATATAGACGCTTTCCTGCAAGATTTCGAGAGACTGTGTGCACTGCATAGAATCAGCGCAGAGGACTGGGTACCTATTTTGACAGGGAGGTTAACTGGGAGGGCAGCTGAGGCATACCGGACTGTACCAAATGATGAAATACGGAATTACCACAAAGTGAAAGAAATTATATTGGCCAGGTATGCTATAACACCAGAAGCATACCGGCGGAGATTCAGGGATTTAAAGAAGGTGGAGAAAGACTCACATGCTGAGTGGGCATGCAGACCACAACGAGCAGTCTTGGGGTGGGTGCAAGCGAGCAAGGCACGGTCTATGGAGGATGTATTAAAGACTCACATGCTGAGTGGGCATGCAGACTACAACGAGCAGTCTTGGGGTGGGTGCAAGCGAGCAAGGCACGGTCTATGGAGGATGTATTGCAAATGGTACTGCTGGAGCAATTTTATGAAGGAGTAACCAGCGAGGTACAGGAGTGGGTAAGAGACAGAAACCCTACCTCCCTTACCGAAGCAGCCAGGAAGGCAGACGAGTACCTGGATGCACGCAGGCAGCAAAAACCTGCAGCTCCAAAAGTACCTTTTAAAACCTTTGGGGGAACCAACTACACGCCAGCTCTACCAAGGTCACTACCACCACCACCACCCCCCGCTGCACAGCCACGTTTCCGCCAGCCCACGTCGGGCCCTTGCCACCACTGCCAGAAGTGGGGACATTATAAAAGGGAATGCCCCCAGTTGCGGGACCGTTCCACCTGGATCCGACCCGGTCCACCACCACCACCACCGAGAGCCGCCACAGCCCATCACTACCAGGACATCGTGGCCACACCGTATGGTTCAGCAGTTCCCATCACAACCGTAGAACAGTGGGAGGTACTGCACGAGGCAGATCCCGTCCAGGCTAACGCAGACAACCGCCAGCACCACAGGCAGACCGTGTATCTGGAGGGTAAAGCGGTTCAGGGGCTACGTGACTCAGGAGCCACCATCACCCTGGTAAAAAGTCACCTGGTCTCAGACCAAGCTAAACTTAGTAAGACTGTGGCCGTCAGGGTAGCCGGGGGAGCAGTATACCGGCTACCCACAGCAAGGGTACATTTGCATTGGGGAGCGGGGGCAGGGCATGTGGAGGTGGGGTTGATGCCGCAGTTACCGGCGGAGGTTTTATTGGGGAACGATCTGGGGAGGCTCACATCTGCTTTTGAGCCCCAGACACCCACCACAGGAGAAGCTCACCCTGTGGTCACTCGACAACAGGGCGGCACCCAGGACTACAACACACTCCCGGAGGTCCAGGTAAGAGATCCTTCCCCTTCCCTTGACTGTGTTCCCTGGGCCCCTCCTAACGAATTTGCAGCTGAGGTAGTGACTGACCCCACCTTGCAGGTGTATAGGGACAAGGTGACAGCAGACACGCCTGGGGGGGAGGGCGAGAGGTTTATTTGGGACAACCAGCTGTTATATCGGGAGACGGATAAGCAGGTATCCGGGTCAGACCCGATTGTGATGAGGCAGTTAGTGGTACCTCAGCGGTACCGGGCGGAGTTACTACGGATAGCTCATGACATTCCGCTATCTGGACATTTAGGGGTCAGCAGGACCCGATACAGGCTAACCCAAAGTTTCTTTTGGCCGGGAATTAGCCAGGAGGTGCGCAGGTATTGCAACACGTGCGATACCTGTCAAAGGGTGGGGAAAAGGGGGGACCGGCGCAAGGCCAAGTTACATCCCCTCCCCATAATCGAGGAACCCTTTAGCAGGGTAGCAGTTGACCTAATAGGACCGCTCAACAAAGCAAGCCCGTCAGGTAAAAGATTTATCCTGACCGTAGTAGATTATGCCACTAGATATCCAGAGGCGGTGGGCCTGACGAATATACAGGCTGAGACAGTAGCCGAAGCCCTGATGAAGATATTCTCCCGGGTGGGACTCCCCAGGGAGATTGTCTCCGATCAGGGCACCCAGTTCACCGCCGAAGTCACGCAGCGCCTCTGGAAGTTTTGTGACATTAAGCCGGTCATTAGTTCCCCTTACCACCCCCAGACGAATGGGCTCTGCGAACGTTTCAACGGTACATTGAAACAAATGCTCCGAACCTTCGCAGAGACCCACAAGGACTGGGAGAAGTTCCTGCCGCGCCTCCTCTTTGCTTACCGGGAGGTGCCGCAGGAATCCACTGGGTTCTCCCCATTTGAACTATTGTTTGGCCGCAGGGTACGAGGGCCTTTAGATTTGATCAGAGAGCATTGGGAGGGAGAACGGAGCACTGACGGTACCCCCATCATACCCTATGTGTTAGCATTCCGAGACCGCCTTGAGGCCTTAACTCAGACGGTACGCGAGAATTTGCAGGCGGCTCAGACACGCCAACGCACATGGTATGATCGGGGCGCCAGGGACCGTAGCTTTCAGGTCGGGCAGAAGGTGTTAATCTTAAAACCTGTCCGACACGATAAGCTACAGGCCGCCTGGCAGGGCCCTTATAAGGTGGTGGAACAACGGTGTGACACCACTTATATAATCGGCTCGTGCGTGGTACTGGGGGGCGACGCATGCTCCATGTGAACATGATGAAGCCCTACCAGGAGCGCTCGGAGGAAGTGACCGCTATATGTGCGCCTAACTCCGAGGAGTTTGACAGTTTACCTCTCCCGGATCTGCTGGGAGAGGGTCAGTTATCCGGGGACTTAGGGGAAGTCACCCTGGGGGATCGGTTGAGCCCACAGGAGCGGAGCGAGGTACAACAGCTGTTGAGGGAGAAGCAGGATATCTTCTCTAATGTACCTGGTTACACTCCTCTGGCCACTCACCGAGTAGACACCCCAGGGCAACTTCCCATGCGTCAGACCCCGTACCGCATCCCAGAAGCGGTACGGGCGAACATGCGCAAGGAGATAGACGAGATGCTCCAGCTGGGGGTGATTGAGCCCTCGGACAGCCCCTGGGCATCTCCGGTAGTCCTAGTACCAAAGCGGGACGGCACGACCCGGTTTTGTGTAGACTACCGGAGATTAAATGAGAAGACGGTATCGGACGCCTATCCGATGCCCAGGATAGACGAACTCCTGGATCGGATGGCAAGGGGGCACTATCTTACCACAATTGACTTGTGTAAAGGGTATTGGCAAATACCCTTGGCACAGGACGCCATCCCTAAGTCGGCCTTTGTCACCCCATTCGGCTTGTACCAATTTAAGGTCATGCCGTTTGGGATGAAAAACGCCCCGGCTACTTTTCAGCGGATGGTGGACCGCCTCCTAGATGGGTTCCAGGATTATACCTGCGCATACCTCGACGATATTGCCATCTTCAGCAATACCTGGCAGGAACACCTGACCCATATAGGAGCGGTCCTAGATAGGATTAGGGCCGCTGGTTTAACGCTGAAACCAGCCAAATGCAGCATAGGAATGGCTGAAGTACAGTACCTAGGTCATCGGGTAGGATGCGGCAAGCAAAAGCCGGAACCAGCCAAAGTAGAGGCTGTAGCTCAATGGCCCACCCCTAGGACTAAGACCCAGGTGTTAGCGTTCTTAGGAACGGCCGGATACTACCGGAAATTTGTCCCGAATTACAGTGCCCTGGCCAAACCTCTCACCGACTTGACCCGTAAAAACCTACCCCGCCAAATAACCTGGACCCCGGAGTGTGAACAGGCATTTCAGTTGTTAAAAGATGCATTGACAAATGCCCCTGTCTTGGCAGCTCCCAATCCAACTAAACGTTTTCTTGTCCACACAGACGCTTCTATGTTTGGATTGGGAGCAGTATTAAGCCAAGTCGGGGCCGATGGCGGAGAACATCCCGTGGCTTACATCAGCCGGAAACTGTTACCTCGAGAAGTAAGCTACGCCGCCATCGAGAAAGAATGCCTGGCTGTGGTGTGGGCCCTGAAGAAATTACAGCCATATTTGTACGGACAAGCTTTTTCCCTGCTCACGGATCACAACCCGTTAGTATGGCTAAACCTGGTGGCTGGGGACAATGCCCGGCTGCTGCGCTGGAGTCTGGCGCTGCAGCCCTTTGACTTTAATATCCAGTACCGCCCGGGTAAACAGAATGGAAATGCTGATGGGTTGTCTCGACAAACTGACCTAGAGAAATGATCCGTGGCCTCCCCGGACATCCCCAAGCCGATCCGTGTTGGATCAGACTGTGTATGCCGGCTTGTGGGCAAGGGGGAGCAGTGTAGCAGATGGCACCAGGCGACCCTACAAGAAATACTGTATAAAGCTGCAGACGTGTATCTGCTGTAATTTCTGTGTATTTAAAAAGAATTGTATTCCTCTGATTGTTCGGTAGTTTCATTCCCTTAGTTTATTCGAATGAAACTACCGAACAACCAGACCTCCCTGTGTGAAGTGTGTCCTCAATTACCAGTTGCAACATTGTTGCGAACGGGTAATTGAACAGTAAGTAGCCGTCCTTTGTTCTCGGGGGTGGCCGCCATTCGACAAACGAACACGTTTTAAAACTCCCGAACAGCGGTGTTTTGCCGTCGAGTGTCTGGAACTAAAATCGGACACTGGAGTAGGCGAACACCGCTGAGACCTCCACAGCCCTGGTCCATTCGGTTCCAAACTACCGAACGGCTCTCGTTCGGTAAATAGGGAATACCGAACGAGGGGATTCAGGCGAACCCCCCCTAGCCTCTATAGCTAGAGGCTTTCGTGTATTTGATTCCCTTATGCCAGGACCGACCGCAAGGCCCATTCACATGGAACCGAATTCGGCTAGCTCTGTTCGTGCGGTCGGTCATTTTATTCCCTCCATACTTTTCCCGAACCCCTGGTCCGATCTGGGTGATTTTTGGATATGTTGTTCACCCAGATCAGGGCTATCAGGGGGTGTAGGATTTAAAGGGGTACCCCTACGCTTAGGGGTACATCCAGAAACGGGGGGAATTGGTGTGCTGGATAAGGGGATTATGATGCTGGCTGAGGGGAGGAGATGTGTGGGAGGTTACCAGGACAGGATTGGATTGGCTACTGTAATAATTACTGTAAATCCCTCCCTTGCATGGGAGCATGCTTTATAAGGAGACTGTGATTAAAGGCTTTCAGTTATGCTCCTGAAACTGTGTGTCGTCCAGTTATTGGGATTGCTGTTGGGATATTGCTGTATTTTACCTGCTGGAAACCCTGCCTTTGGATTTACTATTTACTTGTTCCTGAGTCTCACTTGGATTATAAGCGGAGATAACCTGGGTAATATTGCCTCTCCGCTACAATGAGATAATAGTGAAAAAATAACATCCCTGCTTCCAGACAGTCCATACATGCAGAAGATCATTAAAATGTGCTTAGAAAAGCAATTCGAATTGGGTGGTTTGTATTGATGAAATTATTTTTAAGAGTGATAAAAGGTAAATGCAACTTTTATTATAATTAACTATTTTTTTATTCTTGCTTACCCCTCTTTCTGGAACCACTCTTCTGGAGAGGTTTCTTTGGTTCTTAATTTTTCATCTAAAATTTGTCTTTATGAACTCTGCAATTCACTTTGTTTAGTAATACTATAATGATAATTTATGAAATAATTCAAACATAGGAAAATCTTAGTTTATGAAAAACACATGCTTACAAAACTGGCAACAAGTCTGAGCTATCTTGAAAGAGAATATAAACCAGGAAACAATTTCTGACATTTTCCACTTAAATTTAATCAGGACAACTCAGAAAACATGCACAATAAAATTGTGATTTTATTATTTTTCAATTTGGTGCAATTTTCTATGTAATTGACTTGATAGCCTACAATGCAATCTTCCGTAAATTGCAACTAGCATACTTGTTCTTAATATAGATACTAAATGACATTTCCATTATTTAATCATTTTAATTTACACAAAAGGTCTACTGGAAAATTGTTATTGGAAAATAATGTGTTCTATTTACAACAGTCTCAGTTGGAGCATCCTAATTCAATCCTTGTTATTTGTCGCACACATTTTTTTACTGTTTCGATTAAAACAGAACGTACTAAATTTAAGTGGATTAATTATGTTACATTCTGCAGAGTAATCAAAAACATGAAAACATGTTTATGCTTAAAGTAGCACTGTCATGCCGAACTTACTGTTCCCCAATCGATTCCTCTTCTCTCTCTCTGTCAGGATCTGTTCTTCATTTCTTCCTGTCTGATCTAGTTTTCTTTAGAGCATAAGACAAAGTAGGGACTACTTTGTCTTATGGAAGTTTCCTACGCTTGACCAGCTTTGACCAGCGGAGGAACAAATTGTGCTCCGATTCCTGTGATCAAAGCAATTTTCCCACAATTCTTACCTTTCCTCTGTTATCTTGCGATGCTTCCAGTCAGTATTTCCAAACGTCCTGGCGAAACTACAGAATTTCATCCTAACAGAATGAGAACAGTTTCTCCATTCGTATTAGGATGCAATTTGGGACTTTGTTCGGATCGGAATTTCATTCGAATTGGAAGTTAGCGAATGTTGTACCCATTCACAAGAGGTAGTATGGAGGAGTCTGGCAACTAAAGGACAGTATGCCTTACTTCAGTAGTGGGGAAAGTAATGGAAACCATGTTAAAGGATAGGATTGTTGAACATCTAAAATCACATGGATTTCAAGATCAGAGACAACATGGGTTTACTTCAGGGAGATCATGCCAAACTAATCTTATTGATTTTTTTGATTGGGTAACTAAAATTATAGATCAGGGTGGTGCAGTAGACATTGTTTACCTAGATTTTAGTAAGGCTTTTGACACTGTTGCACATAGAAGGCTTATCAATAGACTGCATTCTTTAAGTTTGGATTCCAATATTGTTGAATGGGTAAGGCAGTGACTGAGTGACAGGCAACAGAGGGTTGTAGTCAATAAGGGGAATATTCGAAGCATGGTCTTGTTACCAGTTGGGTACCTCAGGAATCTGTACTTGGACCTATTCTCTTTAATATTTGTATTAGTGATATTGCAGAAGGTCTTGATGGTAAGGTATGTCTTTTTGCTGATGATACTAAGATATGTAACAGGGTTGATGTTCCAGGAGGAATAAGTCAAATGACAAATGATTTAGGTAAACTAGAAAAATGGTCAGAACTGTAGCAGCTGACATTTAATGTGGATAAATGCAAGATAATGCATCTTGGATGTAAAAACCCAAGGGCAGACTATAGAATATTTGATAGAGTCCTAACCTCAACATCTTAGGAAAGGGATTTAGGGGTAATTTTTTCAGATTACTTAAATGTAGTCAGATAATGTAATAGAGCAGCAGGAAATGCTAGCAGAATGCTTGGTTGTATAGTGAGAGGTATTAGCAGTAGAAAGAAGGAAGTGCTCGTGCCATTGTACAG
Source organism: Pelobates cultripes (assembly GCA_933207985.1). Classification (NCBI taxonomy): domain Eukaryota; kingdom Metazoa; phylum Chordata; class Amphibia; order Anura; family Pelobatidae; genus Pelobates; species Pelobates cultripes. The sequence goes on from OW240917.1 coordinate 192,598,720, forward strand.
AACACCGGTGAGACCTCACTTGCAGTATTGTACACAGTACTGGAGACTGTATCTCCAGAACGATATTGATACTTTGGAGAGAGTTCAGAGAAGGGCTACTAAACTGGTTCATGGATTGCAGGATAAAACTTACAAGGAAAGGTTACAGGATCTTAGCTTGGAAGAAAGACGAGACAGGGGGTGTATGATAGAAACATTTAAATACATAAAGGGAATCAACACAGTAATGGATGAGACCATATTTAAAAGAAGAAAAACTACCACAGCAAGAGGATATAGTCTTAAATTAGGGGGAAAAGGTTTAAAAATAATATCAGGAAGTATTACTTTACTGAGAGAGTAGTGGATGCATAGAATAGCCTTCCAGCTGAAGTGGTAGAGGTTAACACAGTAAAGGAGTTTAAGCATGTGTGGACTAATGAAAGTATTTAGAAAATTGGGCAGACTAGATGGGCAGAATGTTTCTTATCTGCCGTCACATTCTATGTTTCTATAAATAGTTGTATACAAAAATATATTACATATCAGCATACAATTGCTAAATGTGACTAGGACTCCCTCTTCTATTTTGGATGGGTATCCAAACTCAAGGAGATAAAAGTGTTGTGATAAAAGAATCATAGACACAGACTCATAACTTGATGCACTCATTTTTTGAGTGGCACAATTTCTTAAACTGAAACATGTTTGTACCTTTCATCTGACTACATTTTTAAATCGTTCCCACCCTAGAGTTCTTCACCTGACTCCCTCTTCTTAATTTTCCACTCATCCTCTAGGCATCTATATATGCCCAACCACAGGCCTCATAACTGTCTTAAAGGTCCACTCTAGGCACCCAGACCACTTCAGCTTAATGAAGTGGTCTTGGTGCCTGGTCCAGCTAGGGTTAACCCATTTTTTCATAAACATAGCAGTTTCATAGAAACTGCTATGTTTATCCATGGGTTAAGCCTTCCCCTATTTCCTCTAGTGGCTGTCTCATTGACAGCCGCTAGAGGCGCTTGCGTGCTTCTCACTGTGAAAATCACAGTGAGAGCATGCAAGCGTCCATAGGAAAGCATTGATAATGCTTTCCTATGTGACCGGCTGAATGCGCGCGGAGCTCTTGCCGCGCGTGCGCATTCAGCCGACGGGGAGGAACGGAGGAGGATCGGAGGAGGAGAGCTCCCCGCCCAGTGCTGGAAAAAGGTACGTTTTTACCCCTTTCCCTCTTCCAGAGCCGGGCGGGAGGGGGACCCTGAGGGTGGGGGCATCCTCAGGGCACTATAGTGCCAGGAAAACGAGTATGTTTTCCTGGCACTATAGTGGTCCTTTAGCTTAGGTGTGACAAACCGATTTTGGGGTCTTGTCCCGCTCAATTTTGTTAGTAGTTGTGTTGGATATGGTGACACTGGAAAACTATCCCCAGCCAACAAAGTATTAGTGCATCTTGCTTATGCTAGGACCATGCACAGAAGGCTTCAGCAGAAGTCTGCATGGTCTACCCTGAGTAGAAAAAGTCAGGAGGCTGTCAGTAAGCCTTGTGTGCATTCACACAATGTTGTCAATAATAACATAAGTTGCATTACCCCACTCCGAAGCCCAACTACCATACAGATCACATACTATTCAAAGTTGGGAGATATACAACCACACATCCTGGTGTTTTTATAAACAGCATTTTTATGTTAAAATGTTCTGTTTTAGACTGTCTGTTGCTTAAACTGGTACAGCCATGGATTCTTTTGACTGGTGGATTGTGTGGAAATTAGCTTGTCAACTGATCAAGAACTTTGCTTACATTCCACCCATTGCCAAGGAATATGTATTCATGACCGGTGTATAGTCGCCATATGGGCAGTCGGACTCCAGGACAACCCTCCCACATACCCAACCCAATAACTCACTGACACAAAGGTATATGGGAAAATTTGTCCACAGCTTTATTTAACCAATCTTGAATAATAATAATTTATTAAGCAATAATAATTTTAACAATAAACATGGGTCATTGCCCCCATACTCCGCCCTCGTAACCGAATCCTTCTGTTAATATAACAGGCAATGACCCCCATATAAATAACATATATACATATACATATAACATATAACATACGTATCAACATATTCCAACATACCAACTTAAAGTGCCAAACATAAATTAACCATGGCAGGGGTATACCCGGATACCCCTGCCCCACCAGATTCTGAGCCACCGACAGGACTCGGAACCTACCAACCACCAATGACCACAGTTTTACGTCTCCATGACGTTCATCCTAGGGAGCCTATTTCTTCTCCTTCAGCTCCCTATCCCGCCGCTGTGAAAAAACGGGATAACCCAAGTCCGAACCAAATTCAGGGAGGGTGGGCGGGACAAACTCAGCAAGGTAGTAATTAAAAGTGAAGGCTTTAAAATGGCTGCCTATTTAAATAGCCAAGCCTACTTACCCATAACTCCATACTTCCTTCCCTCCTCCTATGCCCGCCTCCTAACCCCTGTCAAGGCCTTTTTTCGCTTAGCTGCGCTTTGGCTACATGGGGCTACATGACCGGTGTATAGTCGCCATATGGGCAGTCGGACTCCAGGACAACCCTCCCACATACCCAACCCAATAACTCACTGACACAAAGGTATATGGGAAAATTTGTCCACAGCTTTATTTAAACAATCTTGAATAATAATAATTTATTAAGCAATAATAATTTTAACAATAAACATGGGTCATTGCCCCCATACTCCGCCCTCGTAACCGAATCCTTCTGTTAATATAACAGGCAATGACCCCCATATAAATAACATATATACATATACATATAACATACGTATCAACATATTCCAACATACCAACTTAAAGTGCCAAACATAAATTAACCATGGCAGGGGTATACCCGGATACCCCTGCCCCACCAGATTCTGAACCACCGACAGGACTCGGAACCTACCAACCACCAATGACCACAGTTTTACGTCTCCATGACGTTCATCCTAGGGAGCCTATTTCTTCTCCTTCAGCTCCCTATCCCGCCACAAGCTCAGACCTTGACTCCTTAAGCTGTCTGAGCTCCGCCACCCCGAAGAAAAAGAGCCTTGGTTATGCCCTCCTGCCAGCCCAGGGTCAACAGATCCCAACCAACTGCCGAGAGATGAACTCCATCCGAGCGGTAGTACCCCGGCAAACCACCTTCCAACTCGCTGTGTCGAACTACCACACCCCCTAGCTTCCGCACGAAGCTTGCCATCAAGCTATTCACTTTCTTCCTACATCTGTCAATAGCCTTCGGGTCCCTAGCATGCCGCCACCGCTTCCTAGGGATAATCTCCGACCAGACCAACATCACCCCCGGAAGTAGGTCCCTTAAACCGTTAAGGTCCTGCTTCATCCACTTCACTAGCCGCCGCTGCGGAGTGAGGCCCAAGTCGTTGCCCCCCGCATGGAGCACCAGCAGGTCCGGCCGTTGCCCGCCTGCTACCATCCGGAACACCCTTTCGCAGACCTCCCCCCAACAAAAACCCTGTACCCGAACCACTGTACTGCCAACTGGTCCCGATGAAAGCCCAGCTGGTGGCCCTGAGCTCGAGCTGCAGCCCTCCTTTCGGCCCAGAAGACAAATGAATGGCCCACGATCCATGCGACACGGCCTGGGGGAGAGAAGGAAAACAGATCATAACATCCCCTTATGCACCCAGCCCCCGGGGATCCCCCCAAAGGCCCTTCACCATCTTACTCCAATAAACCCAAGCGCACATATGAACGGAACCGTACCGACTCCCATCTCCCAATCCGTTTCACTATGTCATCCCCCAGACCCAACCGAGCTGCCTCCGTAGCCGCCCCAATACGAAAGGAGTGTGTACCAAAAGTATCCACCCTCAGTCCTAGCTTTCCCAGTCCAGACCGAAAAACCTTGGTGAACTGGAACCGGGAGAGGGAAGACCCGTCCGCGTGTACCAGCAGCGATCCTCCAACCCCCGGCCTCCGTGCCATGTACCCCGCCACCGCGGCCACTGGGCACAAAGCGGAGCCCGGCAGGGCCCGCAGCGTCACATCTCGGCCCTTGCCTAACATGTCCGTCTTGGATCTTGCCAGGTGTACAACCACCTTCCCTTCCAGCACTCGGACCCCCGACACCTGTACCCCTCCTGCCGCAGTCCTCGTGGCACTGACCAACTCCCCTACCCGAAAGGCTCCAAAGAAGGCCAACAGAAACGCCGCCCGAAACAACGATGCTTCGAACCTGTCGAAACATATAGTAGGCAATAAACCGACCAGGTCACTCAACACTCGCACCGATACTGGGCGCCGAGTGTCAGGCCGTCTGCGGCCCCGCCGGTACCCCTTCAGTGCCTGCCTTATGACAAAGGCCTTAGTAAGGTCCTCTTCCCCATGTAGCTTGAACCAGAAAGCCATCGCCGCCATGGACCTGTCAACCACCGCCGGGGATGCCCCCTTCGCCAGAAATTGACAGGTGTACCAGAGGAACGCATCCTTGAGCGAATTCCCCCGCCGGCAGGCGGTCCAACCCTCCCATGACCTTTCCCAGGAGTCCCAGACCTTACTGTAAGCGGCCCATGTGGCCGGCGCCAGCGAAGCCTTCACCAGTCCCCCAAGCAGGTCGCCCCGAGCCGCCAAATCTCGTCTGGGCAAGCCTGCCCCACTTCTTGGGCTTCCGGCGCCACCGTCCGGAATCGTGACCACTGAAAACGAGACAGGGCGTCAGCTACATCATTCATGAACCCAGGCACATGGCGTGCACGAAAAACAACATTTAGCGACATGCACAACAGAACAAAATGACGTAGCAACCTAACCACGGGTTTCGATGCCGCTGATTGGTTATTCACAGCGTGCACCACGGCCATATTGTCCGAGAAAAAACCACCTTCCGGTCCCGCAGCCTATCCCCCCACAGGGCCAACGCTACGACCAGCGGGAACAGCTCCAAGAAAGCCAAGTTCCGCATGAGGGGGCTCAGTCGCCACTCCCTCGGCCATCGCTCCGCACACCAACGTCCCCCAAAATAAGCCCCAAAGCCCACGCTACCAGACGCGTCTGTGAACAGCTCCAGTTCCGCAGCCGACACGCCCTCCTGTCTAAAAATCACCGTCCCATTGAACTCCCGCAAAAAGGTCTCCCATACGGCCAAGTCGGCCCTCATGGCCGACGACACCCGAATGAAGTGACGCGGGGATCGCACCCCCGCCGTCGCTGCCGACAGGCTCCGGCTGAACACCCTACCCATTGGGATCACCCGGCATGCAAAATTCAGCATCCCGATCAACGACTGCAGCTGCCGCAACGTAACCTTACGGGCTTGAGCCGCCGTCGTCACCTCCTCCTTCAGCCGCCGCAACTTCTCCAACGGCAGCCGACACTCCCCTTGCAACGTATCTATCTCCAACCCCAGAAAACTAAGGCACTGAGCCGGCCCTTCTGTCTTGTCCGCCGCCAGCGGGACCCCGAAATGGCCAGCCACCCACTCGACCGTTCTCAGCAAGTGTAGGCAGGCGGGGGAGCCCGCCGGTCCTACGCAGAGAAAATCGTCCAGGTAGTGTACCACAGCCCCACTCCCCGCCTCAACTTTGACCACCCATTCAAGAAAAGTACTAAACTTCTCAAAGTAGGCGCAGGAGATAGCACAACCCATTGGAAGGCACAAATCCACAAAGTACCCCCCGTCGAAGAAACACCCCAGCAAGTGATGACACGCTGGGTGGACCGGAAGCAGCCGAAACGCTGCTTCAATATCCACCTTAGCCAACAGTGCTCCGCGCCCGGCCTTCCTTACCAGCTCGACCGCCCTGTCGAATGATGCGTATGAGACCGAGCACAAGTCCTTGTCAATATCATCATTCACCGACTCTCCTTCCGGGTAGGAGAGGTGGTGAATGAGCCTGAATTTGCCCGGTTCCTTCTTGGGAACCACCCCGAGTGGGGAAACCCGCAGACCCTCCAATGGAGGAGCCGGGAACGGTCCTGCCATCCTCCCCAATTTGACTTCCTTGCCCAGTTTTTTCCGCACCACACCCGGGAACTCAGCCACCGATTTAAGGTTGCGCCGAACCCCAGTCCCCCCCCGGTTCCGGAAAGGGATAAAGAACCCCTGACCAAACCCCACCCGGAGCGCCACGGCATCTGCCTTATTACCGTAGCGGCTTAGCCACGGCTCCATCGCGTCTAGCCTCACCGGGGTTAGGCCCCGGGGCAAGCGAAACTCCCCCTCCCCCCCCAGCCGAGGTAGGGACCCCGTTGTGACCCGACTTCCCTTTTTTGAAGCACCGGTTGAGCCCATGCGCGCCTCCGCAGCCCGAACACTCGTGCTTAAAGCGACAGGCATTTCCCCATTTGCACTGGCCCTCGTTAAAGAGCCAGCAGAAGCCCTTTTGCATGGTGGCCGACGAGGCGGACTGCCCCTTTGCGCCGGCCGTGGGCTGAAATGGCTGCGCTTTTTGCGCCATCATCAGCTTCATCCAGAGAGGCAGGTCCATTTGATCCCACCGCATACCCGGATTAGCCGCCAAACGCTGCCGGAATTGCTCGTCGTACCGCCACCATGCCAGTCCGCCATAGGTGCGATACGCCTCCCAAATGCCATCCAAATAACAAAACAGAGAGGAGCACAGGCCCGGCGATTTCTCGCCCAGAACACTGGCCAAAAGGCCCTCAGCCAGTTACCGAAAGACTTGGGAATCTTACGATACCGCTTCTTCTTCTCTTCCTCCTCCTTCTTCTCATCTTTTTTATCGTCCTCTTTGAGATCAATAAAATCCTCCAAAGGGAGAAGAGAAAAGATCTCGCAGAAGTCACCCTTCCAGATTTTTCCTTCACCTCCTGTTTGAGGTGGACCCCCAGCGGACCCGCAAACGACACATATGCGTGTTGCCTGGCCGCATCAGGAACCACCCCCCCCGTCAACTCAGCCCGCTCGCTCGTCGCCTCCGCCCCAGTAACCGTCACTGCAGTGTCCCCACCCGAACTCTGTTCCGCGGAGGGAACCTCGCTCGGGCCCGCCACTCCAGCCCCCTGAGCCCAAACCTGACCCACACCGCCCTTTGTGGCACCCCCCGCTCCCAGTGAGTGGAGAAGTGCTTGAAGCGTATGAACCAATGCACTGGAGTGCAGAGAAGCAGAGGACTCACCGGCCAAACCCCTCGACCCCGAAGCTCCTGGGGCTGCGTTGTGTACCGTCCCCTGACCAGGATGAGCGACATCCGTCAACGATCCTCCAACCGGGGAGCCAACCCGGTGCCCGGCCACATCAGAGGCGGAGCGGCTCCGAGATCTGTAACGAGGAGAAGAAGTCCTGGGCAGAGCATACTGGTCATGAGCAGCCCCCCCGTCCCGACCTTGAGAGCGCCCGCTGGACACCAGAGCCTCCCGTCTCGCAACCACTCCTTTTCGCCCACCCAAGGCCCGATCGGCCCTGCCTCTGGGACTACGACTCCTCCCGTTTCTACCAGAGGCCCGCCCCCGTGTAACCAGCCTGGGAGCCATGACACTCTCCCCCCCTGAGCTACTAGATGAGGACCTAACACGCCGAGCCCTACCCTTAAACCCCCCGGACCCCCGGGCCCTAACCGGTGACGGGCTGCTATCACCTGACCCCAAACCTGAACCCCCCCCAGAACTACGCCCACCTATCTGCTCACCAGCGCAGGGAAATCCCCACCCCCCACCCCGGCGGGCCCCCCGACTAGAAGCACCCCCTCCCCTCGGTACCTCCAGCCGGTCCCCAGACCCCGCACCCCTAACCTGTCCTGAACGCCCTGCGCACCTCGACCTCCTGCCCCCCCCTGATGGCAAACTTCCCCCTGCCGTACCCCCTGGCCCTTCCACCCTCCCGGCTACAGGCCCTCGCTCCAAGCTCACTACTCTGGAACTACCCTGCGCACCCTCCCCCCTAGACCTCCCTGCCCCCGCTCTAGAAGGCACCTGACCCCTCTCCACGTCCCCCCCAGGTCTCTGAACCCTGTGCCCAGTCCTCCTGTGCTGATTCGCGCCAAGGGGGTCCCGGCCGGAACCCCCTGCACTTGCCTGTTCCAGGGGCGGTCCGCGAGCTCCTTCCGCACCGGCCCCGCCAGTCCCCGCCATGGGTGTAGTAGATGCCCTCCCGGGCTGCAATCCCGCGTCCTCACCGGTTCCAGGGGGCCGCCCGATGTCTCCCGCGGCCCCCGCTCCAGGCGCAGCCCTCCCCGCACTGGGAGCTGCACCGTCCGACTCCCGGGTAGCCTCCCGCCGGCTACCGCTTCTCCGACGTCCCGGTAACGCGCCGGGAGGCGGAGCCTCAACCATGCGGCTACCGGGTCCGTTTCGGCCTGGTCCCGCCGCCGCCCGGCCGCTGGAACCGTCTCCACCGGACTCCGCGCCTGGGCTCAGCCGTCTCGGCGGCCTCCGAGCCCGCACAGGCCGACCTCCGCCGCCCTCATGATCCGCAGCACCCGCCAGGGCTGGTCCAAGTTGCGCCCGCAGCCAGTCCACGCCACGTCCTTGAGCCGCCAACCGGATCCGCTCCAACAGCTCCTCCATGTTATCCTTCGACCCTGCAGAAGGAGAGAAAACAAAGACCCCACCAAACCAAATCTGTGGACACAGGAGTGCACACAAACTCAGCAAGGTAGTAATTAAAAGTGAAGGCTTTAAAATGGCTGCCTATTTAAATAGCCAAGCCTACTTACCCATAACTCCCTACTTCCTTCCCTCCTCCTATGCCCGCCTCCTAACCCCTGTCAAGGCCTTTTTTCGCTTAGCTGCGCTTTGGCTACATGGGGCTACAAGAATTGCACACTTACATATGAAATGATTTACAAAACTTCTTCTTCAGCATAGTCTTGCCAGCTCACAGCACTGACAGAGAAATCATGTATCCAATTGCCCATTGCCATGGGACAAAGCAAGGAGGTGATAATGTTACTATATGTACATATATTGTTGCAACATGGCATGATGGCAAGATGGGGGCATTATGATTCTGAATAATTGCTTGGAAGTTATTCAATATGTGCAAGGATTAAAGTATTTTTAGATAAATGTGTCAGCTCATTAGAGAGACCCATATTATAGCAACATTTCAAAATATTACATATTAAGTAATTTGATTTAATACACCAACGTTTACATTACATACCATACATTATTCTGTAAATTATTCTAAACATTATTGAAAATAATTTTTGATATTTATTTTTATGGATAAACAAAAACCAAATTTTTTTTTTTTTTTTTGGCCTTTAGATGAGTCATATCTATGTAAAAGGAAACACAGTGTGCTGAACTACCTTTTCCCACAATTTCACTCAAATTTGAGTATCTGGACATATAGGACACATGTCTAACAAGCTCATCACTGTTTGTTTTACACCAGCTACACATATTTAAAAGCAACAAAAACAGGAGCCATCGGAAAAAGTAGATGCATGCTGGAAGACATTACATTCTGAGTGCATGAGATAGGAGAAGTGCAATATTGTTTTTTAGTGTAAGACAATGCCATTTGCCTAAAATGCATATGTTTTATGTCCCAAAGGATGAAATTAGTTGATAAGTCAAAAGACCATATGCTTGACAGTATTCCGCAAAGGTTAACCATCTGGATCCAGTACTGTGATCAATACCATGAGTCGAATATCATGTGGAAGAGCCTATATTAGTGAAACTGAGTGGGTTATTCCATAAACAAGGAAATGGAGAATTTTTTACATGAAATTTGCAAATTATAGGCCACGATTTCTAAATTGCAAAAATTCTCCAACTTAAGCTATTTTTATCAATATACTGTATTATAATAATCGTAATAAAGAGGGATGGATTCCTCCAATGGAAAAAAAACAAGTAGCTGTTATTATTATTATTTTATTATTTATATAGCACCATCAGATTCCGTAGCGCTGTACAATGGGTGGACTAACAGACATGTAATTGTAACCAGACAACTGGACGTACAGGAACAGAGGGTGGAGGGCCCTGCTCAATGAGATTACATTCTAGAGGGATTGGGGTTTAGTGACACAAAGGGTAAAAGTAGGGGTATTTTTTTTTTAGTACTGAACAATATATAATGTTCTACAAAACAAAAGTAGAACAAGATAAATAAATTAAAGTATTTATTGTTTTTCTTTTCCAAAGTGCTAGGTTTTAACACATAATAAAAACCTATTAATCCAGACATGAACCCCTCACTCAATCAGCGAGCTATTAGGTGACCACACTGACAAACTTCAATTGTGCTGCTCTATATCTTGTGCGGGACTTGATAACATTTCACAACTAGACAGCCCTTTTGGATGTCATACATGTGATAAGCAAATAGTATAGGTCCTCTCTGTAATGGCATATGAGAGTTAAAACTAGTTTGAGACCTGACTGGGATGGAGACTAACCAAAGGACAAGCTACCAAGCTTTTGTTTCATTTTAGTCTTCTTCATAATTCTGATTTAACTGATTTAACTATGACTAAAGGCTTCCAAACACAGAAGAATAACCTGGATGTGAATCCCTTGCTTACTGTACCTAGAGAATATTAGCTACACTTCACTGACAAGGCCCAAGGAATGCCAAAATGTAGGGTAAGCTACTTTGTTTTTGTCTGTTGTCTGTATTCTCATAAAATGTCACTTTTCGAATACTGCTGTTAATAGAAACAGTGAAAACAGTAATTAGCAAACACAATAGCCTAACTACACGTTTAATGTTATGTAAACACCAACAAATATACATATTTTAGACCATGTGAAAAGCCTTAATACCACCTAAAAACACTGCAATTAAAAACGAACAGTCTGGTGCCCAATCTATCCTTCTACAAGACCATGTTCTATACCTCCTCAATATCTTTAACAATTGTTTTTATAGTAATTATGAAGGCCTCAAACAATCTCCGTGGAACAACTGAAGTTAAATCAGCAATTCTAATAGTAGAGTTTACTAGCTTGAATTAAAAGGTTATCATTAGTTCACTTGTGAGTCTAATACATACCTTTTCTAGCAAGTTATGGTATCGTTGCCCTGTTAAATATGTTATGATCCTTGTGAGTTCCAGTTTCATCAAATGGTTTGCTGGTCTTGGTGACAGCAGTTGCACTCTCTAGCTCATTTAACCAATGCTCGGTTATTTATGTTACATCTTACATAGTTACATAGCTGAAAAGAGACTTGCGCCCATCAAGTTCAGCCTTTTTCACATATGTTTTTGCTGTTGATCTAAAAGAAGTAAAAACACCCAATCTGAAGCACTTCCAATTTTGCAACAAGCTAGGAAAAAATTAGAAATTATATCCCTGTATATTATGTTTATGCAAGTATTTAGGACCGCCATCAGGGGTGACAACCATGACAGTTGTCATGGGCCTGGGGGGCCTGGACTGCTTTGGCAGTCCAGGGCCCCACAATTAGTCTCTGCACATATATATAGCGATAATATATATATATGTGCAGTGCAGGTGCAGCCGCGGGCCCCTCTCCCACCCCGGCTCCCTGGATTTGCAGAGGGGGCCCAGTGGACTGCAGACAGGGCCAGATTAAGAGCCCAGTGGGCCTGGTGCTGACAATTATGACGGGCCTAATTACAGAATCATATCGACTAAAAACAGTAAAACACTCCCAAGCGTCATGTATCTGATGGAGATGGTGCTGGAGAGATAGAAAACAGCAGCTATAAGAAAACACATACCCTAGGCTAATCTCTCTCTAATTTATGTTTTCATCTTTCAAGTAAATCCATAACCCCTAACAGCAGTGTCCAGTCAAGCAGGAAGGTAAAAGGGTGTGCCATTGACACAAATCACGTAACCTGCCAAAAGGGGCGAACATGCCCAAAAAGAGGACATGTCTGCCCAAAGAATTAGAAGGCCAGCCTGGCATGAATGCATGTCAGGCTGCCTGCCAATCATGCAGCTGGCCAACTAAGGGCTTGGCATAAATGCATCTAATGATGCGCTCACTCAACGCTTTCTAAGGACTGTCCCCTAGCACTCGCTGGTCCACTTGTCTCCTTACCTTCTTAGTGGCAGGCAGAAGGTCCTGGTATATAGTCTGGGACAGAGAAAAGCTGTATGTAGTGAGTGTAGAAGAAAGGGAACATGCCACAGTATTAGAGAGACCAAAGTCATCATTACCTTAAAGGATCACTATAGGGTCAGGAACACAAACATGAATTCATGACCCTATAGTGTTAACACCACCATCTAGCTCCCCTGGGCCCCTCATGCCTCCATAAATCTAGCAAAATCTTACTATATTCAAGCCTGAAGCTGTAACTCTGCATGCTGTTAGACTCATAAAAACAAGCAGTCTGCCGACATCATTAGAAGTGGTAGCCTGATCCAATCACAGTGCTTCCCCAAAGGATTGGCTGACACTGACAAAGAGGCAGATCAGGGTCAGAGCCAGCATGATTCAAACACAGCCCATGCCAATCAGCATCTCCTTATAGAGATGAATTGAATTAATGAATCTCTATGAGGAAAGTTCAGTGTCTGCATGCAGAGGGAGGAGACACTGAATGTTTGAATGCATTTTAGGCAGCCATGACCCAGGAAGGATCTATAACAGCCATCTAAGGAGTGGCCAGTGAAGTTATCACTAGACTGTAATGTAAAGACTGCATTTTCTCTGAAAAGACAGTGTTTACAGCAAAAAGCCTGACGGTAATGATTCTACTCACCAGAACAAATTCAATAAGCTATAGTTGTTCTGGTGACTATAGTGTCCCTTTAACTATATTCATTGTCAGCCAGTCCACACAAGTTTTGTTCCCATACATCCCTCTTAAGTTTCCATACTTAAGTAAGAGTATGTGAAAAGTAGTTAGGGTTGCCACCTTTCTTGGAAAAACATACCGGCCGTACTAATTTGCATAATTAAATATGTATGGGTGACATCACATAATGTAAATCACAAGGAGTGACATAAGAGAAAATGCTGTAAAATCACCAAAAAACTACATTTGATTCTGCTGTATAGATGGATTCCTCCCAGTGCCCCCATGTCTCCCAGTGCCCTCATGACTCAGTGCCCCCATGTGTCGATTACTCCAGTTCTCAGTGGTCCTATGTATCAGTGTCTCAGTGTCCCATGTCTCCCAGTGTCATGTCCCCAGGTCTCCCAGTGATCCTATGTATCACAGTGTCTGAATGCCCTATGTCTCCCTGTGTCCCCATGTATCCCAGGGTCCCCATGTCACTAGGACACTAGGAAGACGGGGAGACCTGGGGACACAGAGACAATAGTGACACTGGGAGACTAGGGGACTCTGGCTGGGACACATGGGGGCAATGGGAAAATAGGGGACACTTGAAGACATTGGGACACAGACACCAGGGACACAGACACTAGGCTGGGGGACATGGCTGGGGGACATGGGGACATTGAGACACCAGGGCCACAGACACTAGCTTGGACACATGGGGACATTGTGACACTTGAGGCACTGAGAGACATGGAGGCACTAGGTGACATGGGGACAGTGAGACACTGGCAGACTGGGGGCACTGGGAGACAAGGGGTCACTGGGAGACTAGGGGGCACTGAGACACCAGGGACACTGCCTGGGAGACATGGGGACACTGTGTCCCCATGTGTCTATGTCATAATGTCTCCCAATGTCCCTTAGTGTCTCAGTGTATGTCTCCTTGCAGCCTTTCCCCCCATCCCTTACTTCCTTGAGCTGTAGGCTGTCTCTGCAGGGTGGGAATTGCTGTCTGGACTCTCTGTAGCTGCACCCCTGCAGATCAGTGAGTATAGATAGGCAGGGAGGGAAATGCTGGAACTTCCTATCGCTGCTTCTCTCCACATACAGCGACCGCTGGCCAGTGCTGGTATTGCATAGTAATCTCTTGTTTATACTGAGAAAAATATCTGCATTTGTATTGCCAGTATCACTGCAATATTGGCACCAGCCAGGCAGCCTCAAATACTGGATGTGACAATAAAATAAAAGCCAGTTGGAATCCCTAAGAGTAGTGTGTGAACCAAAAAAAAAATAAAAAAAAAAAAAAAAAATTTTTTTTTTTTAAATCAATGGGCCTATTCCATGGGCCTGGGCCTGGAGCTGCAGCTCCATCAGCCCCTATGTTAATCCGGCCCTGACTGCAGAAGCACTTTACAGATCTTCCCTCTCTCTAACTCCTGCAAGACGTGCGGCCGTTAGAGCGTTGCCACGGGTTACCATGGCAACGCTCCGCGCGGCGCGCACACCACGTCTCGTGGGAGTTAGAGAGAGGGAAGATCTGTAAAGTGCTCCTGCAGTCCACTGGGGCCCCCTCTGCAAATACAGGGAGCCAGGGGCCCCACCATGCCACCGGACCACCAGGGATGGATTCTCCCCCCTCCCTGGACCAGGTAAGAAACACACACACACACTAGTCAACACACACACACACACTCTGCATTCATTACACTAACACACACACTGCATTCATTACACTAACACACACTCTGCATTCACTACACTAACACACACTCTGCATTCACTACACTGACACACTCTGCATTCATTACACTGACACACACACTGCATTCACTACACTAACACACACTCTGCATCCACTACACTGACACCACTTTGCATTTACTACACTAACACACACTCTGCATCCACGCATGCATTACACTAACACACTCTGCATTCACTACACTGACACACACTCTGCATTCACTACACTAACACACTCTGTTCATTACACTGCACACACACACTGCATTCACTACTAGCACACACTCTGCATTCATTATACTAACACACACTCTGCATTCACTACACTGACACACACTCTGCATTCATTACACTGACACACACTGCATTCACTACACTGACACACACACTCTGCATTCACTACACTGACACACACTCTGCATTAACTATACACACATCATCCACTACACAAACATCCTGTATTCACAGTACACACACTACATCCACCACACATGCAAACACTCTGCATTCACTATACAGAGACACTGCATCTTATACACACACTACATCCACTACAGACACCACATCTACTAAACACATTGCATCTAGTACACACATCCACTACACAAGCACACACTACATCCACTACTCAAACACACTCTGCGTTCACTATACACATTGTATCCGCTACACAAACACACACTCTGCATTCACTGCACAAACAGTATGTAATACACACAAACACTACATCCATCACACACATTCTAATTCACTTCCACTATACACACCACATTCAGTCCTGCATCATTGTCAGCGAACTAGGTAGGAGTCCTGTGGGTGGACTCGTGGCCGGGCCGGGAGGAAGGCCCAGACCTTGTGCTTTGTCAGGGGGCCCAAAATTTCTGGTGGCGGCCCTGCAAGTATTTATCCAATTGCTGTTTAACCCCTTAGTGACCAGACCGTTTTTAAATTTTCTTACCGTTAAGGACCATTTTTACATTTCTGCGGTGTTTGAGTTTAGCTGTAATTTTCCTCTTACTCATTTACTGTACCCACACCTATTATATACCGTTTTTCTCGCAATTAAATGGTCTTTCTAAAGATACCACTATTGTCATCATATCATATAATTTACTAAAAAATACATTTTAAAATATGATGAAAAAATGTAAAATAAAAAAACACTTTTTCTTACTTGACCCCCAAAATCTGTTACTCATCTACAACCGCCAAAAAACACCTGTGCTAAATAGTTTCTGAATTTTGTCCTGAGTTTAGAAATATCCAATGTTAACATGTTCTTAGCTTTCTTGTAAAGTTATAGGCCAGTAAGTACAAGTAGCACTTTGCTATTTCCAAACCATTTTTTTTTCAAAATTAACGCGTTACATTGTAACACTGATATCTGTCAGGATTCAGAATCCATGAATAACCCTTCACATGTATATATTTTTCAAAAGAAGACAACCTAAGGTATTAAACTTTCATGCAACCATTTTACCACCAATCTATGCCAGATTAAAAAAATCTGATTTTTTTTTGACACACATAGCAATTTAAGAATACATGCACGGAGAACTTTAAGGGTTACTGCCAGAGAACACCCCAATATGTGTTCAGCAACATCTCCTGAGTACAGTGATACTACCCATGTATAGGTGTGTCGGGTTCGCTGGGGGCTAAAAGACCTTACTTGGAGGGTGCGCATTCCAGTTTTCCAAATTGGAAATTTCACAGCTGGTCATCATGCACCCATGTCCTATTTGGGACATTTTTTGAAGCTGGCCAATGTAATTTACTCCATCAAACCATATATTTTTGAAAAGTAGACACCCCATGGTATTTCAAATGGTGGTATTTTAACACATTCCATGCACTAATTCTACCACCAGTCTTTGTCAAACTTTTGGGTAGTCATTTTCTTGTGTTCTTTTTCTCTCACATCGTACTTTAGGCATGGATTCTCAGTTCCTGTTATGTGTTACTGACAAAGAGCATCTCAATATGTGTTCAGCAACATTTCCCAAGTACAACAGTTCCCCCAATGTACAGGTTTTATGGGTTTTTACAAACTTACAGTGGTCAAATTTAGGGCTTTCCCTGTTTCTATGTTTGCACATTGAGATTTGCCAGATTGGTTTGCTGAGCCTATGTTGCTTTTGAGACTGTATGACAGCCCAAGAATGAAAATTAACCCCATTATGGCATACCATTTGTAAAAGTAAACAACCCACTGTATTCAAAATGGGGTATGTCCAGTCTTTTGTAGTAGCCACTTAGTCACAAATGCTGGCCAAAGTTAGCGTTCATATTTGCTTTTTGCATTTTTTTACACAAAAACTGCACTTTTACTGGTATGTTTTACTGTTTTAAACACTCATATTTGTGTTCAGCGAAGTTTTCCAAGTATAAGACAACCCCCAATGTAAAGGTTTTATGGTGTTTTGGAAAGTTACAGGGTCAATATAGGACTTGCCCGATTCAGTTTGCCAGATTGGTTTGCTGGGTCTGTGTTGTCTGTGAAACTTCCCCGAGCATAGACATGTGCACCAGAGCAGGGAATCCCCGCGACGGCTCGTGCTCGAGCTGTCGTAAAACAGGTACGTCATTAAATGAGGACTACCTGTATTTGTATAAAAATAAATCTTTTTTTGTTGGATATATTAAGCGGTAAGTGAACAGTCAGTTATTGAATTTCATGCACTGGAAGCATGAAATATGGACAAGCAAAAAGATCTGAGTGACTTTGACAAGGGCCCTATAGGGGTGGTAAGACGACTGGGTTAGAGTATCTCCAAAACAACAAATCTTGTGGGATGCTCTCGTAATGCAGTGGTTAGTAGTGAAATAGTGGTGAAAGGAGGGACAAATGGTGAACTTGATAAAAATCTCGCCAAGTTTGCCCCTGGTTTCGCTAACCTGTATATGGCAGGATGGGAAAATAAATTCATATATGGGAGTGCCGAATGGGGGGCAAACTTGGCCCTATACCGTAGGTACATAGATTATCTGATTTTTATATGGAAAGGTAATACGGATGATTTAGACAAGTTTTTAAATAATCTTAATCAAAATAATTGGGGCATCAAACTAACTAGCACATATAGTACAACTAGGATTGAGTTTTTAGATTTAGAAATATACATTGACATGGAGATTAAAACAAAACCTTTTTTTAAAAAAAAGTTGATGCAAATAATTATGTGTTATATAACAGTGGACACTATACTCCATGGTTAAATAATATCCCCAAAGGCCAATTAAGATGGATAAGGATGAATTGCACTAACACAGACATTTTTAAACAACAAATACATACAATAGGTGGAACACACATCTGTTGATTCTAAAAAAAAAAGAAAAGAATATCATAGTGTAATATATTAGGATAAAATATAGTAAATGGCAATAGAGCAATATTACTCACAAGCCTAGAGCCAGTATGACATATGGCTCTTATGTGCAGCGCAGTGGGACTCTTAATAGGATGTCCCCATCCATCTTCGTATTCCTTCTTGGGTAGTTGGAAGGTACTAGGAGAAAATTGCGATATGAAAGAAATCCAAAATACCCCTAGAGAACTACTATTAACTTATAAACAACATCAAAGAAATTCAAACACAAATAAGAATGAAGCCCATTTCATATGTAATTTTAACGGAAATAATAAAAAAATGAATAGAGTTATTAATAAACATTGGTATATGCTACAAAGAGACCCTATCCTAAAGAACCTATTACCAACAAGACCAAAAATTATTTATAGAGGCGCAGCAAACTTGAAAAGATCATTAGTTCATAGTAGTGAGGGCCCATCCAAAAATACACCACATTTCTTAAACCAAAGTAAAGGTTTTTTTGGGTGCGGGACATGTCTAGTGTGTAAAACAACAAGAAATCCTAAAAGGCATATAAAGAATCTCAGTGAACACACGAATATTGATTTCATTATAAAAGGTCAATTAACCTGTTTTTCGAAAGGAGTCATTTATCTATTGAAATGTCCCTGTGATTTCTTGTACAGGGAGTGCAGAATTATTAGGCAAGTTGTATTTTTGAGGATTAATTTTATTATTGAACAACAACCATGTTCTCAATGAACCCAAAAAACTCATTAATATCAAAGCTGAATATTTTTGGAAGTAGTTTTTAGTTTGTTTTAGTTTTAGCTATGTTAGGGGGATATCTGTGTGTGCAGGTGACTATTACTGTGCATAATTATTAGGTAACTTAACAAAAAACAAATATATACCCATTTCAATTATTTATTATTACCAGTGAAACCAATATAACATCTCAACATTCACAAATATACATTTCTGACATTCAAAAACAAAACAAAAACAAATCAGTGACCAATATAGCCACCTTTCTTTGCAAGGACACTCAAAAAGCCTGCCATCCATGGATTCTGTCAGTGTTTTGATCTGTTCACCATCAACATTGCGTGCAGCAGCAACCACAGCCTCCCAGACACTGTTCAGAGAGGTGTACTGTTTTTCCCTCCTTGTAAATCTCACATTTGATGATGGACCACAGGTTCTCAATGGGGTTCAGATCAGGTGAACAAAGAGGCCATGTCATTAGATTTTCTTCTTTTATACCCTTTCTTGCCAACCACGCTGTGGAGTACTTGGACGCGTGTGATGGAGCATTGTCCTGCATGAAAATCATGTTTTTCTTGAAGGATGCAGACTTCTTCCTGTACCACTGCTTGAAGAAGGTGTCTTCCAGGAACTGGCAGTAGGACTGGGAGTTGAGCTTGACTCCATCCTCAACCCGAAAAGGCCCACAAGCTCATCTTTGATGATACCAGCCCAAACCAGTACTCCACCTCCACCTTGCTGGCGTCTGAGTGGGACTGGAGCTCTCTGCCCTTTACCAATCCAGCCACGGGCCCATCCATCTGGCCCATCAAGACTCACTCTCATTTCATCAGTCCATAAAACCTTAGAAAAATCAGTCTTGAGATATTTCTTGGCCCAGTCTTGACGTTTCAGCTTGTGTGTCTTGTTCAGTGGTGGTCGTCTTTCAGCCTTTCTTACCTTGGCCATGTCTCTGTGTATTGCACACCTTGTGCTTTTGGGCACTCCAGTGATGTTGCAGCTCTGAAATATAGCCAAACTGGTGGCAAGTGGCATCGTGGCAGCTGCACGCTTGACTTTTCTCAGTTCATGGGCAGTTATTTTGCGCCTTGGTTTTTCCACATGCTTCTTGCGACCCTGTTGACTATTTTTAATGAAACGCTTGATTGTTCGATGATCACGCTTCAGAAGCTTTGCAATTTTAAGAGTGCTGCATCCCTCTGCAAGATATCTCACTATTTTTGACTTTTCTGAGCCTGTCAAGTCCTTCTTTTGACCCATTTTCCAAAGGAAAGGAAGTTGCCTAATAATTATGCACACCTGATATAGGGTGTTGATGTCATTAGACCACACCCCTTCTCATTACAGAGATGCACATCACCTAATATGCTTAATTGGTAGTAGGTTTTCGAGCCTATTCAGCTTGGAGTAAGACAACATGCATTAAGAGGATGATGTGGTCAAAATACTCATTTGCCTAATAATTCTGCACTCCCTGTATATAGATAGGACCATCAGAAATTTAAATGTTTGGATATCCGAACATGTTAGAAATATTAAAAAAGGTTTAGAAACCCACAGTGTTTCTAATCATTTTAAAACCCATCACAATCTTAACCCAGAACACCTTTTCTTTTGCCCATTAAAAATAGTAAAAAAAGATTGGAGAGGTGGAGATTATATTTAAAAAAAAAAAAATAGGTTCCGAAGAGATGAAATTTATTTTTAATTTTAATACTTTGATTCCCTATGGTCTTAACTCAGAATTTGAGATTTGTCATTTTATTTAATTTTAATATGTTCAGGTTCCAGCCCCTTTTTTTTTTTTTTATTTCTTATTCTTTATTTTTCTTGTGCATTAGATTATATCACAAAGAGGCCTGTAGCGCCATGACAGCGTTTACAGGCGTTTCAATAGCATACATAGTCATGGCATATATTTACCGCACTTTTTTTTTTTTTTTAAAGATAAAACAGGCTTGTAACACATTAAACATGTTCCTTAACATATTGAGTACATTCTAGCTTTGCTTGTCTATTGTGTTAAGTCATGGTGGGGTCGTCTAGCTTACTACTATCTGGTACATGTGCTTTCAATAAACCGAAAAATAAGGTATATGCTAACCAGGCTATTCAAGAAACTTACTTATGCATGTCAATCTATGTTTTTACAAAAAGTTAGAGGTCAACATTAGTAGTACTTGTTAAGCAGATTGTTAGCTTGACAGTGAACATGAACAGGTTAAATTAATTCAGCGCTTATAGTGTCTGTTAGCTAGAGGTGATATGCATAAGTGGAAGACATTTGGAGAGTTCTCACATTAGGTGCCCATGCACGAACCGTGAGCGGTATACCAGGTCAGTCTCTGGGGGGGTCAGCCGACCCCCAGTCTGCAAGTGGCGGGTGCTTGTCTGGAGGTGTCGCTGGTGGGACTCCTTAGCTTCTTATCGGCACCCAATTCATACATGTCCCACAACAGTGGGGCAGATTTGCAAGTAGTTGGTGCGGCTCAGTCGGCCCGCTAAGGGCACTCAGGTCGGGCCACTGTCCGCGAACCTCTGGGGACGATAGTCTCAGAGTTAGCTGGGTTCCATACATGTGGTCTGGAGGGGATGTTTGGTTGCTGCAGAGCGTCTGGTGGGAGGCCCAAGGTAACGAGTTGTGTCTTCACCTCCTGCAGGTCCACTATGAGGCATGTGTTGTCTCCCTGGAACACCTGGAGCTTGTGTGGTGAGCGCCATTGATATTTAATATTATGGGCGTGGAGTAGGGTGGTGAAAGGTTTCATGGTTGAGCGCCAGGCCATAGTTCCTCTAGATAAGTCTGTGTATAGTAAGAGGGTCATGTCCTCGAAGGGGTATGGTGTGTTTCCCCTGATGGCGGTCATAACCGCTGCTTTGTCCTGCCGCTTTTTAAATTTAACAATTACGTCCCTGGGTGTCGCCGGGGGAGCCGTTGTCGGTTTGGGGATTCTGAATATGCCATCCAGACCTACCCCTTTAGCTTGCTTTGGCTGGAGTATGTTACCTACGAGGCGCCTCATGAGGTGAGGGAGTTCTGAATCTGGGACCGACTCTGCTATGCCTCGAATCTTTATATTTTGGGCCCTGCGTGAGTCTTCCAGTACCGCCAGTTTCTGTTCCACACTCAGGTGCTGCTGTTGCAGCGATTTCACCTCCTGCTGGAGCCTGGCTACAGTCCTCGAGTGGTTGAGGGAGTCTTGTTCCACGGTTCCCATGCGGTTTGTTAGAGCCTGTATGTCTTTCCTCATGTTGGCTACATTCGCTTGGATATTCCGGCGGAGCTCCGCCAGCAGCTCCCTCATTTCGGCCTTTGTGACCGTGTCCGGCTGCGTTCTTGGTTGCACTACCTCTTGTGTTATGGGTAAGCATGTCTCTTCAGGCTCCAAGAGTCGCTCATCGGAATCGTCGAAGTCGTCGAGGTAGGCGTCCATGTTGGGTTCCGAAGCGCCATGTGCTTGCAGCCATAGGTCCCCTATGCTGGTGCCCGGCCGGGGCAGTTCTTGTTTTGGTTTTTTGGTTTTCCTGCCCATTGATAGTCCACTGTAGTGGGGCAGTGTTGGTTGCCTTTTAGGGTGTAAAATAGGTTTCTTTTTTGCCTTTTTCTCTGTTAAATCTTGGAGCTCTCAGAAGATGCGACCAGTCGTTTTGGCAGTTAGCTCCGCCCGTTCCAGCCCTTTTTATAGCTTGTTTTATATTTTTAGATTACAAATTTCAAGTTTCCACTTATTTTTATACAGATTTACCATTTTTTGGGTTGTCACTTTAAATATAATACACTGAATGTGGGTATATATTCACTGTCACTTACGTCACTTTATAATTTATAGTACACCTATTCAGGTTTCTATGTGAAGAATTGCACACACTGTGGACCTTTATCTTTTATGTATAATGTGTAATGTGTTGCATGTGTTGGCTTATTGCTGTTCAGGATATATGGGATGTATACATATATATATTAGCCCTGTGACAGCATGGAGAACAACCTGTAACAGATTTATCTACAGTGGAACGCATAGATTCGGCACTATGCGTTCCAGTGACGTCATTGGTGCGCCCCGCGAACAGAAACCAGAAGTGACGCGCATGAAGCTGGCGGTGGAACGCAGGATGCGTTCCACACATAGAATAGCCGAAAAACCCGGAAGTAAAAGAAACCCATCCCATATAAAGATGCCAAAGAAGCCCCCACCAACAATACTGACTGATACCAACTGAGGAAGCCCCCACCATAGGGCGAAACGCGTTTTGGACACATACAGTCTACATTTTGGACATTTATTTGGACAACAACAGTCTATTATAGACTTTTTTATTCTATATTTTGCACTTTAACTGGGAATTTTTTCCATCTTATCGGATACTAATTTTTATCAATAATAACGTTTTCTTATTGGGAAAGTACATTGGAATATCGCAATTTTCTCCTGCTACCTTCCAACTACCCAAGAAGGAATACGAAGAAGGATGGGGACATCCTATTAAGAGTCCCACTGCGCTGCACATAAGAGCCATATGTCATACTGGCTCTAGGCTTGTGAGTAATATTGCTCTATCGCCATTTACTATATTTTATCCTAATATATTACACTATGAGATTTTTTATTTTTTTTTAGAATCAACAGATGTGTGTTCCACCTATTGTATGTATTTATTGTATTTCTATTTAAGTGGTACAAGGGGTTTCCACTTAGGTGGTTTGTGGCTGTTTTAGCTACCACACATATTTTCTCACTGTATTTCTACTATTTCAACATTTTTAAACAACAGGCACAACTTTTAAAGTGGTGTTTTTAGAGAAATAATATCCTGAAGGTTTAGTTATTGATGCATACCAGGAAAGAGTTAATTTAAATCAAGATGATCCTATTAAAATGAAAGAGGATCATAGTGTCGAAAGTAAAAACCATGATAATGTACCCTTAGTATTTGATTTTAATATTGCACATAGGGATGCCAAAAAGATAATTAATGGGGAATTGAGCGACGCTGGAGGTCCTCACACAGCGTGAGGATGTCCAGCGACGCTCTAGCACAGGTTTTCTGTGCTATAGAGAAGGAAGTGTCCTCTAGTGGCTGTCTAGTAGACAGCCACTAGAGGTGGAGCTAACCCTGCAAGGTAATTATTGCAGTTTATAAAAAACTGCAATAATTACACTTGCAGGGTTAAGGGTAGTGGGAGTTGGCACCCAGACCACTCCAATGGGCAGTAGTGATCTGGGTGCCTGGAGTGTCCCTTTAACGCCTTAAGGACACATGATATGTGTGACATGTCATGATTCCCTTTTATTCCAGAAGTTTGGTCCTTAAGGGGTTAAGAGACTTAAATTGAGACTGTGGTGAATATGTGGGCGGATCTGATGAAGCCGAGTGTATCGGCGAAACGCGTCATCACGCTCTGTCATTACGTCATCACGCTCAACGGCCGTAAGCCCCGCCTCCCGGAAGAAGTGAAAAGTGATTTCAGCTCTCTGAGCCCTGTGAAGCCGGCGCCCAGGGACTGGTCTACACACTGTTTATTGGAGAGGAGAAGACATATGAAGGGGATTTACCTGCCTTGTAGCTGTTTTTATCCAGATTGTTAATAAAGGACTGTCTATCTTCACCTCAGCTTCACGTGTGCATATGTGGCAAAACATGCCATCACAGTTTAAAGCAGACTATATTGCTCTACCTTTGTGAGTGTTTCACTTTATATTATTTTTATATATATATATATATATATATATATATATATATATATATAAAAATATTGCCCTATGTGTTTGTTCTTTCCTTTTTCTTTTTGACATTCAAATTGGAACGTTGACACAAGCAAAGTGAGTGAGAAAGGATTTTTGTCAATATTTGCACATTACACAAGAAGTGTGTTTTTCACAAGTGCACATTATCACTTTGAATATATATCTTTGCACTAATATTTTTAAACTATTTGCACTTGTATATGGTATTAATCTAAAGATATTTAATAGATTATATTCTTAAAGGCACAGCACACTTTATTTTTGGTTTAAGTGATTAGTACCTACCAAAAGTGGTGAAAGGAGGGACAACTGGTGAACGTGATAAAAATCTCATAGTAGGTCAAAACATTGCTGTTCTTTCATTTTTTTGACTCAATAAACCTGCCTATGGTTTGAACAACTTGAGTGCCTTGTGACTTTTTCTTGTTTGCCTTATCATTGTGGGATTTGCTTGTCCTGATACAATGCACCTTGTGTCGACTGGAATTCAGTGTGGTTCCTCCCTTCATTTTGATAACACAGTATATTCTAATAAAGTAATGTTTATATGAAGTAACTAATTTGGATCAAAAAGGCTGATACCTGTGACATCAACTAGATCCAAGATAAACAAAGGATTTCCATGGAGAAAAGAGGACAGGCTAAATATTTGTGTGTTTTTTTTTTTTAATGCTGATTTATGCTTATGTGTGGGGTCATTTTGAGGGGTGGCAGGTGGGTATTAACAACAACATTGCTATACTACACAATATGCATTTTTTTCTATTTTCTAGGAAGGCGTTACTAAAAGATCTGCAATACATGCATGAGGACGTCCAGCGTCAGTTAGGCGACCAAAATTCGTCTAATAACCCAGAAGTCCCTCTAATGGCTGTATTGTAGACAGCCACCAGAGGTAGAGTTACCCCTCAAGGGTAATTATTGCAGATTATTAAAAACTGCAATAATTACCTTTGCAAGGTTAAGGGACCTGGGACACTGCACCCAGACCACCTCAAAGAGCTGATCTGGTGTCGGTGCCTATAGTGTCCCTTTAAGGTAAAGACTGTTGACAATTTAAAGGAAAGTAGACTTCCACATTATCACTATCAATTCTATCCAAACGGAATGACAATGAGAAAATAAGTGGGCTGGGCTGACCTGGTTTGAGGCTTTGTTTTACAAGTTCAGCAAAAGTAATGTTTTTGCAATTGCCTGCCTATGTCTTAAATGGCACTATAGTCAACAAAACAACTTAAGTTTAATGAAGCAGTTTTGGTGTATAGATCAGGCCCCTGAAGTCTCACTGCTCAATTCTCCACCATTTAGGAGTTTTAATCAATTTTGTTTCTATTTCTGCAGGCATAGCCACACCTCCACTGACTGTGACTCACATAGCCTGCATAAAAAGAATGGTTTCACTGTCAATCAGATGTAACTTACTTTAAAAGTTTTTAATTCCTGCTCTGTAAATTGAACTCTAATTACATACAAGAGGCTCCTGCAGGGTCTTGAAAGCTATTTACAGAGCAGGAGAAATTCTAAATTAAACAGTATTTTCAATACAGGAAGTGTAAACATTAGATGGCTCTTTGCAGGAAGTGTTAAAAGGCTGTATAAGCCACATACAGGAAGGTGTGACTAGGGCTGCATAAACAAAGTGATTTAACTCCCAAATAGCAGAGAATTGAGCAGTGAGAATGCAACAGCATGAGCTACACACCAAAACTGCCTCATTAAGCTAAAGTTGTTTTGGTGACTATAGTGTCCCTTTGAGTTTAGCTACACTAAGCTAAACTACCAGGAAGTAACATGACTGTTGTATGATTGACAGTCATGGAGTTGTTTCAAGGTTAATTTATAAAAGTACTGATTTCCATTGAAATCAGCACTTTTACAACATGAAAATGAATTTATAACTTCATAACACTTTAGCAAGCTGAAATACATTATGTGTTTAGATAGTGGGGTGCTAGACTCTCCCCTTGAATTGTTGAGCTCTACTGCTGTAACTCAATGTACTAAACCCCTAACCAAATAAGACATTATACCCTGTTTACCAACATAAACATATAGATAGTGGGAATGGGAAACATTTCTTACAACCTTTAAACCTGCAATAAAAAAAAGTGTGTGGATACAGAATCAACATAAGAAATTAAACAAAAATGTAGAAATAAATGAGCTTTTGTCATCAGTTTTTGTCTATCATATTATTAGACTGAACTGTACAACCTTTTTTTCCAGAAGGATTTCCATATTTTATAAAACATAATTTTCAGTGTTATTTCATGTGTTTATTTTTACATAATTATAATCATCTAAATGTGAAGAACAGAAAATTATATGGTTTTACATCCCCATAAATATGTATTCATTTCAGCCTGACACATAGCTCATTATTGGAACTTCTTCTAATGGCATCATGTAACAAATATAGTCCATTAAATAAACATCAGCATGTATGCTACTTAGGAACCAAATGCCATAATAACCATAATAATCTTTCTTACAAAGCAGGGCCTTTAGAGATTTGCTCAAGGCTATGAAATGCCCTTTTTGTTCTGTGTGTGATGTTAGCTGTGTGTGGTGTGTGTCTCTGTGTGTGTAAGATGATAGAAGCAGGGAATTATACCTCTGCTACACTCTCAGTCCTATCATTCCACTTCTTCGCGTTACTCCCATGGGTGACAATAGTGTCCTGCCGCGCCCAGGGCTGTTACCTCCCACCACCCAGGCAAGGCTTGGGAGGAAGGGAGACAGATGTCACAGTAGCCAGGGATCCCTATCACTTACACTGTACTGTTATTGAAAGTAGAATCACTGCTCCTTTCTGTCAGACTTGTGCCCTGAGGGGAAAGAGTGATGAGAAGGATATTTCTTCTCTGATTCCTGTCCAGAGGCTTTGGAAGGGCTAACCTGTGCTTCAGACAGAGGTAAGTGGTTGCAGCCCGGACAGATTGCCATCACTAATCATCAGACTTTATTCTAGGGCAGGTGGATTATAATAATAATAACTAAAATAGAATGTGTGGGAATGAGATGCCTTGTTACAGTTGCAGCAGCTATCTGTCACATTCAAAGCTCAGCCATGTGCTTGTGAAACTTTGACTTCAAAGTGGTATTGGAATGGTTAACCGTGTGTACCCCGTGTAACTAAGAGAATTTTCACAGATCAAGCTGTTGCTGAGGTCACCTGAGTTGAAAAGGGCAAATTGTAGCATGTAGGGCTTTAGAGTTGTTTGGCACGTGAATGGTTAACACGTGTTTTTGTTATTATAGAATCATTTAGATGACAGAATCATATCATTAAAACCCCACAGTTTTCTTTATCGCAGAAATGTTTGTTTGCTTTTACAAGGAACATTCTACCATTTTTGTTAACGAGTTAACTTGCTTTAATGCAGGGCACTCAAAAACTATGTTAGCACTCTTAATATTTTTTATTATTTTCTTGAATAATTATAAATGATCTGAAAATATTATGCAATCAACATCTGTAGTTAAAACGAAATCAGTGGTTTATATACCAGTTTTCTATTGTTATTTATATTTTTTTTAACAAAAACTACCCATTTTAATTGATAACAGAAATTCTTTGTGCAAAAGAATATAAGGTTAAGCTGTCTAATAAAACCACAGCAAGTCCAAACATTGGTTTTAGAATCTATTTACACTGCTATTCACTTAAGTAAGTATTCAAAGCGAATTTCAAAGTTAAGCTGAAGTGAAACATTTATAAAGCCAGCTATGCTTTCAGTGCAGCTTCTCAAACCTTAAATTTGTTTGTAGTTGCTTTTTACTGATACACATATTACAGCTAATGATATGATTTGTGGCTTTCTTGGGTAACTTCCTTTTCTCGTAGTTAACTGAGCATGTAAACTGTGTGATATTGCATCAGGTTTATTGACAGTTGCACTTTCACATTAAATCTTTGCTTACTTTGTCCACCTGTTGTGAGATTAAATGACAGATCTAGCAGTAATTAACAGGGATACAACATTCTAGTAACATTTTCACTGCCAGAGGGTTCTATATCACAAGCAATGTTTATCATTTTCTAAACACAACTAGTAATGTCAGATCTTTCTACCCACACACCTTTTTTTTGTACTAGAATTATCTCCATAAATATGTTCCATCAAATACAGCTAACTTTTAAAATTAAACTGGTACCCAAGTACCCCTTGATATCATCAGAAAAACTGTGTAAGGTGAGAATTGCCAGATACACCGTGCTTACATATCACTTATTTAAAGGGACACTGTAGCATTAGGTGTACTAACCTGTATGGAATACACACTGTGGCCGACCCACGGTCTGTTCGTGTATTCCCTGCTTGTAATATGTATGTCCTCCCTGTATTTCGCCTATTGTGCCCTGCTCCCCGTTCGGTAGTGTTCATGCAAAAGGAGCTCATCCGTCTCCCGTACGGGGACCACCCCAATAGCCCATTTAGAACCCTAGTTAGAGCATTAATTAGAATGTTCTCACCTTTACCTAGTGCCAAAACCACCAGGGAAGCCATCGGCGCGTTCGTATAGACGCCATCCAGGGGGAGCCTTCATGGTATGCTTTCCGACCCATTCATTTCCTAAATGAGGACCTTCCCGGTGCCCCATTAGAATGTTTACACCAATCAACTAGAATTTTTGCACTTGCAACATAAGTGTGAAACCACAAAGGAAGTAATTAATTAGTGCTCCCCTAGGTGGCTGCTCTTTCGTATAGACGAACGGCACCCTGGATGAGTCTTCGTATCCCGAAAGGAGACGCTTCCCTTGCCTGGTTTCCACACGGAGACGGTTTGTGACAGGGACCGCTGTGAGGGTCCCTGCAGTTGGTGTGGGCACCTTTGGGGTACTAACCCTTTTGGCGGGCATTTCAGTGCCTGCGAGACAGAGGACTGATACCTTTTCCTGCGATTTGGCTCCCGTCTGCTCTGGGAAGCCCTGTGTTTTGGTGGTGGGCTTTGAGGACAAAGAGAACAAAGTCCCTTTCCCATGCTGGGACCCCAGGGAGGTGACCCTGTATGTGTGTGTCGGAAACCCCTTGCATTGGGCTATGCATAAAAGCAGAGTGTGGCATAATAAAGTTGTTTTGTACCTCCAGAACTAGGTCTTTTCCAGTTACTGGGGGAAATGGGTGTCTTTACATTGTAAGTGGTTCCAGAGGGGCGGAAGGAAGGCAATAGCGGAGGTAACTGGTCGGCTTACCCGGATTCCGCTACACACATTTCTTGCACCATGATTACAGCACTGTGCCAATAGATAGGGTGACACTCTCTTAATACTGTATCGCTGGCTCAGGACCAAGGTGGAAATATCCACACTTCTAATTAATTGTTCCACAGGTTTATTTCCACAATATTAATATTATTCAAGAATAAAAAAAATATATTTCCATCCTCATCTTGAGCCAGCGATACTGTGTTAAGGTAATCCCAGCTGTAATTCCCTGGGGCCAGGATTCTGAGACTCCTAGTCAAGTTCTCTATATTTATTCTCTACCTTTATTTTGAGTATACTACATCAGTTTGGATTTGGATTTGTCTCTATTCCCTCAACACTGCACAGTGAAAATATGCAATATATTCTGAGATAAAGGCACAGAAGGCTTAAAGAGACACTGCACCACCCAAATAAAAAATAAATAAAAATCACTCTTTAGTAGATATAACTCAAATGAAAATATTCATGCAATTAATTATGCATTTTTTTTTTTATTGGGGGTTCACCTAAAAACAGTTTGCAAAAGCTGCAGTTCTCTTGTCTGCTGCCTTTGAAAGTCCTCCCATTCTAACCAAGTCCAGACGTTCTGTGGCTGTCCAATCACAGACTTCCCAATACAACTTTGCAAGGCAGGTGCTTTGGGCAATTGCTACCATTGAGCAAACCAAACCAGGAATTAACAGAACTAATTTGCCTGATTGAAAGCCAAGGGGTGTAACCAGGTTAATTTATAAAAGTGTAAAAGCTTATTGAAATCTGCACTTTTTGCAAAATGAAAAAAACATAATACATTCTTCACGCATAAGGCTGTTCAGCAATTTAAAGTGCTTTAGGGGTCTGGAGTGTACCTTTAAGATTAGATCCATCATAACAAGCTCCATCAAATGTGAGTGGTTTTACCCACGTGTTGACACTGTGGTGCTTATATTTAATTTTAATAATTAAAATACATAAAGGGAATCAACACAGTAAGGGAGAAGAATATATTTAAAAGATGAAAAATGACCACAACAAGAGGACATAGTCTTAAATTAAAGGGGCAAAGGTTTAAAAATAATATCAGGAAGAACGGAGCTGACAGAGGAGCTGCACAGAGGAGGAGGGAGCTGACAGGAGCTGCAGGAAGGTAAGTAAGAGCTCACTGCCAGTCCCCCCACTGAACTGCCAATGCCACTGGACCACCAGGGATTCGATATTATTATTTTAATATTATTTTATTTTAATAATATTATTATTTTAATATTATATTATTTTATTTTAAATGTTTTTTTGTCCCCCCTCCCTGGCCAGGCAACAAGCAGGGAGGGAGGACAAAAAAACCATTAAAAAAAACCAATGCAAATATTAATAATAATAATAATAATAATAATAATAATAATAATATTTTAATATTATATTATTTTAATAACAATCTTTTATTATTATATTATTATTATTTTAATATTTGCATTATTTTTTTAATGTTTTTTTGTCCCCCCTCCCTGGCCAGGCAACAAGCAGGGAGGGGGGGACAAAAAAACTTTTTTTTTTTAAAATAATGCAAATATTAAAATAATAATAATATAATAATAAAATAATATTTTTAAAATAATATAATAAAATAATATAATATTAAAATAAAAATGTTTTAATTAAAATGCCCTCCCCTCATCCAGTTTACACACACTGCACAAACACACACACTGCATTATATACACACTGCTTTCATTATATACACACACAACACACAAACACACACACTGCATTCATTATATATACACACACAAACGCACACACTGCATTCATTATATATACACACACAAACACACACTCTGCATTCATTATATACACACACAACACACAAACACACACTGCATTTATTATATACACACACAAACACACACTCTGCATTCATTCTATACACACACTGTAAACAAATATTCAATTAATGTAATTTTATTGGGATCTAATTTTATTTAGAAATTTACCAGTAGCTGCTGCATTTCCCACCCTAGGCTTATACTCGAGTCAATAAGTTTTCCCAGTTTTTTGTGGTAAAATTAGGGGCCTCGGCTTATATTCGGGTCGGCTTATACTCGAGTATATACAGTACTTTACTGAGAGCATAGTAGATGCATTAAATAGCCTTCCAGCTGAAGTGGCAGAGGTTAACACAGAGAGGGAATTTAAGCATGCGTGGGATAGGCATAAGGCTATTCAAGACATAAAATAATGCCAGGGACTAGTGAAAGTATTTAGAAAATTTGGCAAACTAGATTGGCCGATTGGTTCTTATATGCCGTCATATTCTATGTTTTATTGCATTTTTTATGTTCCATATTGAGTTGTATAAACTATAACCATAGTGGTCAGTTGTGTATTATTTTATAGTGCGCCACTCCCACTTTTTGGGGGGACTTTGTTGTCATGTTTTACATTTCTATTTTATAGCTGAATTTGGTTTGGTACAGAAAAGGGCATTACAGATGAGTGGTAAAGCAACTTTTATTTAAATTTTATTTTTTTATACACTTGTATAAACATTATAAATATAGTCGCCATATTCACATATTCTTGTTTATTTCATATTATACTGTGTGACTGCTGACAGCTTTATATTCTCTTTCTCAAATGAAAAAAAGTATACCTAATGGGATAATCTAAGCACCATAGCTACTACATATTATAGTGAATATGGTGCAAAGTCATTTGTTTGTACTACTTCCTAGGTTCCTGTAAGCTCAGGTTCTCCAGTTCCATCAAATTGTTGCAATAGGTATTCCCCAAAAATATGCAAGGCTCCCAGGACCCCTTAGCACATGACAAAGGTCTAGCAAAAAATCCGAGACTTAAAGGACCACTACAGTGCCAGGAAAACATACTCGTTTTCCTGGCACTATAGTGCCCTGAGGGTGCCCCGGGCTCTGGGGAGAGGAAAGGGTTAAAATCTTACCTTTCTCCAGCGCCGGGTGGGGGAGCTCTCCTCCTCCTCTCCTCCTTCATAGCGACATCATCAGCTGAATGCACATGCGCGGCAGGAGCCGCGTGCGCATTCAGCCAGTTCATAGGAAAGCATTTACAATGCTTTACTATGGACGCTGGCGTCTTCTCACTGTGATTTTCACAGTGAGAAGCACGCAAGCGCCTCTAGCGGCTGTCAATGAGACAGCCACTAGAGGCTCTAGAGGCTGGATTAACCCATTAATAAACATAGCAGTTTCTCTAAATGAAGTGGCCTGGGTGGCCTGGGTGCAGTGGTAATTTAGTATTAACCCTGCAATGTGAAACATTTTACTTTTGTAGATACAGCAATGCGTACACTGAATGGTTAAATCTGCCTCCAATGGCTCTCTTTATGCTTCTGCTGTGAGAACCGTGTCAAACTTGATTCTTATAGCTAACCACAATTTGATTGAAAGAGCATGGCACTATGTATACACTTTTTTTCCCTATTGCTCCTCTTTGAGTATAATTGGATTCGATGAGAATAAGAGTCGGCGTGACATCACAGGGGGCGGATCCAGTAGTTGCAAGGATTGGCTCTCTGCACTGGGAAAAAACTTAAAGGGGTAAGATTGTATATTGTTTCACAACATTTTTCTAACCAATGCTACTAGTAACAGATTGTACATGGTATGTCTCTGATCAAAACATTGCTTTTGAGGGCCAATGAACTAAGCTGAAAAAAACAGAGCCCTGCATGAAAACTCCCACTTTAATTGGGATGCTTTGATAAGATTAGAATCTTTGAGATTACTTAACTGCTTGGGTGGGATTAGATAGTAAATATATAATGCAATTATGAATATCATATTCCTAGTTTCATCCCCTCTGGACTGAAGGATGTGTGTTTAATTCCTTCTAACATATTAGAAATTCTTTAGTATGTTTCTGATTTTAGTACTTTAGTAGTTTAACATTTGCTCAATTACCATAATTCAATTTACTTATACCTCTTCAACCTAACATTCCTGTAAGCTTTTTGTAATTGTCTTATTTATAGTTAAATCCCCCACCTCGTATATTATTATAAAGCGCTATGGAATCTGTTGGCACTATATAAATGCCTAGATGAATAATAATAATAGAGCAAATGAAGAGAGTCAGAATTGCATGTTTCTGGGTTTGTGGATTGATGCATAAGGATCAGAGATGGAGATGAGATACAGTTCTAGACACAGCTATATGAAGGTACTTACAGCTAGGAGGGGCAAAGAAAGGAGGCAGAGGGTGAGCAGGGCAGGCAAATGCTAAGACATGTGCTGAATGGTTTAACCCCTTGAGGTGAGAGTGCCCCAGGGAGCTTCCTGGCATTATCACAACTTCATTTAGATTAAGTTGTTTTGGTGCCTGGAGTCTCCCTTTAACTCCAAACATGGTGCATTAAATAACATTTGTCATTGTCACAAATTATATAATTGGAGGTATTTCTTTTATTTCAATGTTATGGGTTAAATACATGCATATTACGCAAAACCATTCTACACAGATGTGCATACAAATGAACTGTCTTGAATCTGATTCACCCGGGTGCTCCCCTTGATACATAGACATATAACTGCAAGTTCCTAAAGAAGGAATCCTGACAATAAGTGTTAAATGCAATGAGATGATTGATATAAATGACAACTACAAAGATGGTCTTGCATTTGAGAATTTGTGAGCTAGCTTAAGTAAAATTAAAACGTACAGATGTGATCTAATGACACTATATTGAGCTTTTCTTATTTCATATAACATATTGTATATACTGATTAATTGGATCCCACTAAAAGAGTAGTATAACAGAATAAAGTCTACAGAATTCACAACAGTGTGGCGTTTAGAAAATATCCCATACAATACAAAACAATCAGACCATCTAACTCAAGCATTTCAAACAATGGACCGAGAACGCGAGTACATGCTTAGTAGAGTATGCACCTGCTTTCTCCTGGCAGCGGCAGAGTGAGTGGAGTTTGCATGTTGGCTAGAGGGGGGTGCTGGGATTTAGTAGAGGGTGTACTGGGATTTGGTATATGGGGGGGACTGGGATTTGGTATATGGGACGGACTGGGATTTGGAAAATGGGGGGGACTGGGATTTAGTATATGGGGGAGACTGTGATTTGGTAAATGGGGGAGACTGGGATTTAATATAGGGGAGGACTGGGATTTAGTACAGGGGCATGCAGTTTTTTTTTATATATACTGTACGTTTCAAAATAAACCTAAGTTTCTATGAAAATTTTAGTTGTTTTTGTTTTTGTTTGTATTTTTGCGGCCCACATAAACTTAAAGGGACACTCCAGGCACCCAGACCACTTCTGCCCATCGGAGTGGTCTGGGTGCCAACTCCCACTACCCTTAACCCTACAAGTGTAATTATTGCAGTTTTTTTATAAACTGCAATAATTACCTTGCAGGGTTAACTCCGCTTCTAGTGGCTGTCTACTAGACAGCCACTACAGGGCACTTCCTGCTCTATAGCAAAGAAAACCTGTGCTAGAGCGTCGCTGGACATCCTCACGCTGTGTGATGACCTCCAGCGTCGCTCAATTCTTCATAGGAAAGCATTGAAAAGATCAGTCTCGCCCACCGGCCAACATAAAGACCGAGAGGAGTGGCAGCGAGCAGAAACCACCGGCGAGGGACATCGGCGGGGTCTCAGGTAAGTGATCTGAAGGGGTTTTCACCCCTTCAGCTACCGAGGATTGGGAGGTGGGAGGGAGAGGGGGCCTGCAGTGCCAGGAAAACCGATTGTTTTCCTGGCACTAGAGTTTCCCTTTAAACCTTGTTTATTTGGCCCGTCCAAGACTTTGAGTTTGACATGCTTGATCTAACTCATCTTCGTATGGGAAACTGTAGCACCTAACATATTGTTTACTGAATAACAGTTGGAGAGCCCGCAGGTCAGGTAGCAATTCAGAGTGAGGTCACATATCCAAACTTGCTGAGCTTGACGTTTTTATTTTTAGTGCTAATAAACACATATATTAACCCCTTAAGACCGGAGGGCGTACTATTACGTCCTCTAATAGGCGGCTCTAAACGCCGCCGGGCGTAATAGTACGCCCTCCGGTCTTTCTGTACTTACCCGGTCGCCGGCGGTCCCACGCCGGCGATCGCGGTGGGGGGGACTCCCAGGGAGCCCCCCGCGGCACGACCGTCCTCCAGGAAGCCCCCCGGCCGTGTGAGAGTGGGGTCCTAGCGAGGACCCCACAATCACATGGCCGGGGATAGCTGGCTTCTGTATTGCCAGCAGGGGGGCTGCCTGTAATGACAGGTGGTCCCCCTGCTGGCTGAAAATAAAAATGAAATAAATAAATAGTGTAAAAAAATAAATAATATATACTTAGATCATATATATATATTATATATATATGATCAAAGTATATATATACACATATACATACACACATGTACACCGTCTAGGTGTATTTTACTATTAATATATATATAATTATATATATATATTAATATCAAATTACACGTACACTGATACTGATTAAATATATATATAATTATTGTTATATATATATTTATATATATTATAAAAAAAATTAAAATGTAAATACGTTAAAAAATAAAATTACAAAAATAATTAAAAATAAATAATTAAAAAATATATAGATGTGTGTTATTTCGTTCTAACTGTATTGTGAAATTAATATATATATATATATATCAAAATACACATAGAACGAAATAATATATATATTTATACACATAAATATATACGTATATATCACTATATATATACCTATATATAAATAAAAATATTTAAAAAAAATTATATAGATATATACATATATATACACATACGTATATATATACATATATTGATTCTACATATATATTTATGTAATATTTTTACATAATTAGGTATCTTAATTAATTACAATTAGCAGGACCTGCATGACAACCCATGCCGAAAGTAAAGGGAATTTAATTTACTAGCACTATATTTAACCCTATAACTTTCCGAGACACCATAAAACCTGTACATGGGGGGTACTGTTCTACTCGGGAGACTTCGCTGAACACAAATATTAGTGTTTCAAAACAGTAAAATGTATTACAACGATGATATCGCCAGTAAAAGTGACGTTTTTTGCATTTTTCACGCACAAACAGCATTAAACGGACAATATTATTGCTATGATACTTTTTACTGTTTTGAAACACAAATATTTGTGTTCAGTGAAGTCTCCCGAGTACAACAGTACCCCTCATGTACAGGTTTTATGGTGTTTTCAAAAGTTACAGCGTCAAATATAAGGCTTGTGTTTCATTTTTTCACATTAAAATTCGCCAGATTGGTTACGTTGCCTTTGAGACCCTATGGTAGCCCAAGAATGAAAATTACCCCTATGATGGCATACCATTTGCAATAGTAGACAACCCAAGGTATTGCAAACAGGGTATGTCCAGTCTTTTTTAGTAGCCACTTAGTCACAAACACTGGCCAAAATTGGCGTTTTTTGCATTTTTCACACACAAACAAATACTAACGCTAACTTTGGCCAGTGTTTGTGACCAAATGGCTACTAAAAAAGACTGGACATACCCCATTTGCAATACCTTGGGTTGTCTACTATTGCAAATGGTATGCCATTATGGGTGTAAATTTCATTCCCGGGCTACTATACAGTCTCAAAGGCAACGTAACCAATCTGGCGAATTTCAATTTCAAATGTAACGTGCTATATTTGACCCTGTAACTTCCCAAAACGCCATAAAACCTGTACATAGGGGGTACTGTTTTACACGTGAGACTTTGCTGAATACAAATATGTGTATTTTATTGCAGTAAAAGCAAACAGTATTATGACACTGACCGTTTAATTGTCATGTAGAACTAAAAAAATCCAATAAAATCGTATTTTCTCCCATTTTTTTCATATTAAATTATGTTTCATAGCTAAATATTTGATATTAAATGAAAGCCCTGTTTCCCCTGAATAAAATGATATATAATAAGGGTGGGTGCATTTACTATGAAAGAGGTGTATTACGGTTGGACAGACATGTAGCGCAAATGCCAGGTTTTGTTTACATTTTGTTTTGTTCACAACGTGTACATTTGGCTCCGTCCTTAAGGGGTTAAAAACACTACTAGCCCCCTTGGCATTAAGCTATAGTTGTTCTGGTGACTATAGTGTTCCTTTAATATCTTCTCATTGGCATTCAATTTGAAGCAATGCTAGATGCTGATTGACACTAAATTGTGAACTTAGCAAATAAACTAGCAACATTTAATAGACACTATAAGTATGTTATTTCTATATACTTTGAAATGGAAGTCACAATACAAAGCGAAAACTTAAGATACAATGATCATGACCTTTAAAACATACAGTCTGGCAACTGGAGTCACAAAGGCACAACTAAGAGAAAGAGGAAGTGTAGTTTATTACAATACTGAAAGAGCAATTAACATAACAATGTAAAGGTAAGCTTAACAAGGTAAATCAATTTTAATTACATTATTGTGCTACTTAAATTGAAAGATATTGTTTTAGTGAGCATGGAAGTTATGCATGCGTGAGTTTCAGTGCATTGTGGTAGAGCTTTGCAAAGAACACTTTCCAACAGAAAATTATTTATGTATGTCTGTTATGTATGTGTAGATCTGTGCTTGTGTGTGTGTCTATTATTATGTGCATGTCTGTGATTATGTGTGTGTGTCTGTGATTGTGTGTATGTCTGTGATTATGTGTTTAGGTCTGTGATTGTGTGTGTGTGTGTGTCTTTATTGTCTGTGATAACGTGTGTGTGCATTAAAAAAAATGAGTTTAGTAGATAGCTTCCTAATTTGGTATCCATAACTAGAAACCTCAGGGCCCTGGTGCAAGAATCTGTTAATTCCCTACCACCCTCCCCATTCTCAAACTCATTCTTGTTGCAGGGTTCTATCTGTATGCAATATCTATGAATGTAGGCGTGTTTATGTACGAAGTATATTTGTGTGAATGTTTGTTATTTGTATATAATGCTGATATTTTAAATCAGGCAATATGTTTGTGTGTAGTATGTGTAGTGTTGGTATTTAAATCAGGGGTGTGTGTAATGTTGGTGTTTGAATGCAAGTTTTTGTATGTAGTGTTAGTGTATGATTGCCATGGTGTGCTTGTATATAATGTCATCATGTGAATGCAGGGGTGTGTTTGTGTGTAGTGTTAGTGATTCCATACAAATGTACATATGCACTGCACCACATACAGGGACCCATTGCCATACACATAAACACACAGAGTCCCACAAACATATATACACACTGATATTCTACTAGGGATATATACACACAATTTGACAGACATACACTATAACACTGACACATACTGACATACATGCAAGAGTCACATACACAGTTCCACGTGTATCCGTACATAAATTGACACACACAAACACTAACACACATACACAGATGCATACACTAAAATACACACACATTGACACATATGCAGACACATAAAAAAACACACACACTGACACACATGCAGATACATAAACTGACACACACCACACTGACATATGCAGGTACATAAACTGATACACACACACTGACACACAGGCAGATACATACACACTGACACACACACTGACACACAGGCACACATACTGACACACAGGCAGATACATACACTGACACATGCAGATACATACACTGACACACACAAACACTGGCACATGCAGATACAGAAAGTGACATACACAGACAAACACTGACACACATGCACAGAGACACTGCCTGTGATATCCAAGGGCCCCAAGCTCAGGCTTTGCCCATGGAGTGCGAGCGGATAGACAACCTGGAGAGCTGGGTGGCCGTGAGTTTCAATGCCTTAAAGGAGGCTGAAAAGTACAAGCTGGTGTATTTATTGCGGCAAGTTCGCTGTGACCTGTAACAACTTGACTGTACAGCGTCAGAGGCAGCGGGAGGAGAGCGAAGTGCAGAGCAGCTGGACAGGCCTGTACTTGGTGGAGGACCTGCAGCACATCCACTTGCAGCTAAACTCGGTGTGCAACTAACTGGATCCCTGAATCCCACGACTGCCCTAAGGAATATTAGAAGTCATTACTACTCATGGGGAAGTTTTAATGTTACATCACCACATGGTCATTTGTATCAAATGTTTCCCCCTGTAGTCTTTATAGAGAATATTACTTTTTTTTTTGTTTAAGATGCAAACAGTATGGTATAGATTCTGCTCAAGCATGGGTATGTCTAACAAATGCTAAATTACCATGGATTTGACGGAAAACTAGTTTACAAAGTGAATTATTGGAATAATCTTCTAGAAAAGCCTAGTGTGTTGCTGTGTGTGTTATTAGTATATATTTTGCACAGGAGATAAAGGGGCATTGCATATTGCAGATTTAAAAAATATGTATGTAGGTCTGAAAAATAAAAGTTAATTTAGACCTCCACAGTGTTGTATGTACAGTGAGGGGGAAAAGTATTTGATCGCCTGCTGATTTTGAACGTTTGCCCACTGACAAAGAAATGATCAGTCTATAATTTTAATGGTAGGTGTATTTTAACAGTGAGAAACAGAATAACAACAACAAAAATTCCAGAAAAACGCATGTTAAAAAAGTTATAAATTGATTTCCATGTCAATAAGTGAAATAAGTATTTGACCCCTTCGGCTTAGTACTTGGTGTCAAAATCCTTGTTGGCAATCACAAAGGTCAGACGTTTCTTGTAGTTGGCCACCAGGTTTGCACACATCTCAGGAGGGATTTTGTCCCACTCCTCTTTCCAGATCCTCTCCAAGTCATTAAGGTTTCGAGGCTGATGTTTGGCAACTCGAACCTTCAGCTCCCTCCACAGATTTTCTTTGGGATTAAGATGTGGAGACTGGCTAGGGCACTCCAGGACCTTAATTTGCTTCTTCTTGAGCCACTCTTTTGTTGCCTCGGCTGTGTGTTTTGGGTCATTGTCATGCTGGAATACCCATCCACAACCCATTTTAAATGCCCAGGTTGAGGTAAGGAGGTTCTCACCCAATATTTGAGGGTACATGACCTTGTCCATCGTCCATTTGATGCAGTGCAGTTGTCCTGTCCCCTTAGCAGGAAAACACCCCCAAAGCATAATGTTTCCACCTCCATGTTTGACAGTGGGGATGGTGTTCTTCGGGTCATAGGCCGCATTCCTCATTCTCCAAACATGGCGAGTTGAGTTGATACAAAAGAGCACCGCTGACCCTTACCTTCTCTGTAACTTCAACACTTCGGCTGAAATCGAAGTGCGTTCGACAATTCGAATGCACAGTTAATACTGGGCTTTTTGCACGAACGGCGCCCCGTCCATGCATTCAAATGGGACTTAGTCATTTTTTTTGTGTGTAAAATAGACCGACCGCACAGCCCAAATCTATGGAACTCTTTTGGGCAGGAAAGCCATGCTTGCGGTTGGTCAAATAGGACTTCCACTTAACTTTTAAACCACTGCAGGGAATTGTATGATTTTTGGATATGTTTGTATTTGGAGTATGCTGATTTAGAATATGTAACTATGTATTTATTAATATTGCATGTATACTTTTAAAGTTATAAGAATTGTATAAAAACTGTATTTTCCTGCCTGCGATAATTACATTAGCCCATTGTGTACAGTAATTCTATCACAGGCAGGGGAGGATTTTGCTGGAATGAATGGGAGTGTTTAACTGTATTGTACGTTGTTGATTGGCTGTTCCACAGAACCATGTGGGTGGTAACTTTGTGTAAAAACTTGAATAAAAGAAAGCCCTTTGGTGCTGATTAAACAGGCCTTCTTGACCCTCAACACGTAGTCTTGTCTCGTGATTGGAGGGGACAGCTATACTCACACTGGGGATTGCTATACTTGTATACTCCCCTGAGCTTTAATCACTTAGCTCTTGTAAGAGCTGTTCCTGTTATGCTCTCCTGGAGGAGAGGTCTTTCCCACACAGTCCTGGAGGACAGAGGCTAATCCGGGGTGGAAGGAAGACGGCGAGACTTCAGTTAAGCTATGGCGGTTGTGGAGTCTGCGTTGGTTGTGGTGTCCGGTGCGGTGCTTGTGGTCCTCGGCGCAAGCTAGGAAGTGTCCATCAACGGAGGGTACTCGGTCGGAGTATGGGGGATTCTGTTACAGTCTGTCTTTGTGTGTGTATATGTATGTATGTGTGTGTGTGTGTTTGTGTGTGTCTGTATGTATGTGTGTGTCTATACGTATCTGTGCCTGTATGTGTGCATCTGTGTGTATGCCTGTGTCTCTGTATATGTATTTGTCTGCATGTGTATCTGTTTGTCTGCATGTGTGAGGAGAGAGAGGGTATGGGAGGGGGAGGGTAGACGTATGGGGGGTGGCGGGAGTTAGATGCATGGGGGGGCCCCGGGGCAATTTTTACACCGGGGCCCCGTGCTTTCTAGTTACGCCTCTAATTCTGGCCCCAGGTGACAGAGGGGAGCCCCAGGAAAAAAAAGGATACCTGGGGTTCCTAGTTACCAACAGTAAAAAAAAGTCTCTGTTGAAAAAATAATGCATGACGGCAATTTTCCGTTGTGCATCTTTAAGTGAAGGACAAGCATGACAGAAGATTTCCGTCATGCGTCCTTAAGGGGTTAAAATACACATTACCATTATAGACTGATCATTTCTTTGTCAGTGGGCAAACACTAAAATTCACCAGGGGATCAAATACTTTTTTCCCCTCACTGTAGATCTGCCCTGGAACTGAGTGCTAGTTCCTACCTGAGATATAAACAATATTTTTGTTTCTTCTCCTCCAATACACTGTGTGCTGTGGCTGTGTGGCAGTAACAACATTTCAGTTTTCAAGTATAACAAACAAACGTTCCAGATCCAAATGGATATATTTTGGGACGTATATCATTCTATTCATTCTATACAATTTCCTGTTCCTAGTCACCGAGGTGTAGTAAAAAAAATTACATTTCCAATATCTTTTTATCATAAGAATTCATAGGGGTGCCAATAATTGTGCCACACATGCATTTTACAAATATTTTTTTTTTTTTATATAAACCTGTGTTTGCACTTGTTTGATATCTATCAAAGCAAAGTATTTTTTTATTGGCAAGATTCTTTTAATTTTCACACAATAGGCTTGATTTTCAAACAATAGGTTTAATTACCTAATCTTAGCAAGTTTAATGGCACAATCTGTATTCTAAAATCTGCTCCAGTTTATATATTGGGTAAATGAGGTGTTGTTACATACACAGTAAACTATGATATAAACATGCAATGGAGATACAGGTTATAAATCACATGTTGAGTACAAATCTGTGAATGTAATGAATACTAGAACAGACATATGGTTCTTATGTGACGTCATCCGGGGCTGTTTTGATCTATTAAATGCAGATAACGTAGATTTTCAGATACTGTCATGAGTTGTGAGGTTATGGGAGAATAATTATAACAAAGTAAAACAAAGGCATAACAAAATAAAAAATAACATATGAAACTGAATGGGGTCAACTCTATTGCCAGTATAGAGTAACTAAAGGTATGCAGATAATACATCTTAATGTGTGAAATGGGCATTAAAGCACCAATAGGGTTTGTAGTATGGTGGTGGGTTGGCCACATTATCTATGTCAATTTCAAAACTGTTAGTTCTAACATCCACTCCCTTTATACTGTAGGAAAGATTTCCCCATAAACCATGTCTTAAGTATAATTGGTACTTGTGAGATAAATAAAAATGTATTCCTTTCATGATTTGAATATATTCCACTCTTTGTACCCAGTCTCTAACAGATGGAGCCCTAGGTTTCGTCCAATACAATGGGATTAATTGATTTGCTGCAGTCAA
Organism: Pelobates cultripes; assembly: GCA_933207985.1. Taxonomy (NCBI): domain Eukaryota; kingdom Metazoa; phylum Chordata; class Amphibia; order Anura; family Pelobatidae; genus Pelobates; species Pelobates cultripes. Next base: position 192,641,956 of record OW240917.1, read on the forward strand.
AAGGTGTTTTAATAGGGAAGATATAAAAACTGCATGATGGTCTGTTAAGAGAAATACACCCAGATATTGTAAAAAGCTATCTGCCCATGAGAGGGTGAAGGCCTGTTTGAGCAATTTCTTATGTGACCCTGACATTTTTATGTTGAGGATTTTGCAATCGTACTTATGATTACTTAAAAAAGTTGGACACTTTGCCATATAATGAGATCTCATGAAGGGTATGGGAGGGGTAGAGATGACTCAGACTCTGTAACTGTGAGCAGGGCCAGATTAAAAGCCCAGTGGGCCTGGTGCTGACAATTATGATGGGGCCTAATTACAGAATCGTATCGACCAAAAACACTAAAACAGTCATACCTCCCAAACATCATGTATCTAATGGAGATGGTGCTGGAGGGAAACTCAAAGGATGCAGCTATAAGAAAACACATACTCTATGCTAATCTCTCTCTAATTTATGCTTTTATCTTTCAAGTAAATCCATATCCCCTAACAGCAGTGTCCAGTGAAGCAGGAAGTCAATGGGCAGGGTAAAAGGGTGGGCCATTGATGTGAATCACGTGACCAGAACTGCCAAAAGGGGCGAACATGCCCAAAAAGGGGGCATGTCTGTCCAAAGAACTGGAAGGCCAGCCTGGCATCAGTGTCCCTATATATCACAGTGTCAGTGTCCCCATGTTGTCCAGTCCCCTAGTCTCCCAGTGTCTCAGTGTCCTCATTTCTCCCCGTGTCCCCATGTCTCAGTGTTTCCCGTGTCACTAGGATACTAGGGGATACTGAGAGACGTGGACACAGTGAGACATGTGGACACAATGAGACACCAGGGGACACAGAAACATCTGGAGACACTGAGACACTTGGGGACACTGGGAGACATAGGGGCACTTTTGGATACAGACATGGCGACACTGGAAGACATGGCAACACTGGGAGACATGGGGACACAGGCACTAGGGACACAGACACTGGGAGACATGGGGACACAGGCACTGGGAGACTAGGGGACACTGGGAGACATGGAGACACTAGGGACACTGGCTGGGAGACATGGGGACACTGGGAGACATGGAGACACTATGTCCCTAGTGTCTCCATGTCCCAATGTGTCTCCCAATGTCCCTATGTCTCACCGCATCCTCATGTGTCTCAGCATCCCCATGTCTCACAGTGTCCCCTAGTGTCTCAGTGGGAGACTAGGGGACACTGAGACAATAGGGACACTGGCTGGGAGACATGGAGACACTATGTCCCTAGTGTCTCCATGTCCCAATGTGTCTCACAATGTCCCTATGTCTCACAGCATCCTCATGTGTCTCAGCATCCCCATGTCTCACAGTGTCCCCTAGTGTCTCAGTGTCCTCAAGTGTCTGTGTCACCTAGTGTCTGTGTCCCCTAGTGTCTCAGTGTCCCCATGTTTCCCTGCTGCCTTTCTCCCCATCTTTCACTTCCCTGAGCTGTAGTCTGTCTCTGCAGACTGGGAGCTGCTGTCTGAACTCTCTGTGCTGTGTAGCTGCTCCCCTGCGGATCAGTGAGTAGAGAGAGGCAGGGAGGGATATGCTGTAACTTCTTATCCCTGCCTCTCTCCACACACAGTGACCACTACTGGCTGATGCTGGTATTGCAGAGTAATCTCCATTTATACTGAGAAAAATATCTGCATTTGTATTGCCGGTATTACTGCAATACTGGCACGGCCAGGCAGCCTCAAATACTGGCTATGCTGGTAAAATACCAGTCAGGTGGCAAACCCAAGAGTAGTGGGCCTATTCCATGGCCCTGGGCCTGGAGCTGCAGCTCCATCAGCCCCTATGTTAATTTGGCCCTGACTGTGAGGAGGACCAACAAATATTAATATTTATGATCCTGTCCAATGATTAGTAGAAATTTGATGTTAGGTTTGGCATACATTAATTTTATTGTCATTGGGAGAGTAGAGAGAGACTTGGAATTTACATAGATATTCTTGTTGTAATGCCTTCAGGGCCTGTATATTACTTTTGTATAGGTTGGTCTAATTTTAGTTTGATTATATTTAATATTTTAGTTGACCTTTGATAACCATTGACCCCATATATAATATTTTTTTGGGGGGGATTTAATATAGTTAAACTAATTTCTCTTTCCATTTGGATTTGATATATTAATTTGGTATTTGCTTTATTCCAAGTAGGTTTGTTGTTAGATTTCCAATTTTGAGCTATAGTTAATTTTACAGCTATTATCATATGAGTAAGTAGCATTCTTGAGTGTTTAGACATATCAGGCCAGTTCATATGTAACAATACCTCTTTTGGTATCCAATTTAATTCTATTTCAGATATGTTGCAAAACCATTCATAAGATTTTAACCATATTTCTTTCTCCAATATACAATGCCACCATATATGGATATGGGTTCCCTTTTTTTTAATTACATCTCCAACATAAATTTGATTGATTAGGGGAAATTTTTGCTGATTTAGTTGGAACCCAATACCATATATTGAGTATTTTATATTGCATTTCTATCAAATTCAGACAATTAATTATTGAAGAAGAATTAGAAAATGATTTTACCCACTCCTCTCTATCTATCCTGATTCCCAGATCTTTTTCCTACCTAAGTATGGCTGGGATTGTTTTTGAGGTATTTATGTTTGCCATCAGTATGGTTGATTTCAATATTATTTTTTCAATTCTTGTGTAATTAAATGGTTTTTCTATTTTAGAAATTATAGTTGTATGTTCCTGAACTAAATATTTATGAAGAATATTTTTAACTCTTAGATAGCTGAAGATCTTGGAATTAGAAAGATCATATTCTTCTCTTTATTTTGCAAAAGGTTTAACTTGACCTCGTTCAACACTATCAAATATATACTGAATTCCTTTTTGTTTCCATAATTTTAAATCTAAATCTTGGGTTGTTAATTGTAGAGTATTAATTTTCAATGTTGTAATTAAATTTGAGGTAATTTTTTTTTTTTTTAAATTTTAATCCATGCTTCGATTGTTTGACTTAAAATGTTGTTAATATTAACTGTTTTTCTTTTATATTCCATATAATTAAAGATATATCTATACCTCCTATAGCATTTTTCTCTAATTCTTGCCATTCATCTAATTCTGGAGAACAAATGTGCATTCTGTAAATATGAGTTATCCTGCCAGCTTGATACAGTTTTCTTATGTCTGGGAAATAGTGATGTCCCGAACGGTTCGCTGAACGGTTCGCCACGGACTCATCATTGAGTAAACTTTGACCCTGTACCTCACAGTCAGCAGACACATTCCAGCCAATCAGCAGCAGACCCTCCCTCCCAGACCCTCCACCTCCTGGACAGCTCACTAAGAATGCAGCTTCACAATGAATGTAAAATGGATGCTGTCCAGGAGGTGGGAGGGTCTGGGAGGGAGGGTCTGCTGCTGATTGGCTGGAATGTGTCTGCTGACTGTGAGGTACAGGGTCAAAGTTTACTCAATGATGAGTCCATGGCGAACCGTTCGTGGCAAACCGTTCGCGAACCGTTCGGCGAACCGTTCGGGACATCACTACTGGGAAACCAAGACCTCCTTTGGTTTTGTTTTTTTAAGGATAACACTTTCTGGTTTATTCTTGTTGTCTTTGCTTTCCATACAAAATCTGCAAAACTTGACTGTATCATTGTTAGCCACATTTTAGGAATTGTTAAAGGGATCACTGGGAATAAATATGATCATCTCGGAAGAATATATGAATTGACTAGATTTATTCGCCCCCACCAGGAGAGCTCCACTTACTTCCATTCTTTTAATAAAGGGTTTGTGGATTTCAATAGTTCTATGAAATCTAATTCCATCAGATCATTTAAATTTTTTGTAATTTTAATACCCAGATATTGAAAACTATATTTTACCATATAAAATTGTATTGAGTTTTATTTGATTTTTCATATCTGGGTCTATATTTTTAGATAGAATTGTTGATTTGTGTATATTAATTTTATAATTCGATACTTTATTAAAAATGGAGATCTCCATGAGGTTTATTAGAGATTGCTTTGGGTTTGTTAGTGTAAAAAGGACATCATCTGTGTATAGATTTATTTTATATTGTTTGTGATTCATTGAAAAGCCTTCAATTTATTGATTTTCTCTGATTTTCATTGCTAACAGTTCAATAGATAAGACATAGATGATTGGAGAAAGTGGGCATTCCTGTCTAGTTAAGTGGTTCAAAGCCAACCAATCTGATAAAATACTGTGTCCAACTTTTCTTGCTGATGGGGAATAATACATAGACATAATTGCTTTATACATCCAACCCTTGATGCCAAATTTTTTTAATGATTTACTCATAAATGACCAGCTGACTCTGTCAAATGCTTTTTCAGCATCAATCAACAAAGTCAGTAGAGGATCACCTGTTCTTTCTACTGAATCCATTATATCCACAGGTCTCCTTATATTTGATCCTGAAAATCTGTTTGGTATAAAACCTATTTGGTATGAATGAATCAAATTATTGAAAGTTGATTTTAACCTTTCTGGTAAAATCGAGGCAAATAATTTATTATCTGTATTTAAAAGAGACATTGGTCTATAATTTTCTAGATATACTGGATTTTTATTGGGTTTGAGAATTGGACTTTGCTCTTGTTAATTCTATCGGGAAATAACCTTGGTGTACAATAGCATTAAATGCAGATGTTAACTGATCTATTAAATTTGATTTAAATGTCTCTTAAAAGATGTTACTAAAACCATCGGGTCCTGGTGTTTTTTTAAGCTTTGATTTAGCTATGGCTTGTTCGACTTCATTTATCATTATAGGTCGATTTACCTTTGCTTTTTGACGATCTGTCAATTTTGTTAATTTTAAAATTTGGAAATAATTTTTCTATATCTGAATCTTGTGATGGATTTTCTATATTATATGAGGATTTGTAGTAATTATTAAAGGCCTTACCAATCAATTCTGCAGACATTAAAGTTTTGTTATCTTATTTTTTGTATAAATTTTTTTTTATGTTTATTGGATAATAATTTATCGGCTCTATTGCCTTTAGCATATAATTTTGTTTTAATTTTTTTCATTGCTTTAATTGAATTTTGTCTTAATTTAGAATTAATTTCTGCTTAAATTTTTAAAATTTCTAAATATGTCTCATTTGATGAATAAGAATATATAACGAAAAGTGTGGGAAAAAGTGGCACTATATTTACTTAAGTATACAATATCTTATTAGCTGCTGAAAACACTCTGTGTGTACTCCTAAACAACCCACTAACCAATATTAATCACCAAGAAACAGAAAACTTTCAGTCTGATTGGTACTTCTACCCTTCAGACTGTCAGTTTGAGTGCAGCGCTATTTCCGTATGTGAGGTGGAATTGCCTCTGTTCAATGTATAAAAACACTTACCATCCAAATGACACTTGATGTAACGTTTGATGGATATTGTTTATTTTTATTTGACAAATCAGAGAAAAGAATATACAGATTAGCTAAGTTTTTTCCCTGTTTCAATTTTAATTCTTGATTTAATTTAATTAGATGTCCTCTAATAACCGCTTTAAAGGCGCACCAATTATTTGCTGGTGATGTATCTTCTGGGTTATTTTCTTTAAAGTATAAGGATATTACATTTGATATATAGTTTCCATGGTCTTTTGAATTTAATATGAATTTGTTAGGTCTCCATGGTGGTCTACTATTAAATTTTAATCTCTCTTTAATTTCCAACATAAGAACATAGAAACATAGAAACATAGAATGTGACGGCAGATAAGAACCATTCGGCCCATCTAGTCTGCCCAATTTTCTAAATACTTTCATTAGTCCCTAGTCTTATCTTATAGTTAGGATAGCCTTATGCCTATCCCACGCATGCTTAAACTCCTTTTACTGTGTTAACCTCTACCACTTCAGCTGGAAGGCTATTCCATGCATCCACTACCCTCTCAGTAAAGTAATACTTCCTGATATTATTTTTAAACCTTTGTCCCTCTAATTTAAGACTATGTCCTCTTGTTGTGGTAGTTTTTCTTCTTTTTAAATATAGTCTCCTCCTTTACTGTGTTGATTCCCTTTATATATTTAAATGTTTCTATCATATCCCCCCTGTCTCGTCTTTCCTCCAAGCTATACATGTTAAGATCCTTTAACCTTTCCTGGTAAGTTTTATCCTGCAATCCATGAACCAGTTTAGTAGCCCTTCTCTGAACCTCTAAGGTATCAATATCCTTCTGAAGATACGGTCTCCAGTACTGTGTACAATACTCCAAGTGAGGTCTCACCAGTGTTCTGTACAATGGCATGAGCACTTCCCTCTTTCTACTGCTAATACCTCTCCCTATACAACCAAGCATTCTGCTAGCATTTCCTGCTGCTCTATTACATTGTCTGCCTACCTTTAAGTCATCAGAAATAATCACCCCTAAATCCCTTTCCTCATATGTTGAGGTTATAACTCTATCAAATATTCTGTACTCTGCCCTTGGGTTTTTACGTCCAAGATGCATTATCTTGCACTTATCCACATTAAATGTCAGTTGCCACAATTCTGACCATTTTTCTAGTTTACCTAAATCATTTGTCATTTGGCTTATCCCTCCTGGAACATCAACCCTGTTACATATCTTAGTATCATCAGCAAAAAGACATACCTTACCATCAAGACCTTCTGCAATATCACTAATAAAAATATTAAAGAGAATGGGTCCAAGTACAGATCCCTGAGGTACCCCACTGGTGACAAGTCCAAGCTTCGAATATATTCCATTAACTACAACCCTCTGTTGCCTGTCACTCAGCCACTGCCTTACCCATTCAACAATATTTGAATCCAAACTTAAAGATTGCAGTTTATTGATAAGCCTTCTGTGTGCAACAGTGTCAAAAGCCTTACTGAAATCTAGGTAAGCAATGTCTACTGCACCACCCTGATCTATAATTTTAGTTACCCAATCAAAAAAATCAATAAGATTAGTTTGGCATGATCTCCCTGAAGTAAACCCATGTTGTCTCTGATCTTGAAATCCATGTGTTTTTAGATGTTAATCAATCCTATCCTTTAACATGGTTTCCATCACTTTCCCTACTACTGAAGTAAGGCTTACTGGCCTATAGTTGCCCGACTCCTCCCTATTACCTTTCTTGTAAATGGGCACAACATTCGCTAACTTCCAATCTTCTGGGACTACTCCTGTTAACAATGATTGGTTAAATAAATCTGTTAATGGTTTTGCTAGTACACCACTAAGCTCTTTTAATAGCTTTGGGTGTATTCCATCAGGTCCCATTGACTTATTTGTCTTTACTTTTGACAGTTGAAATAGAACCTCTTCCTCTGTAAACTCACGTGTAATAAATGACTCATTTATCCTTTTTCTCAACTGAGGTCCCTTTCCTTCATTTTCTTCTGTAAATACAGAACAAAAATATTCATTGAGGCAGTCAGCCTGACCTTTATCCTCTTCTACATACCTTCCTTCTTTTGTTTTTAATCTAACTAATCCTTGTTTTACTTTTCTTTTCTCATTTATGTATCTAAAAAATGTTTTATCCCCCTTTTTTACTGACTGTGCTATTTTCTCTTCTGTGTGTGATTTGGAAGCTCTTATAACTTGCTTAGCCTCTTTCTGCTTAATCTTATAGATCATTTTGTCTTCCTCACTCTGTTTTTTTTTATAATTCCTAAATGCTAACTTTTTGTTTTTAACTATTTTGGCCACATCTGTGGAGTACCACAGTGGTTTCTTGAATTTTTTGCTTTTACTGACAAGCCTAATGCAATTCTCTGTTGCCTTCAATAGTGCAACTTTTAAATAATCCCATTTTTCTTGGACTCCATTTAAATTGCTCCAGTCTGATAATGACTCCTCTACCCATATTCTAATTTTAGAAAAGTCTGTTTTTCTAAAGTCTAAAACTTTTGTTTTTGTGTGGTGTGACTCAGTCACTGTTCTTATATTAAACCACACTGACTGATGATCACTGGATCCTAAACTTTCACCTACAGTAATATCTGATACCAAATCTCCATTTGTTAACACTAAATCTAGTATGGCCTCTTTACGAGTTGGCTCCTCAACAACTTGTTTTAGAGACAATCCCAGTAGGGAGTTTAGAATATGTGTGCTCCTGGCACAAGTAGCTAATTTTGTTTTCCAATTTACATCAGGAAGATTAAAGTCACCCATGATGATAACTTCCCCTTCATTGTCATTTTAGCTATTTCCTCAACTAGTAGATTATCTAACTCTTCAATTTGTCCTGGGGCCTATAAATCACACCTACACAAGTTACTGTGTGATTACCAAATTCTAACGTACCCAAACGGACTCTATGTTTGCCTCACTAACTTTTATTAGGCTAGATTTTATGCTATCCTTCACATACAAGGCCACCCCTCCCCCTTTCTTGCCTTCCCTATCTTTCCTATATAAAGAGTACCCTGGTATTGCTATGTCCCAGTCATTTTTCTCATTGTACCATGTCTCAGTAACAGCGACTAAATCTACACTATCAGTTGCCATTATTGCCACAAGTTCATGGATCTTATTCCCTAAACTGCGAGCATTTGTAGACATGACTCTAAGCTTATAATTTTTTAACACACTTGCTACAGGCACCTTCTGTCCTTGTTTTGGGGGACAATTGGATTGATGTTTTATCACCCTTTGCCCCCCCCCCTCCTAGTTTAAATACATCCTAGCAAAACCTCTGAACTGCTCACTGAGAACATTTGTTCCCTTTTGAGAAAGATGCAAACCATCTTTTTTGTACAGCTTATCTCCATTCCAAGCAGAGCTACCATGAGAAATAAAGCCAAATCCTTGCTCCCGACACCATTCACCAAGCCACAAATTAAAGTCCCTAATACGCATCCGCCTGTCGTTCTGAGTGTTATGCACAGGCAGAACTTCAGAGAATGACAGTGTGGAAGCAACCTGCCGTATATCATTGGCAAAAACACTAAAAACTTCCTTAACCTCTGAAACCTCATTGCAAGCCAAGTCATTTGTCCCTAGATGGACAAGTACATCCAATTCCCCTTCCTGCTTTGCTTGCTTAACAATATTACAGATACGTCTCCTGTCTCAGTGAGCAGTAGCTCCGGGAAGACACCTCACAAGACCACCATTGTCCATCTCCACACCTCTTATAATGGAATCCCCCAACAACAACTGCTTTCTATTAGGCCTCACCATAGTCTCCAAGCCGGTCTCCACAACACCACTAGTCTCAGTGCCTCTCTCCACACCACCACTAGCCTCAGTGCCTCTCTCCACAACACCACTAGCCTCAGTGCCTCTCTCCACAACACCACAAACCTCAGTGCCTCTCTCCACAACACCACAAACCTCAGTGCCTCTCTCCACAACACCACTAGCCTCAGTGCCTCTCTCCACAACACCACTAGCCTCAGTGCCTCTCTCCACAACACCACTAGCCTAGGTGCCTCTCTCCACAACACCACTACACTCTGAAAGTGCAGAAAATGAATTATGAAGAGCAACAGACTGTGCAAAATGCCTTTTATCCACAACTCTAAGTCCACCAGATCCTACAGTAATCCATCTGCCTTTCCTAGCATGTCTCTGCGGCAGTGGCTTTGCAGCAGTTCCAGTCTGAGTTTCTTCACCAGATAATTTACAAATCTCAGACTTCAAAAATACAATCTCCTGCCGCAAGATAGAGAACTGTCTACAGATTAGACAACAACCAAACCTCCAAAAAGTGGAACGTGAAACAAATGCATAGCAATTGTTACACTGAACTGTCTGCCATTCCAATTATGAGAATAATTTAAATCTAACAAATCTTAATATTATGATCTGACCAGGTATTTTTAATTATATTGATTTTTTTTAATTCTTTTTAACAGTATTTGATTACTGCATATTAAATCAATGTGGGAATATGAAAGGTGTACTCTAGATAAATGGGTAAAATCCTTCTCTCCTAGATGATAAACTCTCCATGTATCATATAAATCAAAGTTATTTAAAGTATTTGTAAGTATAGATGCTTGTTTCTTTATTTGTTTTTGTTAGTTTTTATACCTTTTAAATATTTTTTTATCCATATCCTCATCAGAAACACAGTTAAAGTCCCCTGCTACAATTACCATTCCTTTTTTTACTTTTTCGGCAACAGCCAATATTTTCTTGAGGTGACACACTGGGGAAATATTGGGTAGATATACATTAATTAATGTATAGATCTCCTCATTCATTTTACATGCTAGTATCATGTATTGCCCTTGTGGATCTAGTATCTGGTATATTAATTCAAAATTTAGCGATCACTATGGCTACTCCTCTGTTTTTTGTCATTGCTTGGAGCCTGAAATAGTAATGGGAAATATTTCCCTGCAAACCTCTTTTTTATCTCCTAGTCTCCAATGTGTCTCCTGTAAAAATGCCACATCTACCCTTTTTTTTATTCAATTAATTGTAAATAGTCAATCTCTTATATGAGGAATTAATACCCTAGGCATTAATTGATAATATTTTAACCATATTTCAACCTGTCTATAATCTCATCTCTCCTGAACGGCTCTTCACCAAATGAATAATATTTTCCATAAAAACCACATTTAAAAACATCCATTTTACCACATTTACCACATATATTGACCATCAACACAGAAAAATAAAAAAAATCCTTCTAAAATAAGAAGGAAAATATGTACAGTTAACCAAAATTTGTTTACTCTTGGTTGAAACCTCCGCCATTAACATATGGTGTATGGTAGAGACAAATTTGACCCATGCAGATTATTAATTCAGGAGGAAGAAAGAAAAACAAAAAAACAAAACAATTTAATTTTCCCATTTTCCTTTTACTTCTCCTCTCTCAATTTTTTTCATCATATTGACCCCTTTTATAAAAATAGTGCTCAAATTAATAAGTGTTAATTGCAATAGTATTTATTATTTATGAAATTCCATGTGTTCTATTGATATTTATTTTATGATTTATTCTCTAATTTATATATTATTTAATCTTAATTCTTATTTCATATTTCTTACACATGATATTCCCAATATGTGTTAGTTTTTTATATGAAAGCAAAACATCAGATAAATTCCCATTTAATTCCTTTTTCCCCCATCTCCTCCATTTCCCTTTTATAACCTTTATGTCGTGCTTCAGTAGTATTAGTGACAAAAAGTTTACTCTTATGGACATGATTTCTAATTGTCTTCATTTTATAAAAGTAACTAACCTTTGTGAATTTCTTTATTCTCCCCTTATTTTTAACCCCTTAAGGACACATGACATGTGTGACATGTCATGATTCCCTTTTATTCCAGAAGTGTTGTCCTTAAGGGGTTAATGTAGTATACTTCGTTCTTGCTATAATAGAAAAAGAGAGGGGTAAAAAAAACCAACAAAAACGGAAAGTCCCTTTTCCTTCCTTTATTTTTCTTGTTCTTCTGACCTTTTTCATTACTACAATTCTTCACTTGTTTTTTTCTATTTCTCCTAGATTTTAGTAGGATTCATCCAGTTTATTTATGGATAACTATTCTTTTAATTGGGTTGCTTTTTTAATTTCAATTATATTTTACATTGTGTTTTCTTAGGATAATTAAATATGAACTAAATTATTTTCTCCAGAGTCTTGTGTTTATTAAGAGGCCTTGAAAGATTTGGATATCCTTTAATTTTTCATGTGTTATTTTATTGGTCCTGCAAAGTTTTTGAAATGTTTCTTTGAAAGCAAAGGAGTGAAACTGAACTATAACATATCTTGGTATATTTGGTGATAAATATTTTGGTTTATTTATACGATGGTATCTTTCTATTAGAATATGTTGTTCATCCGTTGGAGTTCCTAGAGACTTAAACATATCTATCAGAAATATATTTAATTTTTTTTTGTGTTATGGTTACAGGGATGTTTCTTTTCCTTAGATTTGATCTTCTGGATCGAACTTCCATATCGTTGATTTTTGCTTCCAATTTTTCTATTTTATCGGTTAGGTTAGTTGTTGTTTCTTTCATTGATTGTGGCTCCTTCTGAATGACTTCCATGTTTAATTCTATTACATTAACTTTTTCTTTAATTGCTTGAAAAGCTATTTGTAGTTTTTCTTAATTTTTTTGAAATTTCTAATTTTATTTGTAATAGCTAGCTTTTGAGACATTCTTGTAAAAATGTTTGTGTAATGGGTGCATCTTCTTCCTCCACAGACATCATCATAGGCAAATTTGGTTTGTTTAGTTGTTGCTCTGTATTTGAAGGGTTCTCTGTAGAATTTAGAAAAAAAATTGTAGTTCCTTGGAAGATATTGGTGAGAAGAATCCAGATAATCTTTTTTTTCGGAGCTGTTTTCTATTTTTTCTCTTTCCTTTTCCTTTCTTCTAATTCCCTTTTTGTTGCCATTTTATTTAAATGGACAAGTAATATCTATCAACTCAAATACAAAAAAACAAACAAAAAACAAAACAAACAAAATTTCTTTTCCATTATCTTTTTCCTCCTCATCTCCCTCTCTTGGTCTTTAGAGTTAACCTCTACTTTGCTTTTATATTTGTACCCTCCTTCTTGCCTTTCTTATGTAAAAGTGAGGATCTGGGAGAGAGATATTTTATAAGACCTTTGACAAGAATAATCTATTTTTTTCTCTTGCTTCTCCCTTCCCTCTCTCTTCTTTTTTCCTCCTTTGAGTGAGGTTATAAATATATTCAGCGGCGTGTATATACTGTAATGTTTTTATAGATTTTTGACTGAAGCAAGGTTTAAGGTTTCCTTTTATTGTTTTTATTTTTCTTTCCCTTAGATTTTCCCTTCCATCCTTCCCTTCCCCCTTTGTCCCCTCTTCTCTTTTCCTTTTTGCTTTATTTGAGAAGAAGATATTAGGATTTATAAACAGGTTTTCTTACTTTATTATATTTTCTTTGTTTCTCTCCTTTTTTTCCCTTTCCTTCACCTTTCTTTTTCTGTAATATTTTTTTTCCTGTATAGTATTTTTTGTTTTAAGAACCACCTTATAACACATATATATGAAAGATTAGAAAGGTATTCACTTTTGCTGCCATAGGATTATAATACCGCAGCGGTACCTGAATTTCGGCATCTTTTCTGTTCCACCTCATGGCTAAGGAGAACCTTCCGCTCCCAACGTTCTCCAAGTTCCCACTCCCGGTCCTCTCTCCTGGCTCTCAGTTTAAGGCAGATACGGGTAAACTACAAACCCGTCAAGGAAGGGAATAGTGAAGGGAAAGGGGAATTCAAATAAACGTATGTTCGTTGGTTCACTCGTCTTGTCTCTTCAAATGGAAACCTACACTCCGTCACTCTTTGTCTCTCTCCGTCTCCTCACCTAAGCATCTTCCTCTGCATGGGTCTCCTGGCTCCACTTCCTGGCGTGCACGTAGTTACGTCATGCCGGCAGGAATGGTAGTTTTAAATATAGACAATAGTCTATAGTTTGTATTTCAGAGGGTGTGGGTAGCGAGTCTTTTAAATGATACAGTTTGTGGAAAAAGCATTATTGATATCTGACATGATATGAGAGACAGTCCTGTGTGGTGTTTTTATTCTAGATATCAAGGTGGTCTGCGTCCTTTGTTGCAAATCTTGTGCCAACAACCTCCCACATTTACCTCCTTTAGTATAATATATACTCATGGTTATTAAAGGTTTATGCTTGGTCTGGAAATAAGTATTTTAATTCAGTTCTCTTCTCAGTTAAGGTGGTATGTACCTGGAGAGAATGACCAGCGTTATGTCTATCCTCTAGATCTCATCTATCTCTTAAAAGAGTTTGGACTGCCTGGGTCTCTAGTTTCTTCTGTTTGGCAAAAAAATAATAAAACAAACCAAAACCTATGTACAGAAACAATACATAGTGTGTGGTTACTATCACTCATATACAGAAAGGGAACAGGTCCACCTGAAGGATCGGCAGGTCTGGCATGAATGTGTGCCTAGTTGCCTATTAATCATTCAGGCCAGCACACCGTGGAAGGACCATGCAGGTGTGCACTGATTTAGTGCTCCATGTTCACATAATGATGCGCTCGCACTACACTTTTTGGGGACAGTTCCCTGAATTCCCCAAAAGAGAAACATCAGGGAACATAGACAGGGCAGTGGGACAGGACTCAGAAATTGGGACTGTCCCACCAAAATCTGGTATGTTGGGAGGCATGGCAATAATCAACAGTGAGCCAAGATGTAGATTAACAGTTCCAAGATAGAGGTAAATACTACAAAAAATTATTTCACAGTTGACTACAAGTCACCAGCAGCAGTACAGTTATTTTCTCAATGTCTGACTGAAAGGTTACTAAGCACATGTGCGTACTCAATTATTCTCCCACTCAAAGCCAATGGAAAGTTCAATATTTTCTACTTTGAAAAGGTGTCTCTGGATCTAAGCCTGGGTATTTGCTTCAAAATAAGAGTGAATTCAAATGTCTTTTTAGAAGAAAAATAATAGAATGGTTTTAATTAGCTATATTGTCCATTAAAAAGAGTGTAAAATTCATGCTAGACAGCCTTTTCAATTAATATTTTTTATTTCTTTATAACCTGTTAGAATCAAGTGATTTATTTGACTCAACTGCTAGCAGCCTAGACACAATACTGTGTTTGTCATTTATATTGTTTCACAGATTAATTATTAATTACAATGATTATTAATCAGTTACTAAATATTTACTTACATGATTGACTAATATTATTGTATACTTCATAAAACAATATATATAAAAATACGTGGTTATAAATAAATACCTCTATTAAATCAGGTCATTCTATATAGAAGTGTTGCATATACATTGAAATTTTTTTTAACCTGCTAGAAAACCAAGATGTGGCAGGCTGTAATGTTTTTAAAAGTGATAAAATGATAAAAGGTTTCAAGTGTCCTGCTTGACTTATAAAAAATTAGACAAATCAATATCACTCAATTATAACAGAAAGATAAATGATCCAAGAGCAGTCTGTTGTCAAACCATTCCCTGGGGAAAACTAATTAAGACGCATTTGTGTTTTTTTGCAGGCCTTCAGGAGAAATGGGAAATGGTTCCATGAAACCTAAACCATCAAGAGAGACAGATGGGCAGCTGGTGAACTACTCTTTCGGTTCCTGCAACAAGATTAACAACGTTGATTCTGTGAAAGGCAAAGTATGGGAACTTGAAAAAGAGTTGAAAAAAAAGAATGAAGAATTGAAAAATAAAGAGCTCATATTCCAAGAACTACAGGAGCAAATAAACAAACAGACCCAAGTGATTGCAGATATCAGTGAGGAGCTTCAAACTAAATGTGTCCAACTTAGCAAACTGCAAGATGTTATAGGTTCTCAAGGTGGAAACTCTTTACATGTGCCCACATTTCGATTGTTGCAAGGATCACCTACAAATTCGGTCCAAGTATCACCATCCAAAATTATGCAGACATCACCATTTAAGACATTGTCTGGCCTTTTCAACAACAGTAAAAGGAAGGGGGCAAAGGAAGGTATTTCTGCTGAGCCAACTTCTAGGACATATGACCATATTGGCCAGTCAAGGTTCTCATTTGAGAAGGCACGTGTTCAAAAAGACTCTGGGTATGTAAGACATTTTGTGTTTTGGTTTTTGTGTTTTAAAAATACATTTTGCATTAGGAATTTCAGATATTATTACATACAGTGATAGCATACACTGATAGCATTTTGTGCAATGTGTAAATATGAATCAAACAAGATCACAGTGTGCAATATGATATGACAATTAATAGTTCAAATCAATTTGCAAATATAAAATTCTCAAAATGTAAAGGAAATGGAAAACTAAAACCTTTGAAAAATAGACAGTTTTCTGGCCCACCTACATCTCCATCCTTCTGCCCCTCTTACAAGTGGCAGTCAGCCAGGCATGCATTCAAATCAGGCTGACCTTCCAGTTCTTCAGGCAGACCTGCTCTCTATCCAGGCAGGTCTGACCCTTTAGGCAGTGCCGGTGACGTGATCTACAGCATGACCCATATCCTTTTACCTCAACCACTAGCATCCCACTTCACAGAATGCAGATGTTGAAGTCTATGGATTTGTTTGAGAGATGAAAGCAAGAGATTAGCATAGGATATGAGTATTCTTATAAATACACTCTGAGAGTTTTCCTCCGGTACCACCTCCACTAGATACATGACTCTTGGGAGGTATGGCTATTTTAGTGTTTTCTGCTAATAAGATTCTGTACTTAGGCCCATCATAATTGTCAGCACCGTGCCAATGGGCTATTAATCCGGCCTTGGCCTACTGTGATGGGATAAACACTAGTTGGTCTAACCTTATATGTGTCTGACTGCTAAGAATTCTTAAGAATATCAACAGTACATGGGCCCAAAAAAGTTGTAGCCATGTTATGCATGATTCCTTACACTGCATGTCCATAGTTAACTTTTATTGTACACTGTACATTGTACATTGTAAGTTTTTTTTACATCCTTACAGGACAAGCTATGTTGAACTAATTTGCAAAACATCACATCAATCCCTTTGCATACTTTTTATATGACAATTTTCCTTTTTTTTTTTTTAACATACAACACATATCCAATATAAACAATTTTCCATTAATGAGTACTTTCTGCACTCTATCTTTAATTCAATGTTCAATCTGTTTAGCAACCTTTTATGTGG
The DNA here is from genome assembly GCA_933207985.1 of Pelobates cultripes. Taxonomy (NCBI): domain Eukaryota; kingdom Metazoa; phylum Chordata; class Amphibia; order Anura; family Pelobatidae; genus Pelobates; species Pelobates cultripes. The sequence continues at coordinate 192,658,571 of OW240917.1, forward strand.
AAACTTATCAAATACATTAGCAAAATCCAAGTAGATCATATCCACTGCAATACTGTGATCCATACATCTACCAACATTTTCATAGAACTCAATAAGAGTCATTGTCAGTTGTAGGGTCCTTCCGCAAACTTTGTAAAGACCCTCCAATAGTGACATCGCCCTTAGTTGTGCAGTGCCCTGGGGGTGAGGCAGAGGTGAAACCTCAGCAGTCCCTAGCTCCATATCTGTTCTTCAGCTGCTGGAGCGTCATCCTTCAGGAGACCATGAATGTACGAGAGTACAACACTGACATCTGTAGAATCCTACAGGATCGCTGGGGCCTCCATAGAACAAGTCTCACAATAAGGAAGATTATATCTTATTCCCATAGCTTGCACTAGCCTTTTGTCAAGTTGTGTCAATGTAATGCTTTATCATGAAACAAAGTAGTCACTTTGATATCATACTTTCTTATGATTTCTTTTGACCTTGTCAGTGAAACTACAACACAGTTAATATGAGCATTTCATAATGATTTTTTTCTTAATGAAATGTTTATAAATATTTATTTAGTGATAGAGAAAATCAGTTTAGTTTGACATGATCTGTTCTTCAAAAATTTGTAGTTTGTATACCTAAGGGTGTACACACTCAAAGCATTCTGATTATTTGACGCTTTTATTTTGCACCCATAGAAGATGGAGATTCTATCTACTCTTATCGTGCAAAAGTGTTAGAATCTTGAAAAGGTAGGCTTGTGAAACCAATCCAGAAACTACTGATTTTAAATAATTTCATAGTTGCATCACTTGCTTGCTGAACAGTTTGCATGTAATTGCTCTCTTGGATGAACTGTAATATGCCTAATTAGATCAAGGAATATTACGCTGGTAGGACAAAAGGGAACAGAATGACTTGATGGATTCACATGAAAGGATATCATAAACAATATCTAGTGAGTGATAACTGGCCTAAACCAGCACTCCTTGTTTATGTTTTCATGCAGAAGGTCAGATTTACAGCTTTGGATTCATAAAAACATTAATTATATTTTCCAACTATTCACATAGTTTTATAAAAGTACTATCTATGCTCTTTAATTTGTTATATTACAGGACTCAAAAATAGTGAGTTTCGACCTTGTGATTTGGAATTCATAGACCTCTCAATGCATTTAAGGATCCCCTGTGCTCTTGTAAAGCAGCAGAATAGTGTAAGAGTGACTACATAGATTAATTCTACCGCTTTCAGGAGAAGGATATACTAAAGGGATTGGTCTGCTGAATGCTTACAGAATAGTGAGGCTTAGAACGTTAAGGTCCGTTAAGGGAGCATTGCTCCCAGGTAGACTGACAGATATATAGAGGAGAGAGATTATCAGTAAGTTCCTCTTTTCTCTATCTCATATATGTAAATGTGCAGGGATACTTAAAAATATAAGTATTAATCATAGGTTAATAATGTACTAGTTTCCATACTTTACTATATGTCTACAGTTTAATTCATACGATGTGATTTTCACCAGTGATGACCAGTTTGTGTGATGATTTTAAACTCTAATCTCACCCTACAGTCATTTGCAAACACCTCCGGAGACATCATATACTGTATAGTCTGATAGCCAGCCTAAGCTTTGATAATGCTGTCTCGTTTGGGCCTGAAGAACATTAAGCATACCTCTGTATGTCATTGGGCCAGGGGCAATTCTCTGAGAAATTTTCTTTGCATGAGGACTGCCTGCATCTTGCAAATCCCAATAAGAAAGCATTGCTTCAGTTCTTTCCTATGGAGAACCCCTAATGTGCGCCGCACTCACCGCGCACGCACATTAAATTGATGTCAAAGTGTTCAATGGTTTTTAACCCTTTGGAATCCTAACACTATTGTCTATATACCGGTATCTGTGAGTTTTGCTATGGACTAGGCATGTGCAAAAATTGGTTTCCATCGGGTTTGACTGAATCAAATTCCTTTTAATCCTCACCGGAACTAATTGATCCATCTGGGGTTTATCTGTACAGTCTTACCTATTTATAAGATCAATTTTCTATTGTTTTTTTTGCGTCTTCTTTTCTTCAAATTAACAAAAGACAATACATAATTCATAAATATTTAAACCAAAAGCCTGTATTGTTAAATGGTTTTATTTAGTCAGATTAAATCTTGCTAGGTTTAAATGTGTTAAAAGGGTTTTTGCTTATATAAAAATAAACTCTGCCTTTTGGTGATCTCCAGATGGAATGTTGAATTACTTATATTCCAATTAGTCACTGCGGTTATTCAACTGGGGATTTTCTAGCAGTCTGCACAAATCACAAAGCAATTAGTACTGCACTACCTTTTGCTGGATGGGTTAAAAGGATTAATAATAATGTTTTAATTGATTTTTCTGCTTCCAGGCTTACGATTTAATTGGCAAACAGTATGACTTATGCCACGGCTTATAGTATGTAAAATATCTAGGCCACAAAACAAGTCCAAATGAGTAAGAGATTCTGTTATTCCACAGTAGGATATGCTTAGAGATTTGTGCACTATTGCACTTGTCATTGATCCCTGAGGTGTCACAAACATTGTCTGATATACTATGATTTATGCTTGCCCACAATATTTAAAAACTGTCACTTAAAAAAATATTTTTACACAAATTATACTTAATTTTAACAAATGATTTTAACTTATAATTATATTTTTTATTTACATTTTTATTTTAGGCAAAAAGATATAAACGTACTTAAAAAGGATAAAGATATACATTTTGCCACAGTGTAGCCTATAATAATTTCTACATGTCCAATTTAAAAGGAAAAACTACAATATCTACTGGATCCCCTGCATAGAGCAGAGTCACTCATTAAGCTTAGTATTAAAGGAACACTCTCAGCACTAGAACCATCATTTCACTGATTTGGCTTTAGTGCCTGGAGTCCCCTGACGCTGCCCTCCATTTAGTGTTAAACCATTTTTGGACAGTTTAACATGAATGAGGGACTTTGGCCACTCACAGCCCAGCTCCTACTGGAAGAATGGCTTGGATTACATTTTTTCATCAATACTAATTTATACCAGCAATGGGCACTAAAAGCGGCGTGCTGACACTCTCAACCAATTACTGCCACCCAAATGGTGACTAGGAATTTTGCCCTGGTGCCTGTGTGTTTGCAAGTCCATTCGGTGGATGCAGAATCATTCTTCGGCATCCGGCTTCGGGAGAATGCAGGAGGGCGGCAAGGGAGCTGTGCTCTTCCTGCACTGCTCCTTGCATTGCGTGCCCTGCAGTGATGCCAGGAATTTGACATCACTGTAGCCCTGGCATCACTAAACACCGTGTGAGGGGGCAGAGCAAGAAGATCCAGAACTAGGATCCACTCCAACTCTCCCAAAAGTAGGGAGGCTGGTGGATTTAAATTAATAACAAATAATAATAATTTGTGAGAGTGTGAAAGAATATGTGTGAATGTGAATGTCAGTATCAGTGTGTGTCTATCTTTCAGTGATTGTGTGTGTCTGCCTGAGTATATGTGTCTGTCAGTGAGTGTGTGTGTATCTGTCAGTGTGTGTCTGTCAGTGAGTGTGTGTGTGTGTCTGTAAGAGTGTGTACCTGTTTCTGTGTCTGTGTCTTTCTTTGTGTGGGTGTGTCTGTCTGTGTGTCAGTCTCTGTGTTTCTGCCGGTCAGTGAGTGTATATGTATAGGTAACCTCCAATTGCATAGGAAAGGTGTTTTTACTCACATTTTTTCCTACACCATGAGATCTTGATGTTCTCAGCCAAGCCAATGCTTCTATTTAGGAAAACTTTGGTAAGCTACTGCAAAAGCACAGCAAAAGACAGGGCTGCACAAATTAGCATCTCCTCCTAGAATTAATGCATCTCCATGGGAATCGTTCAGTGCCTCCATGCAGGGCTTGGAGACACTGTGCAGCACTGCACTATTGGTCATCTGAGTGACTGTTACTAGATGTGTTACTAGGCATCAATGTAAACAATTGTCTCTTCTCTGAAAAGGCAGTGTTTACATTGAAAAGCCCACAGGGACAGAATATAAACATTAGAACCACTACATTAAGCTGTAGTGGATCTTGTGATTATAGTGTCCATTTAATAATGTATTTTTGTTGATTAAAATATAGCTTTACTCTTAACATTTTTAGCTGGCTCCAAGATTCCAAGCAAATTTGTCAAGCTCTGTTCTAGGCTCCTAGTGTGGAATGGCTTCATGGACTGCAGCAGCAGTTGAGTATCCTCTTCATCGTTTAAAGAATTAGGAATGTTAGGAATGAAAACATGTATTCCTAACGATACAGTGTTCTAGTCCCTGCCCCAAAGGCAATAAAAAAAGTGGTACATTTTTGTTTTTACTTAGCTTTTTTCCAGAGTTGTCCTCTGCTGCCACCCGCTCCTTTCTTGATGTCATCCAGTAGGCTTCACTTCATTGCCTTCTCATCCAATCCAATGCCTCTCATAGACAAACATTGTGGACGAGCTGTGTGTGCATGGCACCTGTCCAATTGCTTCTCATAGGGAAACATTGAATTTTCTTATGTGCAGCATTTGATGACATTCAACATGGATATCGCACATCACATCACCAAATCAAACATGGTCATTGTGGGAGAAGTTCCAATAGTGCCTGTCGGAAGAGAGCCAGTAGAAGTGTATTTAATGCTGCAATTAAAACATTAGCAATGTCTTTCATTGAAGGGCTAAAATGACAGGGCCAATGCACGCAAACCACCTTTAAGAGCAATTTAACCTAGAGTTTACCGGGTGCTGTTTACATCTGTGGCAGATTGCCTGGCACCCCAACCGGGTGCCTCCACCTATCAATGCTCCTAGTGCTCACCGGGGACTCCAAGCACTCCAATCAAACACAATCAGCACCGTAGTCCCCATTTCCAGTGTTACAGCTTGGCTCGGGTCTTGCCGTCCTCCACCAACCCTGGACCCAAGACCAGGATCCAGCTTCCAGTTGGCAGACCTCTCCTACTCCCGACAGTATAGCAGAAACAGCTCTTATAAGAGCTAGTGATTATAGCAATCCAAAGAACAATCCCAGGAGCAGCGATTATAGCAAGTATAGCGGTTCCCTCAATAATGAGACGAGGCTCTGTGTTGAGGGTAAGCAAGAACTCATTTATTGGGAGCCACAAGTCCCCATGCAAGGGGCACTCCCACCTGGACCTTGCGGGGGACTGCAGCACAAAGTCACAGACCGATGACAACAGTGTTTAAATGCATGACACTCCTATATACAAACATACACCCCCTCCCCTCTGCCTGGGAGATAATTGAGTCAGATACTGTATTAACTCAATTATCTCCAGGCAGAAAAAAAACACATATTTTTATAAAACCCCAAAAGTACCCTTAAAACTCATGGAAACCTCATGGATATCCCCTGATAGCCCCGATCTGGGTGAACAACATATCCAAAAATCACCCAGATCGGTTCAGGGGTTTGGGATTTCCATGGAAGTCTTAGTTTAACCGACCGCACACAAAATTACTGTCCGAAAAGAGTTCCAGGAAATAAGACTGTTTGGTTAGTCTACTTTAGGGATTCGAAGTAGAATATAAAAAACCAACATATAGGTTCGGGAGTAGACTCAGTTTATGTCTCTCGTTCGTGAGTTTATTCCCACCGAACGCTGTTCGATTCCCATTCGAATAGCCGACATCAGTGGAAGGTATGTGTTTAGCGGTGTTCACGCCGTCAAGTGTCCGATTTGAGTTCCAAACAGTGCTTTGAACCGCTTCAAACGTTTGGGAGTTCAAAGTGTTACTCCTTCGAACGTTCAGGAGTTTGAAGTGTTACTGAGTGAATAACGTAAATAGGTAGCACACTTCTCATACGGGTGGTCTGGCTTGATGGTGCAAGCATGTGCTTATTTGCTGAGCACACTCAGCTGATGCTCTCAGCTAATGATCACACAATGCACAACAGGACTTAGCTTAATGAAGATTCTTGCAGGAGATTCTGGCTCCATAGGAGGTGGTGCCTAACATACCCCAGGTACATGGCTCCCAAAGGTCCCAGTTTTGTCTGGACAGTTCTGATTTTGGGGACAGCAGGGAACTGTCCCCAACAATCATAGTGCAAGCTCATCAGTAGATGAAACAGTACTATCTGCAGGATCTGCCATGAATAGGCTGGCCTTGCAAAATTGTCAGGAAGCAACATATTCACACCAGACTAACCTGCCAGTAATGTGGGAAGATCCGCCCATCACTTTTGAGCAAAGCCAGTGACGTTAATCTGTGACTGGCTCGCCCCTTTCACCCCCTCCCACCTGTGTCCCATTTTCTAGACTGCCAAAGTTGGGCGGTATGCAGGTACGTTTTTGAACCACCTTTAAACAATTTGACTGCTTACACTGGGAGTCCACCATGGCACTCCTGGCACCAAAACCACTGCAGTGGTATGGTGCTTAGACAAATAATTTAAAAGGAGGTGATAGGTGTAATTTAAGGTGAGAAAAAAAGGGTAGCAAGAGAGGTGAGGACAGACAACAACTCAAATAGCCTGCCCTGGGTCCCTATAGGGGCTGTAGTAGGGGGGAATAGGGACTCGCATAGGGACTGTAGAAAGGAAATAGGGGCTGTAGTGGGGTGTGGGGTGTAAATGGGGGGTTAGGAGTTGTAGTAGGCAATAAGGGCTGCAAGTGGTGGGTTGCGGTTTGATTATAAGGGCTTCCGTTGGAAGGTTAGGGACTGTAGTAGGGAGTAAGGGTCTGTAGTGGGGAGTTAAGGGCTGTAGTGGGGTACAATGGTTGACATTTGGAGGAATTGGGGCATCTTATCTTGGGCCAGGGAGAATGGAGTCCTGATCCCTGGTGATCCCAAATGCCAAATTCAATAGGCAAGCCCTAACACAAGGGGCAGAGGAGGAGCCTAACGTAAGGGGCAGGTCTAGTGAAGCACTTCAAGCCGATGTGCCTCTCTCTACAGAGCGCCTAGGCACTATACACCCTGTGTACCCACCCAGGATCGTCTCTGGTAAAGGGGTCCTTGGTGCAAAAAGGATTTTGCCCCCCTTCTAGGTGGTCCAAAAAGCAGATCCTCATCTGTTATGCTGTGTTAGCTGGGGATTTACCATTGCCCATCCTTACAGACTTGTATTTGCGAGCAGTGTTTGTGCGTTTGAATGAAAGTATGTTTTTATATGGAGTATGTGTCTGTGAATGCAGGAGTGTATTTGAATGACTGTTTCCATTTGAATGTGGTGGTGTGTTTGTATGTAGTGCTGGAATTTGAATTTTGGTGTGCATTTGTGTGTCGTTTTTAGTGTTTGAATGCTTGGATATATGGACATATACAAATACACAGTCACACACACACACTGACATTGATTCATATACACATCAATATACATACACAAACATACTGACACAGATACACGTACACACTGACAAACACAGATACACACATACTGATATAGATACATATTAGCTGCCACACACATACACACATATACTGCCATAGATACACATACACACTGACACACACAGAAATACAGACATACTGACACACACACACACTGACATACAGAGACATACAGGCACCGATACACATACACACACAGACAGATACACACACTGACACACAGATACATAACACATATAACAAGGAAGTTAATCAAGGCTCGATGCACAGCTGACATGTAGTATATATTTCGCGTTCATCTCATCAGAGCTAGGGAGTAAAGCTGGGTAAGCCCATGTGCAATAGGACATGGAGACGTAATGTAACCATGAGGTGACAGGTCAGGACCTAACAGTCTGAGAAAGAGGAAAATTATTTATCTTTGTTCCTTATCGATACTTGAGTAAACATCAACATTTGCTGTCAATCTGCATCAGGCTAGGACTTTAGTGAATCTTCTTCAATTATTGCTTTTAGAAATATCACCTATTTGCCTGCATCAAAACAAAATGGCTGCAGAAGTCATTACTATATATACAAAAGAATAAAGTCCCTCTATTCTGTATTTTTATTTGACCTCAGAAGATGCCAGGAGATATGCTGACCACATCTATTATTGTTTTATTCAATATATATATATATATATTTGTTTTTTATTAAAGTGCATATTGTACTTACTGCACAGCTGCAGGAGAGGAAAAGATTGCAAGTTAAATCTAAATATATTTTTTGAGGGCAATGTTAATATGTAAAAGGTCAGATCTAAACAACAGCTGTACACAGTAAGCAGACTAGCTAGCCTACAGGAATTATTAGCCCTGTGCTAGATTTCAACACCTACACATATACCTATGAATAATGATTGTGGTTTCAGCGCCAACTAATTCCCCACAATTGCCTATTTACCAAGTAAGTGCTAAACGTTATGTGGTAACATTTTGGGGATCTTAATTCAGGAAACTTAACTCCTTTTGAGGTGGGGAAAAATGAATAAATATTGAAGGCACAGGTGAAAGACTTTGTGTAAAATTTTTCATTCAATTCGTTATGGTTATCTGAGAGTTAAGATAAAGGAATCACAGATAAAAGAAATCTCAAAAAAGTGTTGTAACAGACCGTCTTGACTGTAGGATTGGTACATGTCTCACAACCGTGACCTTCCTCTAAAAAGAACAATATCACTAACATTTTCAACCTCCAGCCCATGCCTCCCAGCACCCCTTTAGAGAGCAACTAAGGCATGGTGCACCTGATCGGGAGCTACCCGCAAACCTTGCGGAACTGCCGCATTCCGGTGAAACTTTGATGAGGGCGCTCTCGGTCCAAGAACCATCTATCAGGGCTCTTTTTGGAGGGGTGACAGAGAAGGTGGTAAGGCATCTATTGATACCAATGACTTGAGGGAGCTACATGTACTGACCGAAAGCACCATCATTTAAGGTAACTTTATCTATCCTATGGATCTCAGAGTCAGATCGGAGGATGGTCGCGGCTCGTTGAAAACTCTACCTTCCATACAGTTTGGTCTAGGCACCTCTGATACGAGCACTTATTGGACAAAATGGGCGTTCAGAAGAAATATTCTCTGAGATGGCACTGATGTGGGGATGTGGGCATGGGAACCATATGTTTAACTGTTTTTATTAACCTGGTCCTTGGTATCCAGACGCTAATTAAATTATCAGTTCAGGCACAGGCCCCAAGGTGCTAGTATGTCTCCAATCTATTGTTCTCCCAGGGTATCTCCTGTTGAGACACCAGGTATAAATGTGTAACTGTGTGACAATAAAAGCAGTTCTTCTGCACGCTTCACTAAGTGTCGACTAGTGTTTGGGTGAGACAGCTATAACACAGTGACAAGGAGCTTTAATCATTCTGGGGCTATGAACAGAAGGGAAAGGGAGACCTAGATGGTGACAACCGAGCTACTCATGGGTATACCGCCATAAGTGTATTTGTCCACTTAACATGTTTGCTTCCTTAGCTTCACATTTAGAATTTGCTTACAAGATCAGCCACAATATTAAAACTATCTTGCTAATTTTGTGTAGGTCTCCCTCGTGCTGCCAAAACTGCTCTGATGCATCAAGACATGGACTCCATAAGACCTCTGAACATGTCTTGTGGTATCTGGCACCAGGACATTAGCAGCAGATCCTTTAAATCCTGCAAGTTGCAAGCTAGGGTCTGCAACTAAAGAATAGAAAAATATAAGAGTATTGGCAAGATTTTCTTTCAAAAGTTTTGGTAAATTATAAGTATTTTGTATCCACAAAGTACCCATATGGCACCCTTAAAGGAGCTGCTAAATATTTAAATTAATGGGCTACAGTGGTCATCAACAGTAACTCTCTGGTGTCTTAGTAAGAGGATATTTTTTTTAGGACAGTCAACATGGATTACCTAAGGAAATATACATAGAAACATAGAATGTGAGTGTATACACTTCTTCCATTTGATTTTAGAACTTTAGAACACAATATCCAATGTGATAGTGTACTTAAATATACTAAGGGAAATATCATCTTTGAACATTTGGCTTTATCCTATATATGTGTAAAAAATTAGAAGAATAATGTTCTCTGGAAGGTAAGGCAAAAAGAAAAATGTAATGATTCTACTAAAAACATTACAGGGAGTGCAGAATTATTAGGCAAGTTGTATTTTTGAGGATTAATTTTATTATTGAACAACAACCATGTTCTCAATGAACCCAAAAAACTCATTAATATCAAAGCTGAATATTTTTGGAAGTAGTTTTTAGTTTGTTTTTAGTTATAGCTATGTTAGGGGGATATCTGTGTGTGCAGGTGACTATTACTGTGCATAATTATTAGGCAACTTAACAAAAAACAAATATATACCCATTTCAATTATTTATTATTACCAGTGAAACCAATATAACATCTCAACATTCACAAATATACATTTCTGACATTCAAAAACAAAACCAAAACAAATCAGTGACCAATATAGCCACCTTTCTTTGCAAGGACACTCAAAAGCCTGCCATCCATGGATTCTGTCAGTGTTTTGATCTGTTCACCATCAACATTGCGTGCAGCAGCAACCACAGCCTCCCAGACACTGTTCAGAGAGGTGTACTGTTTTCCCTCCTTGTAAATCTCACATTTGATGATGGACCACAGGTTCTCAATGGGGTTCAGATCAGGTGAACAAGGAGGCCATGTCATTAGATTTTCTTCTTTTATACCCTTTCTTGCCAGCCACGCTGTGGAGTACTTGGACGCGTGTGATGGAGCATTGTCCTGCATGAAAATCATGTTTTTCTTGAAGGATGCAGACTTCTTCCAGTACCACTGCTTGAAGAAGGTGTCTTCCAGGAACTGGCAGTAGGACTGGGAGTAGAGCTTGACTCCATCCTCAACCCGAAAAGGCCCCACAAGCTCATCTTTGATGATACCAGCCCAAACCAGTACTCCACCTCCACCTTGCTGGCGTCTGAGTCGGACTGGAGCTCTCTGCCCTTTACCAATCCAGCCACGGGCCCATCCATCTGGCCCATCAAGACTCACTCTCATTTCACCAGTCCATAAAACCTTAGAAAAATCAGTCTTGAGATATTTCTTGGCCCAGTCTTGACATTTCAGCTTGTGTGTCCTGTTCAGTGGTGGTCGTCTTTCAGCCTTTCTTACCTTGGCCATGTCTCTGAGTATTGCACACCTTGTGCTTTTGGGTACTCCAGTGATGTTGCAGCTCTGAAATATGGCCAAACTGGTGGCAAGTGGCATCGTGGCAGCTGCACGCTTGACTTTTCTCAGTTCATGGGCAGTTATTTTGCGCCTTGGTTTTTCCACACGCTTCTTGCGACCCTGTTGACTATTTTGAATGAAACGCTTGATTGTTCGATGATCACGCTTCAGAAGCTTTGCAATTTTAAGAGTGCTGCATCCCTCTGCAAGATATCTCACTATTTTTGACTTTTCTGAGCCTGTCAAGTCCTTCTTTTGACCCATTTTGCCAAAGGAAAGGAAGTTGCCTAATAATTATGCACACCTGATATAGGGTGTTGATGTCATTAGACCACACCCCTTCTCATTACAGATGCACATCACCTAATATGCTTAATTGGTAGTAGGCTTTCGAGCCTATACAGCTTGGAGTAAGACAACATGCATAAAGAGGATGATGTGGTCAAAATACTCATTTGCCTAATAATTCTGCACTCCCTGTAATAGACTTATTAACCTGTGCACTATTGTTATAAATCACCCTTATGTTCTTGAATAAAATTGTTAGTCATGTTCTGGAAATTTTTACTGTTAAAACTCTTAAAATGTTACTGTTTTCAAACTCTTTCACCATTAAATATGATTGGTAACACTAATAATAAATTAATATAGTTACACTTATTGTGACAAATGACATAGTTACATACTTATATAGGCTGAACAAAGACTTGCATCCACCAAGTACAGCCTTTCTCAGATCTGTTTTTGCTGTTGATCCAAAGATGACAAAACACCCAGTTTGAAGTGCTTCCAATCATACAGTAAACTAGGAACAGGTTCCTTTTTGACCCCAGAATGGCAGTTGGATCTTTCCTTGGATCAAGAAACTGTTACCCCACTTATTAAAAATCACATTCCTGAATATTATGTTTTTGCAATAACTCATCCAGTTGTTGTTTAACCCCTTAAGGACAAAACTTCTGGAATAAAAGGGAATCATGACATGTCACACATGTCATGTGTCCTTAAGGGGTTAAACATCTTTACAGATTCTAACAATCCCTTCAAGCTGAGAATTCAACATCCTTGTAGTTTTGACTGTAAACAACATTTTTATTTGCCTCAGACTCAATGTCCTTTCTTCCAGTTTAAATAAGTGAATGTGTGTCCTATAGCGTCTTTCCCCAAAAATAAGACCGGGTCTATGTAGGGGACCACGGGTCACCCAGCCAGTTACCTCAGCTAATTCCTTCCCTCAGCTACTCTGGAACCATTAAAATAAGCAGACATTCATTCCCCCAGTAACTGAACAACACACAGCTCTGGGAGTACAACTCAAATTGACTTTTAATGCGACATGGTACAGCCAAGTCATACACAGATGCCCAGTGGGGGGTCTCCATACAATTATACACAAACTCCCCCCCTGTGTCTGGGAGATAATTGAGTCAGGAACTGTACAAACTCAACTATCTCCCAGGTAAAAAAAACATACAATTTTAAAACACCCCACAAACACATTTTAATATTTCAGAACCCCACGAAAGTAACATCACCGAAAAGCTGGGATCTGGGGGAGGTGTCACGGCAAGGGTACATAATTCATTGTTGCACTATAGAATATTGCCATTTAATGTAATTTGTGTACTGGCTGTCTGGTAGAGGTGATATTGTCAATTTCAAAAGAGGTTAATTAGATTGTATGGGAGGGCAAAAGGTTTACAATCTAAATTCATATTTGAAGTTGGGATCCCAACAGAGCTATTCTGTAAGGTGTGAGAAGTCACACATAAGTGGCCTGAAAGTCTGGCTTCAGTATAAACTAACCCTCTCGTTTACCATATTTATTGATTGCATCTTAGATAAGGAGTCATTTTAACCAGCCTTGTGTTCCAATATCATACCCAAAGAGACATTAATACCTACCCACAGATGAAAGGACCACTATAGTGCCAGGAAAACATACTCGTTTTCCTGGCACTATAGTGCCCTGAGGGTTCCCCCACCCTCAGGGTCCCCCTCCCGCCCGGCTCTGGAAAGGGGAAAAGGGGTTAAACTTACCTTTTTCCAGCGCTGGGCGGGGAGCTCTCCTCCTCCGATCCTCCTCCGTTCCTCCTCCTGGGCTCAATGCGCACGCGCGGCAAGAGCTGCGTGCGCATTCAGCCGGTCACATAGGAATGCATTCATAATGCTTTCCTATGGACGCTTGCATGCTCTCACTGTGAAAATCACAGTGAGAAGCACGCAAGCGCCTCTAGTGGCTGTCAATGAGACAGCCACTAGAGGATTAGGGGGAAGACTTAACCCATTCATAAACATAGCAGTTTCTCTGAAACTGCTATGTTTATGAAAAAATGGGTTAACCCTATCTGGACCTGGCACCCAGACCACTTCATTAAGCTGAAGTGGTCTGGGTGCCTAGAGTGGTCCTTTAATACTCAAGCCTCATTTGTATCATATTTAGAATGGGACAAGCACAATGTTCTAATCAAGCCTAAACATGATGTGTGGAACAAGGGGACCACACAGATAGGGAGATCCCCAGCATGATGACCAAAACACAATAAGCAGGCAAGCGAGTGGGCACATGTAGGCATGGTACTCAGTGACGGCGTTCCGTCACAGTCTAATATTCATTTTTTGTCTTATTTCAGGGAATAATGGTAGCAAGCATGTGCCATAAACCGAATCTATGTGCGGGAATATTCTACAAACATAGATTAGCGAACTAAGGCTTATTTTCAGGGTAAGGTTTATATTACGAACATCCACCTAAAATAAGGGATGTCTTATTTTCGGGGGGAAATGGTAGTACTGTTTATGAAAAGACTTCCAGACAATAGTTTGTATTGAGTACAAATATATTTCTTTAATGCTATTATATCCCCTCTGAGGTGCCATTTTTCTAAACTAAACAGATTTAAATTTGTTAGCTTTTCTTCAAAACAAAAATCTTCCATACCTCTTTTTAATGTTGTAGCCTATCTCTGTACTTTTCTAGTGCAATAATATAATTCTTTAGAACAGGTGCCCAAATTTGTACAAAATATTTAAGGTGTGGTCTTACTATTGATTTATAAAGAGGCAGAATTATATTTTCATCCCAATAATTAATGTCCCTTTTTATGCATGACAATGCCTTACTGGCATTAGCAACTGCTGATTGACATTTTACATGGTTGCATAGTTTGTTGTCTATAACAATTCCAAAATTCTTCTCATGTGTTGCTATCCTTAATTCACTACCAATTGCTTATGCATTCTTTACCCCAAAATGAATAATTCTTAACATTTATCTACATTTCTAAATTCCATCTGCCATTTTAGTGCTGAGTACTCCAATCTATCTAAATCCCTCTGCAGCAAAGTAATATTCTGCTCACATTGTATTACTTTACCTAATTTTGTGTTATCTGCTAACACTAATACATGATTTTCAATCCCTGTTTCAAGATCATTTTATAAATATCTTGTGTAGAAGTGGTCCCAGAGCAGACCTCTAAGGGACACCACTGTTGTCCATATTGGAAATGTACCATTAATGACAACTCTCTGTACTCTAGTTTTAAGGCAATGTTATACCCAAGAACAAGAATTTTCATCTAGACAAATTTATTTTAGTTTTAAAACTGATCTTTTGCAATACACTGATCTATACTTCTACTTACTTCTAATGTATTTAAGCTAGTTTAATAAAATTATGCATTTTTTTTTGCAAATTACATTGTTCTTCCCAATGAATTCCCAAATATTATCACTTAGTAACCCATCAAATACTTTTCAAACCAAATCAAAAGGTCAACATTGTTTGTTATAAATAGAACCAGACAGGCATCCTTTCTAGTTGGTGCTTTTACCAATTGCGATTTAAAATATGTTATTTAAAGGAACACTATAGTCACCTAAATTACTTTAGCTAAATGAAGCAGTTTTAGTGTATAGATAATTCCCCTGCAATTTCACTGCTCAATTCTCTGTCATTTAGGAGTTAAATCACTTTGTTTCTGTTTATGTAGCCCTAGCCACACCTCCCCTGGCTATGATTGACAGAGCCTGCATGAAAAAAAAACTGGTTTCACTTTCAAACAGTTGTTATTTACCTTAAATAATTGTATCTCAATCTCTAAATTGAACTTTAATCACATACAGGAGGCTCTTGCAGGGTCTAGCAACCTATTAACATAGCAGGGGATAAGAAAATCTTAATTAAACAGAACTTGCAATTTTACAGGAAGTGTTTATGGAATGCTGTGCAACTCACATGCAGGGAGGTGTGACTAGGGTTCATAAACAAAGGGATTTAACTCCTAAATGGCAGAGGATTGAGCAGTGAGGCTGCAGGGGCATGTTCTATACACCAAAACCGCTTCATTAAGCTAAAGTTGTTCAGGTGACTATAGTGTCCCTTTAACAGGTCAAAAATTCTGATTCTCCTAGTTCAGGGGTTTTAAAACCTGTGAGGTGCAAAGGTGTTAGAGGGAAGGCATGACATTCCTCATGAACATTTTTATAATTGCTTTTTTTAGAACCTAGTTTAGAAATATTTGATTTGCCATTTCTGGATTAAAAAAAATGTCAGAGGCATTCAGATAATGAAAAATCATACTATCGAAAGGTAAAATGAAGACTGCTGTTATCGTGTTTGATAAAATGAAGAATAACTGTACATTTAGTGTAATCTTGTACCAAACACCCGGGCTGGAAATGACTCGCACAACACTTGTTTACAACAACCACAAAGACAGTAGAAAAGCAATAACACAATAACTCCGCACTCGGCGACCGTTATTGTTAGAATGCAACAATGGATTTTTCCAAGAGCGTTTTATATTAATTATTACCAGCTTAGTTAATGATTTGTCTTTCCTCTTCAATGCTAGAAGTGGTTCCATTATTAACTCTGCTGCTAGAAGAGTATGTATTACAATTCTGTATCCTAAGAGAAAATGTCAACAACAAAAAAAAAGGAAGTACCGTAACGATAATGTTAAATATGGGTTTGCATGCCACCTTGGCCATGATGGAATTGAAAAAATGGCAATGTTTTTTATGCACAATATTTAATAATATATTAAGAGAATAAAAACTTGTATGCGCAAAAATCTATAATATATTATAGGAACAAAAATGTCCCTTTCAAGTATGTAATTTATCCATTATGAATTGCTTTTAGAAAGGAGGGGAGTTGTTAATTTTAAGTTAATTGTCAGGGCAGGCATGATACTAGAAAAGTTAGGAACCCCTGTCCTAGATGAACTACTAGTTCCTCTATCCAAATTTATGTCTGGGTATTTAAAATCTCCAAAAACTACATTGTTACCCATATGTGTAGCTTTCACAATTTGCTGGAACCGCTGTTCTTCCTCATCAATATTAACTATAGGTGCTTTAAAACATATCCCAACCAATAACTGGCAAATTTCTACCCATAAAGATTGCACATTTTCCTTGTCACATTCTACTTGCTTAATATTTGGCTCTAACATATGACTGACATACCCCTCCACTTTTCCTATTTTTTTCTATCCTTCGTAAATAATGTGTAACCATTCAAGTTAACTGCCAATGTCATGTGTCTCATCCCACCATGTTTTCGTTATGCCTATTGTGTCGTATTGCTTAGTGTATTCTATTGCCTGTTACTGTATGTAACTGTTGTATTGCCGAGAGATTTATGATGCCCTGACCTGTGGTTGATTTGTTAATGTTTCACCTTCATTTGTTTTAATTACGTATACCCTGTCATAAGTATGTTATATGACATTACCTTACAATCAAAATCCTCATTAAAAATGTTTTTTTTTTTTTTTTTATTGCAAGTGAGAAAAAGTTAATAACAAATGCCTTAAACAAGAACCAATTTTTAAAGAGACTTGACCCTCATCAAATTCGGGATATGGTTGAATGCATGTATGAAAGAACGTATTCGCAAGGAGACTATATTATCAAGCAAGGAGAACCAGGGAGTCGTATTTTCGTATTAGCTGGTATGTATTTTGATTTTCCTGTGTCCCCTGTACTTAACCTGGACAGAATTTGTCCTTGAAAATGCTTATAGAGTAGGAAATGTTTAGCACTGACTGAAACCAGTCAAGGAGATAAATAGAGCGGATGATGCAGTAAGACGTTCTAACTCTTCTCAAAGTATACTTAAAAAAATAAAAAATACCACTGCTAAAAAGGAAGCCGGGACCAGGTCCACACAAATAAAGCTCTGTCTCTACACAAACCAAGCAGTAAGGCAAAAGTTATTCCTGGACCCCAAGGAGACCACACTTGGTATTCCAATACATTTAAGAGCTAGTATTTCACTAGGTTACCTGCATTAGATATGCAAAGCCTAACCTCAGTAAACATTTTGTGGCTCTGACGTTAGTGGGCCATTTCAAACATGCACCTTGTACTTTTTTTTAGGCTTTGGAAAAAAAATGACAGTATACTTAAGTCAGGTACAATAATATATATCAATGTTAAAATATCATTGCATGTCTAGTGTAAAAATGCATTTTGCTAACAAAATGCAGCATATTTAGTAGGAATCTATCAGCAAAATATTATTATTACTCAATTTAATTTAATGCACAACTTAGTGTAGCATTAAATTTCACATCTGTGCCAGTTTGAATACATTTAATGTTGGTTAAATACTTGGAAAAAAGTCCAGCATATGGGGTCATGGCTTTTTTTTTTTAACTTCGTGAACTTGATTTGGTAACATGCCCACATGTTTGTTTTTAATGTATCCCGCTTAGATTTACAAGTACAAATATAAGAGTAGTACATTTAACTTTATGTAGCAGGGACAGGTCTATTAATTACAGTGCTGCTTGTGTTAAAGGATCACTATAGTGTCAGGAAAACAAACCTGTTTTCCTGACACAATGTCATCCTTGGGGGACCCTCACCCTCAGGGTCCCCCTCCCGTGGCAACTTACCTTAATCCTGCGCCGGGCTCCCTCGGCGCTGGTGACCTCTCTTCCCCCGCCGACGTCAGCTCCCGAGTGGAGCGGAATGCACGCGCATTCTAACAGTCCATAGGAAAGCATTTCTCAATGCTTTCCTATGGACCTTCTGCTCACTGAATGTGAATTTCAGGAAGTGATTCAGTGATTAGTGATTCAGAGAAAAGGCAGTGTTTACATTACTACCTAGGAATACCTCTAGTGGCAGTCACTCAGATGGCCACTAGAGGTGCTTTCTATGTCAGTGTTGCACTGTGTGCAGCACTGACACTCAGGGTCTCCATGCTTTGCATGGAGTTGCCAAACGCTCCCCATAGATATGCATTGATTCACTGCATCTCTAAAAGGAGATGCTTATTGGCTAAGGAAGCGTTTGGCCTTGCCCTTGCCTGCCTCCTTGGCTGAGAACATCAAAATTGACAATCTCAGTCAATCCAGTGCTTTTCTATGTGGAAAAAAGGTAAGTTTTCTCATTATTTAAGAGGGAAAAGGGGAGGGGGGGGGGGTTGCATGGACCCTTCATGTGTTTTTAATACTATAGGGTCAGGAATACACGTGTTCATGATCATTTTAGTGTTCTTTTAATATCCTTATATGTATACCTAACACAACATTAAGTATGAATACAATGTCAAATATTGAGCATGTTTTATAATTGTTAAGTGCCTCATATGTATACTAGTTCTTGGTAGTTGATGCTAAGCTCATACCAACCCTATTAATTCTAAATCTAGACCAATTCTTACACTAACTCTAACCCTACACCTATCCTAACATTACCACATTGAGGAGTTTAGTAACCTACCAGTATACCTAATCCGGCATTATTAACTCTTACCTTATGCTATTCCTAACCCTACCCTTAAACCAACCCAATCCTATTACATGCATTAATGTTGCACTAGTGCCAAGAGTCTCCCTTTAATGCGTAAACAGTTGAATTGGAGTTGTTGGAAACAAATTCCAATTAACACAAATTTTAGATGGTTATCTTGACCATATGCTATTTAAAAATACCCCCCATGCCAACTCTCCAGAAAAATCCTTCCCTTGGTTGTTACTGGGCTTCCAATATACCATCTTAATCTGAGGATGGTGGTTCATCTTGACCAAACATTAACGGATACAGATAGAGATACAGATTCCCACATCTGACCCTTTATAAATAAATCCCTTTATAAAATATAATTCCAGCTTGAAAGGAACACCATAGTGTCATGAATATAAACATGTATTCCTGACACTATAGGTGTAAAACCCCATTTAGTTTACATACTGTTTTCCAACGATGCACAGGTCTAGCTGCAACTGGCTCCGCCTCCTTGGCTGAGATCACCAGTTCAATAGGAAAACATTGGGAGACTAATGCGTATGCATGGCAAAATGCAGTGAGGCGCCAATTAGCATCTCCTCATAGAGATGCATTGAATAAATACATCTCAATGAGAAACATTCAGCTCCTCCATGCAAGTAAAAACAAAAATGACTAAATTACAAAACTTACAAAACAAAATTACTTGCGCTCTATCTCATCCCTCATGAGTGAGTCCTACATTCACAGTTCACCTTGATGCTTTCAGCTAAAAGGCAAAAAAGGGTATTTTTATGAACCCCAATACACTAATTTACCCTATTTACACATGTGTTTTAACCCCTTAAGGACCCAACTTCTGGAATAAAAGGGAATCATGACATGTCACATAATGGGCTACATTTTAAGTTGAATTCACAATATAATATATATATATATATATATATATATATATATATATATATTTCATTAACACACAATATTTTATATATGCTACAGTGTTTTTAGATTGTTTAGTTTAGTATATTACATACTAATGTCAGTTTTACTGCTGTGGATTGCTTAAATGATATTTACGCATGTCTACCAGAGGGACACTTTAAATGTATTTTTAAATGGAAATATATAAGGGACATTTGTTTCCTTTCTCATTCTGATGCCTATTGTTATGTAGCAATTCTTCAGAAGTGTTGAATTAATTGACACAATCTTCTCACATACGCATTTATTGACATTAACAGAGGGCAAAACAGAGGTTTTCCAGCAAAACACACTTTTGACTTCCATTCCTGGCTGGACAACGTTTGGGGAACTTGCAATATTGTATAACTGTACAAGAACAGCCTCAGTAAAAGGTAAGGCTCACTTCTGGACTGCTGATTATGTTCCTACAAAAACTCAAATTTTTGACTCTCAGGTTATTCACTAAAGTTAGAATACAAAGTGAATTTCAAATTTAATGTCAAAATAGCTAAACTGGAAAATTTCATTTCAGCTATTTTGGCCTTAAATGTGACATTTTCTATGAATTGACTTTTAATTCTCACTTTAGTAAATAGGCCTTTAATCGTAAGGTAAAGGTGAATTTATACTTGTACTATTTGTTATAAGGCTTATGATGAAATAACAACAGCTAAGTATATCATTTACAAAAATATTATATGATAAAAAAACCTCCTAATTTTGCACCTCCCAGAGCCATCCTTTCATAGGTATATGACTTCAAATTGTAAAATTGTGTTCAAATTATAGTTTATAATGCTGTAAATTATCCTGAGTGAAGGTTAATTTACACCATTATGATTCATTACTTTTTTATTACATCTGGTATTTGTCAGTTTATCTGTACAGATCTAAAAGTAATTATTCTAGTTAATTTAGTAGCTGTTTACAGAATCCTATAGGAACCAAATAGGCGCTGGTTTGCCAAAACTATGGAAAGTCACACCAACAAGGAGAGAGTTAATCAAAACTTGTGTAAAACGTTCAGCTTGCTGTAATATTGCAGTCATGGTATTGCTGTGTTGTGTTGCAATATAGAAAACTATTCTCCACCTCCCATAAAATTAATCTTTATCTCCTTCCTTCTGACTCTCTTATCAAATACCTTGCTGTCATTGAATAGTATTTCATTGATAAGGACACACTTTGTATAATGTGACATTTATTTTTTTAAGTATTTAATAATAAATGCAGAAGCAAATATAATAGACTAAACATGATATGATAAAATGTGATATTTGCCACTTATGGTATTGAATCTCACCTTGTATTTGGATTTCAGTGTAATTTTGTTGTTTTAAGTCATTTGGGGTATGGTTTGTATTGGCATTTTCGAGTGTATGGCTTTAAACAGAATGGTGATATAAAACTTTTACCATAGCAATTGTGAATTGAACATGGAAATATTATGAGGCTCCTGGGGGGGGGGGGGTGTACATTTAAAGATTAAGCCATTGATCTACCTCCATAAGAAAAGCAGGGCCTTGATATATCACTGAACCTATGAATGTTTGGGCTTAGTTTGTTTAATTTAGTCAGGTTAAAAAGTGAACCTGCATAGTGCAATATCAAGCTGAGGTGGAAGGAATGCAGAGATTGGGAAAGCAAGAGAACACACAAAGACAAGGGTACTAGATAACATAATATACATAGAAAAGCTAGGTAAGTATACCAAGGTAATTCTAGTAATAGGAAAATACAGTTATACACTTCTGGCTTATAAGATAAACCTCAACAGTGCCAAGGAAGTGTACCTGATCTAAAAAAGGACTAACTGACCTGCACCATTTCTGCGCATCAAAACCATACGTGTTTATTGTCACTTGAATAAAGCATCTAGATGTGTGCTTGTAAATAACTCCTGCCAGGTGACCTATTGAAGGCCATATAGGGATGGTGTCCATTAACAGTCAGAACACAAGGAGAACGGCCTAAGCAAGCAACAGATGATATGAAATTAGGGCATTATGGGCTAAATTTCATTTTGCATGGTCTTAGAATGCAGTACAAAACTTATACATACACATGACAGAAAGGAAGTGATGCTAGTAAAATTTGAGTTTTGCACCTTTAAAACATTTAAAAACAACACTAAAATCATTATAACTTAAAGGACCACTCTAGGCACCCAGACCACTTCAGCTTAATGAAGTGGTCTGGGTGCCAGGTCCAGCTAGGGTTAACCCATTTTTTTTATAAACATAGCAGTTTCAGAGAAACTGCTATGTTTATGAATGGGTTAAGCCTTCTCCCAAAGCCTCTAGCGGCGTTCTCATTGACAGCCACTAGAGGTGCTTGCGTGATTCTCACTGTGAAAATCACAGTGAGAGCATGCAAGCGTCCATAGGAAAGCATTGATAATTCTTTCCTATGCGACCGGCTGAATGCGCGCGCAGCTCTTGCCGCACGTGCGCATTCAGCCGACGGGGAGGAACGGAGGAGGATCAGAGGCAGAGAGCTCCCCGCCCAGCGCTGGAAAAAGGTAAGTTTTACCCCTTTTCCCCTTTCCAGAGCAGGGTGGGAGGGGGTCCCTGAGGGTGGGGGCACCCTCAGGGCACTATAGTGCCAGTAAAACGAGTATGTTTTCCTGGCACTATAGTGGTCCTTTAATCAACTTTTTATTTCTTTATTTCTTTATTAATACAAAATGTCCCCTATATTTATTTACTCATATTCTCATTTATCATATGTTCTATAAGCAATCAGCAATGTAAGGACATGGGCTCTGGACAGAGAGGTTTTCCAGAATATTATGAGAAAGACTGCACAAACGAGACATGAAGAACACAGAAATTTCCTGAGAAGGTAAGTATGGTTAGACAGCATCTTTGTGTGTTGTTGTTAACTCTTTTTCTCTGTCTGTAAAACATTTAAAATGGAGGCAAACACCCAACAACTGAGGCTCACACCCAAGACGGGTCTCTTTCTGTTAATACCTAGCCATGTCCCTCTCCCAGGTAGGCATCTGTTAGTGATAATGATCCTGGCTGCTCATAACCTGATTGCTAGCCATTGGAAACAGACGGTGTGCCCATCCCCAATACTATTGAGTCATAAGATACGGCTATACCTTAGGTATGAGATGCTGACTGCGAATACACCCAAACAAATAGCTATTTCTCGCCATGGCTGGCAACAATGGCTCAGCCATGCACCAAATAAAGGGAACCACCCTCCGTAGTTACCCTCTCTCAGTCATCGTAGATATTGGGGATATAGCATGATGCACTGTGACTCAACTTCCCCCAGATCCGAGTAAATAGGCTTGGTGTAAGGTTTTTGAAATATACCACCCATGTGTATGATATAGAGCTTCGAAAATGAGATGATCAGGTCTACTATGCCAACCACCACAAGCTATATTGTATTAGATACCATGTAACCTATGCGACTGTATACTGAAATGTTTCATCTGTATATGTTCCCCCGTCTTCCCTTTTTCTTTTCTGTACCCTATATTTCATGAAAACTCTTTCAATAAAATACGAATAGGAAAAAAAAATGGAGGCAAACACAATTTTTATTTTATGAAAATATACAGTATAGTTATCAAATATTTTTTCATTATTTCCAGAGGTCTTACGGGCTTATTTATGAGGAACACAATATGCATATATACTTTGTTTCCAATTATATTTGATACAATAAATTCCTTCTTCTCCCCCCATCAGTATGTCATGAGCAAATTAAACTGATCTTTCTTTCTTGTATTTCAAAAGTGTGTCCTTATTGAAAAGGCTCCCAGAAGATAAATTGATGAAAATAGCTGACTGCCTGGAAGTGGTAAGATATTAAATACGTTTCTATAAAAGGTTGTAAAAAGGTGATCTTTTTATGTAGATTATCATATTTGTTGTATGCATTCTTGGCTTTCCCAAATAATTTTAAACTTGAGGGCTTTAGAGAGGTCAAATTCATCCAAACATTTTAAGACCCCAGTATGGTATATATATATATTTAAAGTGTGTGTGTGTGTCCATTTATTATATTTGTATCCCCCACCACTAATAGATGGCAACACAATAGTATTTTCCTCTACTCTAAAATAAATCTTCCCCTTTATTCTGCCCAGGCTCTGTTGTGCCTGCTATATAAATCTCAGTTGGAGAGCCAGCTTCTGCATATAAACATCACAAATTGTGAAATTGTGTACCTTTCAGATCTGGTAGTGAACATGCATACATTTTTCAGGTTACAATTGTGATGCTGAAAGACCTGATGGGTTTTAGAATTATGAGTTTTCCTTATTAAATCCCAACTGTTCCCATTTTAGTGAATAAAACCAAATGGTTTGTATGCTCTCTGTATTCTATTTGGTTGGGTTTGAACTGATATGAGCAATGAATATATAGTTTGAGATCTTCAAAAAGAACCGTTGGGGGTCAAACCATTGATTAATGTTCTGTAAAACTGTTTTTGTTACGTTAAAGCAAGGTGTGTTATCTCCTTAAAGTGTTGTATTGAGGCAAAGTGCTGAGATCTGGGATTGTGTGTTAGACCAACTAATCAATAAAAGGAATCGTTGACTATTTTCATTATGGATTAATATTAATTTTATCAATTAGTTGTTGTGGCTCTGTGCTCTATCTTAAAGGGACACTGTAGTCACCAAAACAACTTTAGCTTATGGAAGCAGTTTTAGTGTATAGATCATGATCCTGCAATCTGACCGCTCAAATCTCCGCAATTTAGAAGTTAAATCACTTTTGTTTCTGTCATGCAGCCCTAGTCACACCTCCCCTGGCTTTGACTCACACACCATGCATAAAAAAAAAAATGGTTTCACTTTCAATTAGATGTAACTTACTTTAAAAGTTCTTAGTGCCTGCTCTCTAAAGTGAACTTTAATCATGCACAGAATTCTTGCTAGCTATAAACAGTGCAGGGGATAATACATTTTAAATTAAATAGAAGTTGCAATGAAGGAAGTGTAAACATTAGCTGACTCTTTACAGGAAGTGTTTAGGAAGGCTTTACAATTTCCATGCAGGGAGGTGTGACTAGGGTGCAATAAAGGGATTTAACTCCTAAATGCCAGAGAATTGAGCAGTGACACTGCTGGGAAATGACCTATACACCAAAACTGCTTTAATAAGCTAAAGTTGTTTTGGTGACTATAGTGTCCCTTTAAAGGATCACTATAGTGTCAGGAAAACAAAGCGGTTTTCCTGACACTATAGTGCCCTGAGGGTGCCCCCACCGTCAGGATCCCCCTCCCGTGGCTCTGAAGGGGTTAAAATTCTAATCCTTTTCCAAACTATATAAATATATTTTTCTATATATCTATATATTTTTCTATATATCTATATATGGTTCTAAATCTATCTTTTTTGTGTATCCCTATCTATCCTAAATTAATGGCATTAAAAATATATATTTATAGCCAGCCCATATTTGCACATTTTGCAAGAATAATTAAGAACAATCCAAAGCATGCTATGGTAATGTGCTGTGTCTTTCCTTTTATAAAGAAGGTGAAAAATGTCCAATTTTATCAAAGTACAATATAGCTCATTAAGCAGGGCTTTCTGTATACCTTAAACAAAGTGTAAAAATAAGAGGGACTAGTTAGATTGTTTTTTGGGGGGCAGAAATACCATATAGAAGTTAAACACTTCAAATACATGCGGTGGAGTTGCACATTTTCTTTCTGAAAGATTTAACAGAAAGAAACTATTTTCAAGGTGTTGACTTTATGTCAGTCCTGTGTTCCTTATGTAATTTAAAAAGAAAAGCTACCTTCCACTGACAAGTAGTCAAAGACCACTTTGCACTTATGTGTAAATTACACCAGCGATGTATCAATGAGTATTTCATGCGAATTCCCCAGTGACGGTTATTAATTCCATACCATGAAGATACAGTGTTTGCTTTCCCATTTCCCAGGGTTTTGATGATGAAATCATTCTGAACAGGTCTTCTTGGATCTGATCCCTCAAGAGGGATGACCACGTAACGTAATACTGACACAGATGTTACGAATTAATAATTCAGCGCAATTTCACTGAAGAGCACAATCATTTTTCTTTAAATGTAGAAAATGTGTTTCTAATAGAGTTTTTGCAGAGCAGACGTAATGAAAACAGGAGAGTTTCAATCTGGTCCCATATATTAAATCTAGATCAGTCATGGTTGTGCTTGTGAACTGTGCAGCTCATGATCCTCAGCCAGCCTTAAAGAGAATTCCATTCTGGTCCCTGATGTTAAATCTAGATCACTGGGGGCTAAACTGGACTTTCTAGATCAGTGAATCCCATTCTTGTTTGGACCAAGGAACACACACATATATATATATATATATATATATATATATATATGTATATATATATATATATATATATATATTTATTTATTTATTTTTTCTGTAATACTTGCATAAAACACAATGGAAGTTGGATATATGAAAAAAATACTTGCTTCATTTTTCCTTCAAAACTAACAACTGGCAATACAGTATCTCACAAACACCCCTCACATTTTTGTAAATATTTTATTATATCTTTTCATGTGACAAAACTGAAGAAATTACACTCTGCTACAATGTAAAGTAGTAAGTGTACAACCAGTATAACAATGTGAATTTGCTGCCCTCTCAAAATAACTCAAAACACAGCCATTAATGTCTAAACCGTTGGCTGAGGCGCGGCTTCGACGAGCAGGGGTTAATGAGCATGTGCGGCAAGTGCTGTGTGCGCATTAGGCCTCCCTATGGAAAAGCATTGGATCACAAAGCTGGGGAAATAGCTGACACTGGATGTCCTCATGCAGAGTGTGAGCATGTCCACCATCAGTTAGCGGACCAAAAGTCTGTTAACATCCATGGAAGCGCCTCCACGAAGCGTGTCTGGTAGACAGCCACTGAAGGCACACTTAGTGCTGCAATGTAAACATTGCAGTTCTCTGGAACTACAGTGTTTTTATTACAGCACTAAGTGCAATAGGGACACTGTACCCAGACCACTTCAATGTCACTTTGGCGATTATGGAACTTGCTAAATTGCTAAGGAAGAATTATCTATTAATTGTGCTTTTTAAGAATATAAAACCATATTTTTTGTTTTATTTGTATTTATTTGAAATGCAGTGATGTTATAAAGTAGATTGGCATGCTATGTAAGTTAATGAGGTCACAAGACGCCATAAGAATGCTATATAGCACCGTGGAAAGTGGAACTGTTGTGTACGTATTTCACCTGTGCAATTCACCCCTATAACCTTTTCTGCTGGCGATAGTTCCATTTTAAGTAATAGCACAAAACAGCTGTGTTTATAGATCCTTCATTTAACTAAAATAATCCAGATATAAATATGTGTATGTGTTTTTGTGTGTAAACACAAATATTAGTCACTTACAGCAGGTTAATCTTAATTTGCTTGTGGTGTACCACTTGTAGCTTAGCTGTACCCAACCTTGTTTACATTTAGGTTAAAAATAATCTATTAGAGGAGGTTTAGTGTAACATCTGCAGCAGCTTACTGTGGAACAAGGGCATTGAATAAAGAC
The DNA here is from genome assembly GCA_933207985.1 of Pelobates cultripes. Lineage (NCBI taxonomy): Eukaryota > Metazoa > Chordata > Amphibia > Anura > Pelobatidae > Pelobates > Pelobates cultripes. The sequence goes on from OW240917.1 coordinate 192,685,943, forward strand.
TAATACTTTGAGACTTCACTGTATTCTAAAACTAGAAACCAAATGTATGTACTCGACGAAGTGTTATAGCCAATCAACTGTAAAAATGTTTGTGGGTCAAAGGTCACGTTAAGTGTCTAACAAAATGTTTACTTTTTGTAATAAGTAATAAGTATGTCCTTTGGTATAGACCTTTAAAATGGTCCTCTTGTGACCCCACTTTTTGTCTTCAACATATTATCACAAAACAGTATAAATACATTCGTGTAATTTCATTTGTTTATTTGTACTGATCTCTGAAGATTCACAAACTTTATTCATTCAGTCAAATGTTACAATGCTATGTAACTAAATTATCTATTACCTTATTCAATTATTTTATTTATGTATGTATTTATTGAGTAATGCAGCTGGACATAATAAAAGCATTGTTAATCTCATGGAAGTTAGGTTTCTCTCCTTTCCTAATGATATTTACTTATAAGAGGCAACGAACAACAATATTTATTTTATTTAAATCTCTTTTGAATTTTTAAGGAATAAAGGAGGTTTTATGCGCATTTTTATTTTCATTTTATTTTTTTCTGTTTTTTGTGTTGTTTTTTTTCCTATCACTGGAGCACTTTGTGATTAGATTAGTGACCTAACCATGGCCAGTTTACTCGTTGGATGGAGTTTGGATCATGTGAGTTCGGTTCCATTAATCATATTATTTTAGGATTGGACTTAGACCTAGGTGATTGGCAAACAACACAACTTTAATGGTGGTCTAGGAAATTCCCATCGATAGTGTCCCTTTAACTATGAAATGCCAGAGATATATATCATTGCTGTCAGAGGTGTAACTCCACCACCGACATGTCGTTAAGGTACCATTGGTCAGATGAGAACAAGAGTTCCATGGTGGCAAATGTCAGTTTTGTGTATTTTGGAGATCTCTCACTCTTTAGCAAGGAGGAGTGACAAGAGAATTTGGTCACGGTGCAGAATTTGGCTATCACAGAATAGTATGGATTAATCAGGGAAAAAAAAACATTATCTTAATCAAACAGTGTTCTTTGGTTAGAGTAACCCTTTAAAATGCTAACTCATTTAGTTCACATTGTGGCCATGTTCCCTAGAAATATCTAAAGTGTACCAAGTCGAAATAAATTCCCATCCTTATCTGATTTAAATTTAATCCCTGAAATAAATTCTGATGGCAGATCAAAGACATCTTGCCACATGCTCTCCAGTATTTTCAATGTCCAGAACAAATGCCAATACGTGTCAGACTGATTTCTGATTCTAAGAAATTGTGTCTTTTATTTGTGCAGGAATATTATGAAAAGGGAGATTATATCATCCGCCAAGGAGAGGAAGGGAGCACATTTTTTATCATTGCTAAGGGCAAGGTAAGACAGAAAAGACCTTCAATGTATAAGCTGTTATATTTAGGATATGATATACAGAGCCAGATTAAGGTTGCCCAGGACCCGAGGCATTTGCATGTTGTCACTGGTGGTCCAGTGGAAGACACTCTGGGGAGGTGGATTACTGGTGGTCCGCTGGGAGAACCTTTTGGTAAGCACCCTTTTTGGGTGAAGATCACTTTAACAGCTCCCTCATGGTCCCACGTTTAGTTAATAACTCAGAGTGCTGGGGTAGAGAGGGATTGCAGAGCAGAGCATGGAGTTCTTTTGATTACTGTTACTAATAAAAAAGTGTTTTCATTTAAGCGTCTCTCGATTTGTTGTAACTGCTATTACTTCTCAGCAAATACTTTCAGCATGAACATTACAAATCAATTAAATCATTAAAATAACATTATATTTTAAAGGGAAATTATATAAATTTCATATAAATTTAACTTAAGGGAAATGTGAGCATTTATAGTGTGAGATTCGGTATAATAACAAAGCCACCCAAAGTTGCTCAATTTGAGGGCCATTCATACTGTTGATTTAAACTACTTTTTTATATTGAACTTCCCCAATTTTATATTCTTTGGCAGAACACAGCAATAGCTGATTGTACCAAAATTGCCCAAAACATATGTGAGAATTAGGTTTTATTATGAGATTTCGATTTAATGCAAGTACCCAGGCACAATAATATTATGTTTTATAAAGTGATTTACTTTGGGAGAAATTCAACACTAACTATTTTTTATTTTACTTGATCATAGTCAATTCAACAATTGAATGTAATAAGTCCTTAATTCCTATTTATGAAATGTTGACGTGAATTTGGCAAAAGTGGACCATGTAAAAAAAGAAACGTTTGTGTTGATCTTTTTTTAATAACTACTGAAATTCTAATAGAAATTGACTGTAAGGAAAGAAAACATGGCAGATGTCGCTATTAATTAAATGCGTAATAATGCTGTGGAATTGGATGAGGTAAATATATATTTTAATGATATTAGTTCTTCTACTCCATTTACAGTGCAAATTCATAAAATAAAATATTGGTTATTTTATGTGGAAATTGCTTTAACAAAATACAAGACTCAACTCATACTCAATTAAAGTTTTATATAAGGTTTGCTTGAACAGTTGAAATCACGCAGTCTGTATAGTTTCAAATTCTAAAGGTTCTTTCGAGAAGCTCTTGGTTGGCCCAATATCTTTATTTTTATTGTTTACATGTGGGTACTGTCCTTCACACCCTCTCCCTACAATGCTGTTATGTAAAAAGAGGCAGAGCTGGGTTTAGATGGAGTCGAATTTAGTAACTAATATGTCATAGATCAGGGGTGGGCAATCTTCGGCCCTCCAGATGTTTTGGACTACATCTCCCACAATGCTCTTTGGGCCGTAATGCTAGCAAAGCATCAAGGGAGATGTAGTCCATAACATCTGGAGGGCCGAAGATTGCCCACCCCTGTCATAGATCATCATTAAAGCGGTTATCATCAGCTGGGAATAGTTGATAGGAAACATTTGACATTATACACAAATAGCTTACATAAAATAGTTTACATTTTATTCAAAAACATCATGACAATTTTGTTATAGAATTCCTTTTTATGAATGACCTTAAAGTCCATACTTCATCATTAGTCAATTCTGCTTACTATTGGACAAATTAATTGACTAAGAGTGTTACTGATGCTCCCGGGTAATTAATTTTGATCAGATAGGGAAGGGAGGAAATTGATAATCTAGCTCTATCGGAAGAATATATTATACATATAGCTATATCTGAAGATGCCTTCCCTGGGGCGCACAGGGAACCTAGGTAAGTGTCCACTGAAAGTAGTACTTCATTTGGGACAGCACCCAGGGACTGGCACCATAATCACTGCTTCACACTGTAATGTTTATGCATCTTTAACAATACTCTGAAGATTGTAGTACAGTGAGACACAATATAATGCAATTTATTATAATTGCTGTAATAATATAGACCACAAATGTATCACTTCTGAAAGACTTGCATCAGAGCTACATGAAGATTAAACTCTGAAATTAATAAATCAGTGTGAAATAAGGAGAGAACGAAGTACAGAAGTATTGAAACCACGTGGAACAGGATGAATGAATTGATCGTTGTATCAGTTTTGTAGAGACAGAGTCATACATTGTAAACGTTGGAATTGTTACATAAGGAGCACCTGGGAACAGAATAAATGAAGCAGCATACAAGAGGACATATTTTAGAAGGACCATTAGTCCCCTGACACAAAGTTCATCTGGATTTTGCAGGCCAGAGTCTGGAGAGAATTACTTTTAGTAATTGATGAGCACACCAAAGGGATGGAAATAACTGATATGTCAACGATCACAAGAAAATGTTTTAAACACTTTTAATAACTTATGTATGATGTTTGAAATAACACGCAAATAGCTTACACAAAATGGTTGCCACTTCATTTTAAAAAATTTAAAAATAAAAAAACAAACAAAACCATGAATGTTTTAACAAAAATAAGTGGCATGCATTAATATTTACAATATAGACCAGGCGTAGGTAACATTTGGCACTCCAGATGTCGATCTCCCACAAAGCTCTGACAGCCATAATGCTGGCAAAGCATCAGTGGAGGTGTAGTCCACAACATCTGGAGTGCTGAAGGCTGCCTACCCTAATATGGACCCTTACTGCCAAACTGCAAACACAGAAGGGGAAGCATTTAAGGAAGCCTGGGATGAAGTTCCAAACTATATAAATCGTTGAATGGAATTCCTAATAAATGAAAGAACTACAATGCATACAGGCTTGACATCAGCTCAAGTAGTTTCGGTCAGGAAATAAGAACAAAGATGCACATATTTTAAATGTGACTTTTACACTACATAAGTCATTATGAAAAAAAGGATGAGGTGTCATTTTCCTAAATAATTCTGGAAAGACTAGGGATACATATTTAATGCTCAGAAAGTAGAGTAGAATATAAAATAAATGACATGCTTAGGTCTAGATTTAATATTGTTGTATAAGCTAAGCTTTTCGAATTAATTCATATTTTTGTATATAGATTTACAATTATTCACTTTAAAAAAAAAAATTTGTATTTTAATATTTTGATTTTTTCATATATATTTATATTTTTTGATATGTTAATATTTTGAATTAAAAATTGGAATTGTTACATAAAAGTTAATCCAAAATATAAGATGATTTGAAAAGCTTATCCAAAAATGTCAAATATCTTAATTTATATAATATGTTGAGAGCTGGTGGGTTGCAGTGCAAGGGAAACATACTCTCAGCACTGTTTGAGAAGCATCTTGATATATTCCGGTGGCCTCTTAGTGGAGTTTTCGGATTCTATTTAAAATTTAGCAATTTACATTTGAACGAAATGAATGTAAAAGTTTTTGCCTAAACTCCAATACCTAGCAAATTAAAGGCTGAATTGCAAAACTGAGGCTAAAATAGCCAAGCTAAGAATACAGTTGTATTGGAGAATTTTTCGGGGAAGTTATTTTTGCTTAAATGTTGCCATTTGGACTTAAATTCTCCACAATTCCGAGCTTTGTTAATAAACCCTTGTGTGTCACTTCTTTTGAAAATGCGTGCAAGAAGATATTTTGGATTGAACATGTATTCACACTGATTTGTGACTCCAACATTGCAACAACATTGCAACAAAAATGCTCTGTGAAGAAATTTAAAAGGTGTTTTATTACAGATGACATTAAATCGTTCAAGGATGAATTTTGCTCTACATAACTATTAGTCCTACTCTGATGTGAAATGTTCCACTCATTTAATAACAGTAAGGCTACATATAGCTATTAATACTAAGGATGTAATTTGTCTTTATTAGGTTACAAGTACAGAACAGAGATGTTTTACTTAGGGGAGATATTTTCCACAAAGGAATTGTCTATAAAGTAAATTTGCATACCTAGATACATTGATAGTTGCACAGTGACCTATAGACCTGTCTCCATTCTCCAAAAGGGATAGAAAGTGACACCCCTGGGCAGGGCCGGACTGGGAGAAAAATTCGGCCCGGGCATTTTTTTAACACAGCGGCCCACTAAAAAGGGGGCGGGGCAGAGGAGGTGTGTTTTGTCACCAATGACAGACACGCCTCCTCTCAAAGTGAGCATGTTGGTTCAATGCTCTTCCAGGGCAGACCATGCGCAGAGCTCTGCTGAAGAGCTCTAGCATGAGAAAAAAGTCCTGTATTTGTTTTGCACAGTGCAAGCAAATTTAATAACATGCTTGCACTGTGTTTCCTTGCAACTTGTCTCTGGTGTCTATAAATGGATACCAGGAGACAAAAGGCCAGGAAAGAGTATTGTGCATGTGTTTGGAGCCTGCTTGTGGTATTGCGTGTGTGTAGAGTGAGCTGGTCGTGGTGTGGTATTGTGTAATAAGGTCGGTTTTAGTCGTGTTGTGTTTGTGGTGTAATGTGATGCATATGTGGCTATGGGCTGTAGAGAATGTGTGTATTGGGGATATAGCAAGTGTGTGCATACAGGCTATAGTGTGTGTGTGTTTAGGGGTGTAGAATGTGTTTGCTTACAAGGAATCTAGTGTGTGTATAGGGGATCCAGAGTGTGTATGTTAAAGGACCACTATAGTGCCAGGAAAACATACTCAGGGAGGGTGCCCCCTCAGGGACCGCCCGGCTCTGGAAAGGGGTTAAAACTTACCTTTTTCCAGCGCCGGGCGGGGAGCTCTCGTCCTCCGATCCGCCCCGTCGGCTGAATGCGCACACGCGGCAAGAGCTGCACGCGCATTCAGCCGGTCGCATAGGAAAGCATTTATAATGCTTTCCTATGGACGCTTGCATGCTCTCACTGTGATTTTCACAGTGAAAAGCACGCAAGCACCACTAGCGGCTGTCAATGAGACCGCTGCTAGAGGCTTTGGGGGAAGGCTTAACCCATTGATAAACATAGCAGTTTCTCTGAAACTGCTATGTTTATAAAACAATGGGTTAACCCTAGAAGGACCTGGCACCAAGACCACTTCATTAAGCTGAAGTGGTCTGGGTGGCTAGAGTGGTCCTTTAAGAGTGTAGTGTGTGCGTGTATACATATATATATATATATATATATATATATATTTGGAAGTATTGTGTATGTTTGTGGTGCAGTGTGTTGGGGGGGGTTCTGTGTGTATGTGAGGGGTGCAGTATGTGTGTGTGAGAGTGCGGTGTGTGATGGGTGTGAGAGTGCTGTGTGTGAGTGATGGGTGTGAGAGTGCCATGTGTGAGTGAAGGGTGTGAGAATGCTGTGTGTGAGTGATGGATGGGAGAATGCCGTGTGTGAGTGATGGGTGTGAGAATGCTGTGTGTGAGTGATGGATGTGAGTGTGCTGTGTGAGATGGGTATGTGAGATGGGTGTGAGAGTGCTGTGTGTGTGTGAGTGCTCTGTGAGAGTGATGGGTGTGAGAGTGCTGTGAGAGAATGCTGTGTGTGATGGGTGTGAGAGTGCTGTGTGTGATGGGTGTGAGAGTGCTGTGAGAGTGTTGTGTGTGTGTGAGTGCTCTGTGAGAGTGCTGTGAGAGTGTTGTGTGTGTGTGAGTGCTCTGTGAGAGTGCTGTGAGTGTGATGGGTGTGTGAGTGCTCTGTGAGAGTGCTGTGAGTGTGATGGGTGTGAGAGAGTGCTGTGTGTGTTAAAGTGCTGTGTGTGATGGGTGTGAGAGTGCTGTGTGAGAGAGAGTGCTGTGTGTGATGGGTGTGAGAGTGCTGTGTGTGCTGTGTGTGTGTGAGAGTGCTGTGTGTGATGGGTGTGAGAGTGCTGTGTGAGAGAGAGTGCTGTGTGTGTGTGAGAGTGCTGTGTGTGATGGGTGTGAGAGAGTGCTGTGTGTGATGGGTGTGAGAGTGCTGTATAAATGTTATTGTGTGTATGTAGGGGGGGTAAATAATAAAAAAAAAACAGGTATTATTTCCCCCCCCTCCCTTCTTACCTTTAGCCTGGGAGGGGGGGACCGGCACGCTGGGACTGGAGGCGGGGAGGCAGTGTTCCCTGGTGGTCCTCGTGGGTGAGTGAACTCCTCGCGAGATCCGGTCGTTGCCATGGCAACGCGCCGGATCTCGCGAGAGGATCCCGGCGGAGCCGCAAATTAGAGCTCCGCCGGGTCCTCTCTCCAGCCTGGCTGGCTGGCTGGCTCCCTCCCTCCCCGCCGGCGGCCGCATGTGGGCCGGTGAGGGAGATCTTTGATCCCCCACCGGCCCGTCGTGGAGACAGCGGGGCCGGCGCTAGGAGAGTGCCGGCCCTGCATAGACCGGCAGGGGAGATCCTGGGACCTCCCCTGCCGGCCTCGGCCCCACGGACACCGCGGCCCACCGGGCATTTGCCCGGTGTGCCCGATGGCCAGTCCGGGCCTGCCCCTGGGAAAGGAGCGTTTTAAGGTGCAGTCAGGAGGGAGCATGTTAAATTAGACTATTTGTGTGCAGAACAAAAAATTAATATACAGCCCCAGACAGTATATTAATTTGCAGAACAAAAAATTAATATACTGCCTCAGACAGTTTTTCAATGAATTTTTGGTATAATTGATTAAATCTGTCAGCTTTTGTTATATGTCACATTGTTTTGGCAAAATATTATAATATGTTATTCTTTTTTGCAGACATTACTTATTTATAAATATTTCTGCCACTTTTTCTGACAGAAAAATGTTATAAACTATGAAATAAATTGTCACTTTTTAGATCACTTTCATAAATACGATCATAAATAACAATGATGGTATTTAACCACCACCACCATCACTTTTTGAAACACTTTGAATATCCATCAGGGTCTCTGGGACAGATCTTATTAGTTATTGTTAGTTATGCAGCATTATGACTTTGTGGTAATTCCCAATAACTTTATTTTGTGTTGTATTTGAATATTCCTTTTTTTAAATTGTTATTATTATTGTTATTTTACATACCTAATATTTCTATCTACAGGTAAAAGTCACTCAGAGTACTGAATGCAACCAGGAGGCCCAGTTAATTAAAATGCTGGAAAAGGGTGATTATTTTGGAGAAAAGTCCCTAATCAGGTTTGTGCACTGTACTATTACATTTATCTTACTTGTTCAGTTGTTTGGAAGACTCTGTAGTGAATTCTGTAAAGATTGTGTTTTTCTCAAAGAAGTTGTCTGGGTGACATGTTCCCCTCTCGTTTCAAACCTGCAGCCGAAAACATTGCGTTCTTCAGATTAACTCTGCTAATTTTAATCAAAAAGACCATATGATTGGCGCAGTGTTTTACTGTGCATGCGCACTAGCCTTCTAATGCTTTCCGGGCAAAGCTTCACTGAGAAGCCCGGCACTAGGAGGTAGGAGAGGTAAGTAATATATATTTTTAATCCTGCCAGCATCTGCCCAGTGACCTATACTGAGACCAGGGCACTATAGTATTAGGAATAGATATTTGTATTCCTAAGGTTAGTGTTTCTTTAAAGGCTGCATTCTCTAAGGTAACGGTTTACCTTGCTACCCTGCTTACTGACTATAAGTTTCTCCCTTCAAATCTATGGGAAAATAACTCTGCTAAGATCATTATTATTAATAATTACTCAGTGCCAACTGTACAAGATAAAAAAGCAAGCAAGCACAATGTTTAGATTGTCCAAATACAACAGTTTTTTCCATAATGAAAATAAAAAATCCAAATTTTTTTTAATGTTCCTTAATTTAAATAATAGTAGCTTTTTAGTGAGCTTACCAATTAGAATTAAATTAGGAAATGTTAACCAAAATATAAATTTTTATTTTTTGACAGCCATTTATATATTACAATCTCTGAATATTAGCATATATTCCAGGTCAGTACAGTTTTGAAAAAAAAAAAAAAGCATCATAATGATATTTTTATTCCCAAACATTAAATCCAAAGTGGAATGGAATACATACAAAAATATTATATGAAATCAGAGTTCTGCCTGTTAAAATGATAGCCAGACATTTCAACTTTCTGTCTTTGTATTGCCTCAGATAATTCTGTGAAACAACATATTATTGTTTTAAGATATTATGATTAGTCTAAAATACGTCCATAAGCTTGGTAGGATTTGTAAGATTCTATTCTGACAGAAAGTTATATTGCAGAACTTAAAAGCCATGATCCACCTGCTTCAGCTTTGAAAATGACATTATTTAATGTTATTTGATGATACGTCATGTTCCCCGATCTTTCCCATTAATATCTCTGTGTTGTTCTTGTATGCAGTGATGATGTCAGATCAGCTAATATAATTGCCGATGATAATGTGGAGTGTCTAGCCATGGATCGAGAGTGAGTAAAATGATTTAAGTTCTTCATGTAAATGTATTAGTTTAAGGGAGTTCTACGCAATGTTAACCTTTGTCTTTACTTAAATGTGTGATTTAAAAAAAAATATATTATTTACTGTTTTATTATGTTTAAAGGAAAGTACAAAATATAAAAAAGTGTAGAGGATCCACATTCTTCACATATCCTATAAGTGGGGATTGTACACTGTATGCCTTTTATACTAGAGCTGGTTTAAAGCTCTAAAAAACGTGAGTAGGACCATATATACTTTTATTCTTATTTTTATATTTTCTGGACATACTGCACCATTATCCTCTCCTTCTTTTCACATACGGACTGCATCTGATATCCCAACAAGAACATTTTCAAGAAAAGAAAAAGTATATACCATCATCTTTTATTGGACTCTCTATCTTGGACAAATATTCAAAAATGTATATTTTATTTTTTATTATTCTATTTATCTTATTTTACATTTATTTGTATTTTAGGTCTCTTATTCTATCCCATTTTTAAGTGTATCTATCTATTGTAAACCTACTTAAGGCATCTTATGTTGGTTATAATATTCTCACCAGTGTCTTTTTAGAGTGGCGCTAATCCTCTACACTTTTTTATATTTTGTACTTGCCTCACTACTATAGGGATAGAGGGATTCCCTTCCTTTAGGAGGAAAGCTGCCTTAATTTCACTTTTCCCAGTTTATTCTATCAGCGCTGACCTTTTTCTACTGTTTTTATGTTTAAAGGAACACTGTAGGCAACAAACCCACAGAAACGATGTGTGGACAGATGAACTTGATGGACTTTAGTGTTTTCCAAATCAGTTTATCATGTTACTAAGTGGTTATGGTCCCTTGATTCCATGTGCTCTAGCTCTTGCATCACTGCTAAACAGTTTAGTCAGCATTTAGCAGAGATGTTTGGCAAACTTTGTCACAAGAAGCCAGCTATACTTCCTCCTTGCACCATACCAATTCTTACAAGGGATTATGGCAGTGATTGGCTGAGAGCACGAAGCTTATGCTGTCAGCCTATCACAGCCCACTCCCCCTGGTATGGCTTAACTCCACATCTGCCATTTGTTATTGGAGTCATGGTTTCTGAGTGCCAGGGATTGGGCATCTCTTCTTCACAGTGAGTAAATCATTTAGAAGTGATTTGGGACTCCCTACAGAGTCCAGGCATTATAATCACTTCAATCAGTTGAAGTTGTTATTGTACATGCAGTGTCCTTTTAAATATCTTCTATGTTTAGTGAAATAATTATTGCATGTATAGGAGTGAATGTCCATATTTAACTTTGTGTCATGTTAGGAAATTTAATCAGACTGTTGGAACCTACGAAGAACTTCAAGAATACCTTGAAGGTTATGTGGCAACTCTGAATCTTGACGATGAAAGAAGAATTGCCAAGTAAGCTATACTGATGATCACAAATTAATCAACACTTAGTTTTCATTCATCTGAGATACACATTCACACTTGTTCAGTAAACCTTGCATTATAGAGAATTCACAAGAGAATGACAAATTTTAGGTCAAATTACTATAATGGAACTATTTTGACCTTAAATTTGCAATTCCCTTGTGAACTCCCAAATTTTCACTCTTTTTACTTAAACAATTTAGCTTGAAAATTATATAAAAAGTAGTAAAAAATATGAATTCAATTGTTAACCAACCTGTGCAGCTTAAGACAATTATTTGAGGGATATGGCATATTTTCTATTTACTTGTTTCTAGATTTATAGCAATAGGTCATGTAGAACAAGGAGTGCATTACCTTTCAGGTTTATGCTATCACGAAGCCCAGAAGAATATATTTTGAAATGTACATACCCAAAGGTTTTTACTTAAGTGGATTTGATACGTTTCATACAGCCATTTAATGCCCAATCTCTTCTAACGTTCTTGGTGTTTTTGCATCTCTCTCACTCACACACTGTACGGATATTATAACTTTTGACTGATGTAACCTACTAAAAGAAATGTTAATAATTAGTTTTTAGCTACATAAACGCAAACAAGCAATTCTTCTTAAAACATGCATCTGCCTTACATTTGTGAACTTACCATGCTAGACTTTTTTTTTTTTTTTTTCAAATTTAAAAATGTGACAATTGTTTTTTCTGGTGTAGGGTTCTATTGGGTTCTCTTGCCTATGCATTTGATAGACACCAAACAGTTAGATTCAGGATGTCATACCATGTGCTCCTATGTCAATCAAAATATAGATTCACATAATCCTACAGCACTGATGATTCCCAAATATTGCCGTATTAATGTATTTGTATTAAGTATTTGTGGGAATATTGTATACAGTCTCTATGTTTCTTGTAATTGGTTTTATTTTTTTTCTTATTTTTTTTTTTTTTAAATCTCTGAAAGAAGATCGAGAGGTGGACAGCATGTGAAAGCCATTTCTTTGGAAATGATCCAGATCAAAGAAACAGTTGCTCGACTCGCATCTTCATCGCCTTTTGAGAATTTAGAGATTATTACCACACTGGGTGTTGGTGGGTTCGGGAGAGTTGAACTCGTAAGGGTTATATTTTAAGAGCCCCATAAATTTATAAAAATATAAAAATAACATCAAAAGTATATAAAAACTGTCAAATGTCCTCAAAAAGTCCATGTATATATATATATATATATAAATATATATTTTTTTCTATGTACTCAGTCACAGTTTCACATGTGCTTATGTTAATGTAATAGGTACCTTAATGCATTGAGAGTCTAAGTCATACCTTCCAAAATTTCAAATGGACAAACACTTTAATGTTAGGATTGTGAGTGGAGGTATGCAGCAACGTAATATAGGGAGGGAGCTGTTCTCCGCTGGTGACAGGCTGGAGGGAGGTGCACACAGCATAGCGTGGCTGAGCGGGTCTCGGTAGAAAACTTAATAATCCTATACTCTGGTCTAGCAGGAAGAAACCTGCCTCAATAATACAGGCAGCAGGAGCAAAGAACATGGCACTAGCACCTGCTGCATACAGAGAAGCAATAAGGAATCTCTGCTTCCCCAACCACTAGACTACCAGGGACTGCCATGCCTCTGCCCTCCATTTTAAAAATATTGAAGCTACTTTATGTGTACATACACTGATCAGCCTCAACATTAAAACAACTGATAGGTAATGTGAATAACTGATTGATTATATTGTTACAATGGCACCTGTCAAGGAGTGGGATAGATTAGGCAGCAAGTCAAGTCAGTTTTTTTTAATTTGATGTTTTGGAAGCAGGAAAAATGGGCAAGTAAAAAGATCTGACTTTGACAAGGGCCAAATAGTGATGGCTAGATGAGTGGGTCAGAGCATCTCCAAAACAGTAAGTCTTGTGGGGTGTCCCTAGTATGCAGTGGTTAGTACCTACCAAAGGTGCACTGGCATCAGGGTCATGGGCACTCAAGGCTCATTTATGCACATGGGGGTTCAGGCTAACCCATCTGTCACAGAGAAGAGCTACTGTAGCGTAAATTGCTGAAAAATTTAATGCTGCCATGATAGAAAGGTGTCAAAACACACAGTGTGTAGCGGACCATGGATAACCCAATCAGCTACCTCCGCTATTTCCTTCCTTCAGCCCCTCCGGAACCTTTAGAACATGCGGACAGCCATTCCCCCAGTAACTGCATGACACACGGTTCTGGAGGTACAATCGAATTATATTGAGCCACACTCGGCTTTTATGCATGTCCCCATGCAAGGGGTCTTCATCCCAAACCAACAGGGGTCATATCCCAAGAGCCAAAGCGCGGGAAAGGGGGTCGCTGTCCCAGGTACAGAAAGCCCACCACACATACAAAGGCTCTCCCATCCCCAACGGGCAGCGGGTCTTCATCCCAGGAGCCTCTGTGCCTGGGAACCAAAGCGCCGGAAAAGAGGCCGTCCCTTTGTCTCCCAGGTGCAAAAAAGCCAGCCAAACTAGCCAGTGCCCCAAATGTGTCCCCACCAACCTCAGGCGACCTCACAGTGGCACATTCCCCGACCCATCTCTGTTCGAGAGGCTCCTGTGCTGAAACCTGCAAGGGAAGTGTCTCATTTGGGGTACGAATGCTCCCCCCCCCTCTTCGCGCGTTTGTCTATACGAAATGGTGGCCACCCAGGGGAGCACTCATTAATTACTTCCCTTGCGGTTTCACACTTCTGTTGCCTGTGCGAACATTGCGGTTTCACACTTATGTAGCAAGTGCGAACGTTCTGATTAATTGGTGGGAACGTTCCAATGGAACACCGGGGAGGTCCTCGTTCGTGAGACAAATGAGTCGGTAAGCAATCCACAAATGCTCCCCATGGCTGACGTTCATCTATACGAAATGGCGGCCACACAGGGGAGCACTCATTAATTGCTTCCCTTGCGGTTTCACACCTATGTTGCAAGTGTGAACGTTCTACTTGAATGTTCAAACTAGCATTCTAAATGGGATATTGGGGTGGTCCCCATTCAGGAGACAAAGGAGTTCCTTTTGTGGGAGCGCTCCCGAACGGGTAGCGGGGTATAATATATTAAAGGGAGGGAAAAAAAACACAATACAAGTGAAAATCACCAGAACAAGCAGTGGTTCTGCCACACAGCTCCCCCTTAACCACAAGCTGGCATACACAGTCTGATCCCAATGGATCGGCTCAGGGATATCCAGGGGCATACTCACAGATCACTTCTCCAGTTCCATCTATCTTTACAACCCGTCAGAATTCACGTTTTGCTTACCGGGTCTGTAATGAATGGTAAATTCGGCTCCACCGTAACAGTCGGGCATTGTCTCCAGCGACCCGGTTAAGCCAGACCAGCGGGTTGTGTTCCATGAGTAAGGTGATAAGGCTGCAGCTTTTTGAGTGCCCACACCACCGCCAGACACTCCTTTTCTATGGCGGCGTAGCTCACCTCCCTGGGTAGTAGTTTTCTGCTGAGGTAAGCTACTGGATGTTCTCCACCATCATCCCTGACCTGGCTCAGCACTGCTCCTAATCCAAACATAGAAGCATCTTTGTGGACAAGAAAACGTTTATTCGGATTAAAAGCAGCCAGGACAGGTGCATTTATCAGGGAGTTCTGAAGGGCTTGGAACGCCCTCTCACACTCTTGGGTCCAGTTTACCTGTCTGGGCAAGGTCTTCCCGGTCAAGTCGGTGAGAGGACATATTTCCTATAATAGCCAGCAGTCCCCAGGAAGGCCATCACCTGGGTCTTTGTGCGGGGAAGGGCCCACTTGGCTACTGCTTCAACCTTGGCTGGCGCGTGTTTCTGTTTCCCACACCCTACTCGGTGTCCCAGGTACTGCACTTCTGCCATCCCTATGTAGCATTTACTGGGCTTTAAGGTTAATTCTGCCTCCCTAATCCGGTCTAGGACAGCTCCTACATGTACCAGATGCTCCTCCCAAGTGCCGCTGTATATGGCTATGTCATCCAGGTATGCACATGCATAATTTTCTTTGGAAAGTGGCTGGGGCCTTCTTCATCCCAAATGGCATCACCATAAATTGGTACAAGCCAAATGGGGTGACGAATGCCGACTTGGGAACAGCATCTGCCGCTAGGGGAATCTGCCAGTACCCCTTACACAAATCTATCGTGGTGAGGTTCTGGCCACGAGCTATCCTGTCTAATAGCTCGTCTATATGGGGCATGCATCCGAGACCGTCTTGTCATTGAGCCTCCTGTAGTATACACAGAACCGGATAGCTCTGTCATGTTTTGGGACCAGCACTACTGGGGAGGCCCAAGAACTCTTGGACGGTACGATTACGCCTAATTGAAGTATCTCCTGAAACTTCTGCCTCATACTCTCCCAAACCAGGTCCGAGGTTTGCCGCAGAGGATGTTGGTCAGGGATCTCTACCCTGTGGGTGGCTAGTGGGGTAAATCATGGCAGATTGGAGAACTTCTCAGTCAGTCGGTGTCCCAAGTGGAACTCATCTATGGTCCCTGCTTGAACTCCATCCTCTAGGAGATCAGGCAGGGGATGATTATCGAAATCTTCAGATCTTCAGAGCCTGGAGCACATATAGTGGCTACATCCCCTGTCTGCTTGTGGTAGGGCTTCAGCATGTCACATTTCCATTCCACCGCCTGGTATGGACCCTGCCAGGCAGCCTGCCATGCCGGACAGGCTTCAAAACCAGAACCTTCTGACCAACTTGAAAGCTCTGGCTCCCAGCTCCCTGGTCATACCATATACGCTGGCGCCTCTGAGCCACCTGGACGTTCCTGCATACCAGGTGAGTGAGTTCCTCTAGCCGGTCCCTAAACTCCACATAGGGGATGATGGGGGTCCCTTCCTGATCCCCATTTCCCTCCCAGTGCTTTCTGACCAGGTCTAGGGGCCCTCTAACTCTCCGCTCGAATAATAATTCGAACAGAGAGAATCCTGTGGATTCCTGGGGCACCTCCCGATATGCGAACAGGAGATGCTGCAGGAAACTTTCCCAATCCTTGTGGGTAACTGCAAAGGTACAGAGCACCTGCTTCAACGTGCCATTGAAGCGTTCGCACAGGCCATTAGTCTGGGGGTGGTAAGGGGAGCTCAGGATCGGTTTAATGCCACATAACCTTCACAGTTGGTGAGTCATCTCGACAGTAAACTGGGTGCCCTGATCCTAGATAATCTCCACAGGAGAACCCATCTGGGAGAACACTCACATCAGGGCTTCGACTACACTCTCTGCCTAAATGTTGCTCAGGGCGACTTTCTCGGGGTATCGAGTTGCGTAGTCCACAATGGTCAGAATATATTTCTTCCCAGACGGGCTATACTTAGCCAGGGTCTTATGATGTCAACAGCTACTCTGCCGAAGGGGTCTGCAATGATGGGTAGGGGCTGGAGCTTGGCCTTGTGCCGGTCGCCCCTCTTCCCCTCTCTCTGGCAGACATCACAAGACCGGCAATGCTGCCTCAGGTCCTTAGAGATGCCTGGCCAGAAGAAGCTTTGGGTGAGTCAATGTTTAGTACGACTCACTCCCAAATACCCTGCCAGGGGAATATCGTGAGCTATCTTCATCAGCTCATGCTAATATTTCCTGGGTACCACTAGCTATTTGGTAGTAGTAGGAGCTGTCCCCGAACCTACTCACTCCGCTATGCTGTATAGCAATCCCTTCTCCCAGATAAACCATTCCCCGTCCAACCCCGCCTGACTAGTGGCCACCATATCCCTATAAGTCAGGAAGGTAGGGTCAGAGACTACTTCCCTCCCAAACTTGGCAGGGGTATCCGAGGGCAAGGGGACAGAGACAAGGGAAAGGGCATGAGTGCCTACCTGAGTCTCAGAGTGTGAGCCGTCCTGGGTGGTGTGGGCTTATCGACATGTCTTTACCGGGTATGCTGGTCAGGGCCAGCAGTGGGCAGATATGAGGAAGTTAGCTGGACCAGGTCGTTGACTAGCAAGACCCCAGTTGAGGTGTATCCTGGTGGTGGGTAGCCTATGGATGGCGCCCCCTGCTACCCGGACGGCGATGGTTCCTCCGGTTGTTTCTGCCTCAGTGACCAGTTAGGGCTGTACCAGGGTCAGGGTGGCTCCAGTGTCCCGCAGTCCGTGCACGATATGGCCATTCAGTTGCACTGGGTGCCTGTTGTGATCTCTATTGTCTGGCGTGGATTGGATGGTATTTGCCTCATGCAGAACGATCCAAGCTTCCGCAGTATTCTGCGGATCGTACAAGAGTAGCGGTGTGTGGCTGCCCAGGGTGTGGGAGGGGGCCCCGGACTAATCCATTGGGACTGGTCCTGCTGAGCGCAGTTCCTTCTCATGTGTCCATACCGGCAGCAGTGATGGCACTGGGTGGCAGCCAGGTTCGGTGCCCTCTGGGTTGATGTGGGAGATGGTTGGTTTCGGGCTAAGGGTAGGGTTGCAGGAATTGGAGGGGGCAGCAGAGTACGGTGTACTGGGGGTCAGCAAGTGGTGATGGGAGCGGGACGAAGTGGATGGCAGGTATCTACGTATTCATCCGCCCGCTGGGCTGCTTCAGTCAGAGTCTTGGGTTGCCGATCCCTCACCCACTCATGTACCTCGGTAGGCCAAGCCATTGTAAAACCGTTCCAGCAGGAACAGCTGGATAATTTCTTTGTCGAGGACATCCTTCTCGCCCTGTGGTACAGTGGACTCACCACTTAGTAGATCGTCCTCCATGAGGGCGGCAATCAGATCAGCCATGGGACAATTGCCGGCTGATTGTCCTCTGACCTTCAGTAATTCTTGTAGGGTTTGCCTCTTTAGAGCCATGTAGTCCATGGGTTAGTTTGTTACATAGTTACATAGCTGAAAAAAGACTTGCTGGTTTCTGTTCGGCTCGGAAGTATGATCCTGCCGCTTGCCACCAGTTGTAGCGGACCACGGGTAACCCGACCAGCTACCTCTGCTATTTTCTTCCTTCAGCCCCTCCAGAACCCTTAGGACAGGCAGACAGCCAGCCATTCCCCCAATAACTGGACCACACAGTTCTGGAGGTACAACACAATTATATTGAGCCACACTCGGCTTTTATGCATGTCCCCATGCAAGGGGTCTTCATCCCAAAACAACAGGGGTCATATCCCAGGAGCCTCTGTACCTGTGAGTCAAAGCACAGGAAAGGGGGTTGTTGTCCCTTTGTCTCCCAGGTACAGAAAGCCTGCCACACATACAAAGGGTCTCCCTCCCCAATGGGCAGGGGGTCTTCATTCCAGGAGCCTCTGTGCCTTGGAGCCAAGGCCAGGGAAAATAGGCCTTCCCTTTGTTTTCCCAGGCATAGAAAAGCTAGTCAGTGCCCCAAAAGTGTTCCCACCAACCACAGGCGACCTTACAGTGACCCATCCCGTTCGCGAGGCTCCTGTGCTGAAACCTGCAAGGGAAGTATCACCTTTCGGGGTATGAATGCTCCCCCTGGTTGGTGTTCATCTATGCAAAATCGCGGCCACCCAGGGGAGCACTCATTAGTTACTTCCCTTGCGGTTTCACATTTATGTTTCCAGTGCAAACTTTGCAGTTTCACACTTATGTGCGAACGTTCTGATTAATTGGTGGGAACGTTCCAATGGCACGCCGGGGAGGTCCTCGTTCGGGAGATTAATTAGTCGGGAAGCAATCCCCGAATGCTCCCCCGGTCTGACGTTCGTCTACACAAAATGGCGGCCACCCAGGGGAGCACTGATTAATTGCTTCTCTTACAGTTTCACACCTATGTTGCAAGTGTGAACGTTCTACTTGAACGTTTAAACTAGCAGTCTAAATGGGATATCGGGGTGGTCCCCGTTCGGAAGATAGAGTTCCTTTCGTGGGAGCACTCCCAAACGGGGAGCGGGGTACAATATATGAAAGGCATGGAAAAATACACAATACAAGTGAAAAGCACCCAAACAAGCAGTGATTATGCCACATAGTGCATCACAGCTTGCTGCATATGGAATTGTGTAGCCACAGACTGGTCAGAGTCCCAGTGATGCCTCCTGTTCCCTTCTGAAAGTGCTTTCAATAGAGATATGTGTGTCAGAACTGGACCATGGAGTAACCGAAGAAGATTGCCTGATGGATAATGTTTTCTCTTAAATCAGATAGATGGCCATGTACATGTGCGTCATTTACCTGGGAAACAGATAGCAGCAGGATGGACTATGGGAATAAAGTAGGTCGGCGGAGGCAATGTTATGCTTTGGGCAATTTTCTGCTGGGAAAGCTTCTTTCTTGCATTCATGTGGATTTTACTTTGACCTATGAAAGGCTGTACATGTTACAGACCATGTACACCCTTTCATGGCATTGGTGTTCCGTGATAGCAGGAAAATGCATCCTGCTACAATGGAAACATTTTTTAGAAATGGTTTAAGGAACATGGCCAAAAGTTCAAGGTGTTGCGGCAGCCTTCTTTTTATCCAGATCTCAATCAAGCCTCTGAGGTATATGCTGGAACAATAAACCTTATCAGTGGAAGCCCAACCTCGCAACTTGCAATGCTAATACCAGATACCACAGGACAGGTTCGAGATGTCTTGCGGATTCCATGTCTCGACACATCAGAGCTGTTTTGGCAGCACGAGGAGGACCTACACAATATAAGGCTGGTGGTTTTCATGTTATGGCTGATCAATATATTTAAGATTTGATAAATACTATGGCTTTTCTGATTAAAGGGGAACTCCGGTGCCAGGAAAACAATCTGTTTTCCTGGCACTGCAGGTCCCCTCTCCCTCCCACCCCCCAATCCCTGGTTGCTGAAGGGGTGAAAACCCCTTCAGTAACTTACCAGAGTCAGCGACGATGTCCCAAGTCGCTGCTTCTTCCTTCGCGCCGCTCCTCCCTCTGATTGCGTCGGCCGGTGGGCGAGACTGATCCCGCCCTCCGGCCGGGGAGACCTAATGCGCATGCTCGTCAATGCATTTCAATGCTTTTCTATGGGGAAATGAGCTACGCTGAAGGTCTTCACATAGCGTGAGGACGTCCAGCAACGCTCTAGCACAGGTTAATTGTGCTAGAAACCAGGACGTGCCCTCTAGTGGCTGTCTAGTAGACAGCCACTAGAGGTGGAGTTAACCCTGCAATGTAATTATTGCAGTTTATAAAAAACTTTAATAATTACACTTGCAGGGTTAAGAGTAGTGGGAGTTGGCACCCAGACCACTCCAATGGGCAGAAGTGGTCTGGGTGCTTGGAGTGTTCCTTTAAAGTCGTATTGTTTAATTGGTAAAATCTTTTTCAAGGAATGATGTGTTTTTATGCATGATTTCATAAACAATCTTTTCCGTTTCAGGTGAAAATGAGAAATGACAACCTAGCTTTTGCTCTGAAGTGTATTAAGAAGAAACACATTGTGGAGAATAGGCAACAAGAACATATACATTCTGAGAAGAACATTTTAGAGGAAGCCAGTTCACCTTTTATAGTGAAGTAAGATACATATTATAGATCTGTACAGTGTAATACATCTACATAAGAATGTTTTTGGTTAATGAAGTGGATGTTTAAATAAGTCAACAATGCATTAATTGACATACCTCCTGTACTGTGGGTACATTGTAGAGCATAAGTACAAGTTGCAATTTCTGTCTTAACACCCTATGGTAATACCTTATCAGCCAGATAACTGTATTTACCCTCCTTTTTCATTTTCTAAACCCCATTCCATTGCTAACAGTCTGAGGGCAATTAATGTCCCACTAGATTTTTTTTTTATTTGAAGCGTCACCCAGCAGCCATGAGTGAGTGGCAAAAGAAGGTTACAAACGGACCACACAAAATCATTAACATTTCCATACCACCAATAAAGGAATGGACATTATTATGTTACACAACAGCAATATGATGGCTGTGGGTGGCCTTTAGGGAAAATCAACAGGCATTTCATACCCATTCATTTATTAATGCCCCTGTACCATGAATCATGTGATGGAGATATTCATGGCTGGACAGTCCATAGCTCCTCAACATTTAGTTGTTACCCATCCCCACTACAGTACATTAGGTGGGGGTAGAGGTGGTAAGGTATATAATGTTTACATTAATCCTACAAATTAATTGTTTAATACATATGAGAGTTACTGGGTCCTTCATTTTGCTAAAGCAAATTTAATAATTTATGAATTTTGCATCTCATGTTATAGGTCAGGATATTTGGAATAGGGAAATAGCACATGTATAGATAAAATCAGTTTTTCTCTGATTTGATCATTTTTGACAAAAGCGAGTCCTGAAAGAGCAGTTATGCAGTAGTAAATGATAATAAAAACAATATTATCATGTTTTTTAGCATGTTTGCCTTTTCTATAGTTTAAAGGAAGGCTTCTTGATTCAAGGAGAGACATGACTGTTATTTTGGGGTCAAGAAGAAATTTTTCCTAGTTTGTTGCAAAATTAAAAAGCATTTCAAACTGGGTTCAGTTTGTACCATTGAGTCTTTCTTAGCCTTCTTTTGGGTTAACAGCAAAAACAGATGTGAGAAAGCATGAACTTGATTGACGCATGTCTCTTTTCTTGTAACTATGAATCGTTCATAATATCCGTTGTTGTTATACACCTGCTTTGGAGCTCCTAACATACTTTTTATTTTATTTTATATTTTTGTTATGGTTTTGTGAAAATATTTGTAGTTTTAGTATTCAGATGTTAAGAATTATGTACATTTACAGATTATATCGGACCTTCAAGGATAACAAGTATGTGTATATGTTGCTGGAAGCATGCCTTGGTGGTGAATTGTGGAGCCTTCTAAGAGATCGGTAATGTTTTAAATTAATGTTATATATTTCTTATATGCATGTGTATGGAAAAGCTTTACTGTTTGTACAGATAAACTAAAAAATAATTGTGGTGTTCCAGATTCACTTTTTTAATCAATCTATTGCATTTTCATATGTTTAGCACACTGACGGCACACATTTTAATCTGAGTATACTTATTCTGTGCTAAAAAAATATATTCTATTTATTTAACCCCTTCCCTCTCAATAATTATTTTTGAATAAGAGTTAGGCTCTGTACACTACAGGGAGTTTTTAGGCAAAATTAGAACCTGCAAGGCTGCAATGTTAATACAGAGGCCTGATGTAACTGTACTTCCTGTATTTTTACACATACATACATTATTTTATCACTGTGGTGTCATTTTTAGGAAGGTATAAGAGGTTCCTAAAAACAGAATTAAGTTATTTATAATGATTGCAGAACTATTGCCTATTTGGTAGCAGGAACTCCTGTGCTCAACCACTCAATATTAAGCCCAGACTTTGCTGCAATGAACTGTGTGAATACATGTGACCATTTTGCACACCTAATTACTTAGAAGTTAGTTATACAACAGAACATTCATGTTGATGTCCCTGGATAACTACTTTGCTTGTTTAAGATAAAGTGGCTTGGCACACATATATTTAAATGTTGGCACACATATCTACTATTTTATGTTATCATTCTGTTTGTTTCACTTTTTAATTGTTCCCTTTTAGTATATTAACAGTGACAGAGAGTTTAGTTTATATGTTGTTTTCGAACAGCTCTGAATTATTTAGGTCAATCATATTTTCTCCTTTGTGGCTGTTTGTGAATATGTGTTGGCTATTTTTTGGTAGTAATTTTTCTTTCAAATATCATTTGAAAAGTAATTTAGTGTGTTAATCTTTTTATGTTTAAATTTATATAATAATTTGGTAGGCTAATTACATTTAAATTTACAGCATTGTATTTAAGTGGTGTTTAAATTACTTTTTTTTCTTCTTTTATTTCCAGTGGTAGTTTTGATGAGACCTCTGCCAAATTCTGCATTGGATGTGTGACTGAGGCATTTGAATATTTGCATAGTATTGGTGTAATGTATCGGGATTTAAAGCCAGAGAACTTACTGCTGGATTCAGAAGGCTATGTGAAACTGGTAGCTATAAATACTTTTACTAAATCAATAGCAAAAAGCCTTTGATGTTTATAGATATTATGGATACCCATTGAAAATTATGATACATACCTAGTGATAATACATACTGCCAAACTGATGTTGATTGGTGGATATGTCCATATTTGTGTGTGTTTCTGGTGTTGGAAAATGAACAACTTTGTGTGAACACGAGACCGATTCTTTAATCTCAAAAGATCTAGTCATCTCCAAATATTAGCAGTTGCAGTTTTATGCTCCTTGTCTCACACACTAATTTTAAAGGTGTCCTATCTCAGTATGCTCCGACCCATGTTTTTTACACTCATCCCTTGTCTTGTACCCTCAGTTCCAAAGTCTTTTATCCCTTATTTCATTCCAGCAGGCCCTCCAGATAGCAGGTCTCTTACCCTTCAGTATCCCATTACCCACCAGCTCATCAATGGGTCAGCTCTCTTTACTGCGCTTTTTCTAATCTCCCATTGCTTCACCTTTTTATTTTTAGTGCCTTTAAGGTTTTTGGGCATTTTTTGCTGTGGGCTTGAAAGCCTGTAGGGCGGCAAAGAACATCCTGCATATTTGGTGTGAGCAGAGTTAAATCCCGGCTTACACCAGGGAGCCTCATATGATGAATACCTGGGGATTCCCTCTGTCTCCTCTCTGTCTCTCTTTTTAGTGGCCTCAGATTTTAGATGAGCTATTTGCAGTGCTGGAAGCCGGAGCTGCAAAGAGCTCTTTAAATAGGTATTTAAATGCCTATGAAAAGATCATGGTGTGAGCAGAGTTAAATCCATGCTCACACCACTAACCACAAAGGATACCTGGGGCTCCTCTGAGTTTACTGAGGCCATTTTTGTGGCCCCAGACTTGCTGATGAACTGTTCGCAGCAATGAGCAATGAAAGCCAGCGCTGCAAATGGCTCTTCAAAAAGGCATTTAAATGTCTTCTGAGAGATTGCGGTGAAATCCCTGCTCAGATCACTAACTCCAGGTATCAATGAATACCTTGGGCTCCTGTTAGGCAGCTGGGGCCTTTTTTAGTATTAGTGACTGATGAGCTCTGTGCAATGCTGGAAGTCATTGCTGCACAGAGCCTTTTAAACACATTGATACAGCCACAATCACTCAGCCACGTTTGTTTCTGGGCTGCAGGCAGTTTTGGGTCTAAATAGACCCTGCCAGGGTCTACCCTGCCTGTTCTTAGTCAATTGGGACTGGTGCTGGGCTTGGCCAGCTTCCCAACACCATAATCGGCTGTAAACCAGGGCACTGAGTATAATTCTGAAAAATGGGCAACATACCACCATCTATTGTGGTGTGATAAAAGCAGTAGATTACCTTAGGGTTAGAGTTGGGTTGGGGTTAGTGGTGGAGTTAGGGTAGGGTTAGATTTAGGGGTAAGATTAGGGTTAGACTGAAGATGGATTAGGGATAGCTGTAGGGACAGGGTTGGTGTAGGGTTAGAGCAAGAAAAGTTTTTGAGTTAAAGATAGTGTAGGATTTAGGTTAAGGGTAAGATTAGGGTAAGCATACAGTTAGAGTTAGTGTAAGCATTGGGTAAGGGGTATGGTTAGTATAGCATTAGTGTGGGGGTTGGTATAGGGTTAGCGTTAACTATCAACATTCATTTATTTCCTAAACATACTGGGCATTTAACAATCAGGACTGATAAATTAATCTATTTTCAGTTTTTATAATTAATTGCACTGGATGCGTAAAAATTATTATAAGCAAAAATGTGAAAAAAAAATTTAATTTTTTTTCTCATTTTAAACATTTTATTCATACGTAATGTTAGTTAGGTATACATATAGAATATTACATTAAAGCCCTTTCTGTCCTTTAAAAAAGCAATACATGATATGTATGGAGCACTTGAAAAGAAACCCTTAACTTGCAGTATAACAAACCTTTAGATCAAATTGAAGGTTTTCTTTTGGTTCAGAATGTGGACAATAGCCTCACTAATTAAGGGGTAGTGGAACCATAATGAACAGTGTCAAACATTAGCGCTATTTCTAAATCTTACCCTACCATTATCCCTACCTTTATTTTTAACACTAGCCTTAACCCTAACCTCCAAGCTAACCTTACTGCTAACACTAAACAAGGGGGCATGCAGGGAGACGTAACTGGAGTATTTTTGGACCATATGAGTCTCTCACTGTATGGGGCAGAATTCCAAGATAATCACCACTAATGAATGTGATTGTTTAGCCATGGTGATTTAAACAGAATTAAGTGCCTTCATGCTGCACTTACCCACTAATTCTTGTAATGATAACTGGATCTCCCTAGTACCAGCTGGGATCTAGCTCTACAGATACCTTAAATGCATAACGGTCTATGACATTGTTAAATCCCTGCATTGCATGAGAATCATCAAGTGGTGAAAGTTCAATTAAGAGAGCAGGAAATGATAAACACACCTTGCTGTAAGATCTGATTTAACATTTTTTTTTTTTTTTTTTAAATGGAGGTTATGTGAGTCACAGCCAGGGTAGGTGAGTCAAGGGCTGCATTAACAGAAATAAAAGTGATTTAACTCCTCTATGGCATATAATTGAGCAGTGAATTGAGCACACTAGGGACATGATCTATACACCAAAACGTATTATTCTACATTTTTTTTAAAGGGAATCAACACAGTAAAGGAGGAGACTATATTTAAAAGAAGAAAAACTACCACAATAAGAGGACATAGTCTTAAATTAGAGGGACAAAGGTTTAAAAATAATATCAGGAAGTATTACTTTACTGAGAGGGTAGTGGATGCCTGGAATAGCCTTCCAGCTGAAGTGGTAGAGGTTAACACAGTAAAGGAGTTTAAGCATGTGTGGGATAGGCATAAGGCAATCCTAACTATAAGATAAGGCCAGGGACTAATAAAAGTATTTAGAAAACTGGGCCGAATGGTTCTTATCTGCCGTCACATTCTATGTTTCTATGTTTCTATTTTACTCATCTTCTCAGTTATTCTGTACATATTTTCTACCATGCTTTCTAACATTCTTTTTCTTTGCGCAAACACTTCTTTAAAATGGTCCCCCAGACTTCATTGTAAATCATGTTGTTTAATCATGTGTTTAATAAAAAATGTGATTCCTGGGGGCGGAGCTAGACCATCGAGCTATACAGACGCCATTCAGACAGGCTCCTCTGTCAAATTGCACAATCCAAGGAAAATCTCATCACCCTAAGCCAATCCAGCTTCCAAAAGCCACCAGCTGGACTCCCTACCTTCTCCTGAGGAGATAGATACCATTCTTTGCGGCTTCCACCCAGCAGAAGCGGAGGCGGAAAATCGGGTCCTACCCCACGCTGACACTCCCAGCGGCTACAAGCATGACAAGCGCGGGACAGCCTCCTCACAGAGATCAGACCAACCTGCTCACACGCCAGCCATGGGCCGCCAATCACAACGACCACAAACCGCAGAACACTGCAGGGATATAGGGGCCATGCTCCAACGGCCTACTCTGACTAAAATCACTCCCAGGGAAATACCGCGCTCTGCAACTCACTCCCATCACACAGAGCCACCGGAGACAGCAAAAACCCGAGAAACCCAAACAGAGCAGCAACCCCAACCCGAACCTCCAGCAGACATGACCCCAACATCCAGGCATGACCTGAAAATCTTACTATCGGACTTCCACAAAATTCTGGCGGCAGAACTAGCCCCCATCAAAACAGAAATCACAGCCACCACTAATAGGGTGCAACATCCGAAAAACACATCACAGACTTACAGTCCCATGTAGCTGAGCTACAAGACTCAGTGCAACAAGCCTGGGCACATCAAAGAGCCGTGATGGCACAGCAGACGGCCATGGAGGAACGCCACCGGCGCATAAATATAAAAATAAGGGCCATCCCGGCGGCCATTTTATCAGACAAACTGCCGCACTACACAAGACGCCTACTGGCCACTATTCTACCCCATGCCACAGTAAAGAAGATGGTCACAGAGGAGATATATCGCCTACCCACATTAGCAAAGACGCTCTCAAACATGCCCGCAATGTGATACTCAGGTGTCCAATGGTCCACGACAAGATACAGATCATGTCTGCGTTAAAAGGTAAAACACCTCTGACCTTTGAGGGCGCTAGCCTGACATTCTTCCAGGACCTCACGAAATCCACCCTTATGTGGCGCAAAATCTTCAGTACCCTCACTAACGGACTTAGGGCGGCAGGCATAACTTACAGATGGAGGAACGAAACCCATCACATACTTACCTCAATGGAGGAGGCACACACACTCTTAGAGTCCCTGGGACTGGAGCTCCCGACCGCTAACCCACTACCGAGACCATCTACTGCCAACTGGGACCTGGAGCATACCAAACCTTTCCATTGAAATGGCTTATATGATATATGATGTTGCTCTAATTTACTGCCTCTGTTGGTGCTATTCTCCTAGTTGGAGAATATCACATTAAGAACGCATGACGGACCGAATCTTGACACAGACCGTAACTGTCTGACACTACATGCTCAGTATAGCCCATTCCCACAGGACATAACGCTGGACACACATATGAGGCCAACAAATCCGGTACCGGGTTGCCCAACAAAAAAGTAAACGAGGGACAACTCTTACCATAATCCTCCTCCGCAACTCCTCCGGTTAGGAGTTTCCTCCACCAAGGCATAGAATACAATCATGCAGGAGAACTGAGATTAAATGCTCACACACCTCCGTAGTTACATAACGGTGCTCACTCACCTCTAAGCCCACGAGACACTCTCACGTCAAATACACTCACACCTGAGCGTGCCACAACCACGGACGCACTGCCACCCGATAGTCACCCAGCACACGGAACAAGGACACTGGGACTGACTAGGCAACCCAAACTCATGACCAATAAATGTTACAAATAGCAGGACCTTGATCCAAGTTTACAACATGTTAAAAATGTACAAAAGGTGCAGACACACAAAATTATTTACTCATGCAATGTTATATATCAGAACTTCTATTACGCAATATACTGTTTTATTGTATGACTCATGCAACCCACCACAAAAAATAAAGAATTATAAAAAAAAAAAATCCTATATTTTAGGATGTGCATGTGAGAATTACTGATTTTAAAGCAGACACCAGATGGCACCATGAGATGTGATGTTTTGCGTTGAATAACCAAAATGCAAATGGATTCGTTTTTGTACATATAAAAAGTGCAAATTCATTTTGAATTTGGCTATTTTTTAACCAAATATTGTTAAACAACATGCACAATACATTGAGATCTTGTGTCAGGTCTTTTTATAATAATTAATTTATTTATTTCCATGAATATTTCCCTTGCACATCTCCCAACTTAAAATGAAACTCTTTTCTGGATAAACCATATTGCTCCCACCTCTATATTTTTCTAACCATTGAGGACTACTAAAAGAGAAGTTCTCGACCAATGTTCTAAAAACATTGAGCAAACAGCAGGTATATCTTACTGTTTTTCAAAATACCACTCAACGTTGTTAGTTCAGGCTTTCTTCTTTAGTCAGTAAATTGTGCCTTCCTGTTTACTAAATTTAAGTAACACTGCCCACCTAAGTTTACAGAACTCATCAGGGCATAAATTGCATAGAATTAATCAGATATGAAAAGCTTCTTAATGTAACTGGAATAATTTCATCTGACAGGTTGATTTTGGTTTTGCTAAGAAAATATTTCCTGGGCAAAAAACATGGACGTTTTGTGGAACACCAGAGTATGTTGCTCCGGAAGTCATTTTGAACAAAGGCCACAGCTTTAGTGTGGATTTCTGGTCACTTGGAATATTACTTTATGAACTTCTTACGGGAAGGTAAGTTTTTCAGAAAACTAAAAATTATTTATAGAATGCAATTCTATGTAAAAATGTATGTTTGATTTATAGTAATGGCAACTCTAGATTGCGTTAGAGAAAATGTTTGGAAAAACATTTTCTGAATGTTTTGTTTTTATTTATTAAGTGTGACACTGTATATTATTATTGACCAATGGATCATTACCATGCTTGTTGGTGAAAATCAGCCATTAAGCATTGTTAATATCAACAACCATTAGATTATTGCAACTAAAAAATATCAAGCGTTTTTTTGTTGTCCAATTGCACAGCATATCCAAGGTGTGGTCTTACCAGTGATTTATAAAGAAGCAAAATGATATTCTCATCCCAATAATTAATGCCCTTTTTCATGCATGGCAATACCTTACTGGCCTTAGCCACTGCACATTGTTGCCTACGTTTGTTGTCTATAACAATTAGCAGTTATCCATAACTCTGCTTCTATAAACCAAGCTATTAAAACACCAATTATAGCCCCATAATGACTTCATCTCAATGATGCTGTTATGGGGTCTGGAGGTCTTTGGTGCCGTCTTACCTTATTGGGCTAAATTGTTTTTGAATGGTTTTGGCACAAAGTTCTCTTGATTGTGCCTGTGTTCTCAACAACTCTGCCTCCTCCTTGTCAGACCCTAGCTTCAATGTGGAAGATGCACCCTTGGATGCTGTTACATACCTTTTTAAAGTGTTTTTATCAGTGAACAGCCTGTGATAAGTTGAGAACTTTAAGGAAAGGGGAAATGTTTCACATAGTAGCTAGGGCTGGAGGACGAAACAGAGCAAACAAGTGGACAGGCGCTGCCAGGAGAACATTGGAGTTAAACAATTTGAAAATGGTTCAATCCTATTTAGTAAGGCATTATTCAGGACCTCCAGACCCCAAAGCAAAAGATAAAAGTGATGAGATAAAGGTGTTATGGGGCCTGTTGTGGTCTTTTTTTCACTTTTTAAATTTATAATTTATTAGGATTTTATATACAGAGCATACATCCAAATCATTATATAAGAAACAGTATAGGAACAGTATAATCACATAGGAAACGACAACTCACTGCTTGACTATTTGTAGGGTAAAGGAAATTTTAGGAATCTGCGCTTTGTCTGGGGTGACTTACACATATAGATCGCTGCTACAGTGAGGATCTAAAACCAGGTGGAATTTGTATGAACACTGAACACTATAAAAATGCAAAAGATTGAAATAACATGACAGCAAGTAAGTAAGTGCTTTGGGTTGTGCGACAGGTTAAACCTGCAGCCATCCTAAACAATTATGCCAGGTTCCAGCATCACCTCTGACAATGGAATAGGTGTGGGCATTGTAAGGCTTTAAGGTTTCATTTGAACTTCAACCAGTGAACATTAGTCCCTGTTTGTATGGTCCGGAGTTGCGAAGTTCCCACTTCATGGTCATCATGAGACTGCGTCTCTTCTGATCACATCTAAGGTTTTGAGTGTGGCCCTGCTCCCAGGACGAGCTTCTGGAGGAATGACTCTGGGTTGTCAGCAGAGGTTAACATGAGTAGTTTCTCTCTTTTCCTCACTACAAGGGAGCCTTCCATTCCCCAGCGTTACCTGATTGAATAATCTCTGAGGTGTTTTGCAACTGGAGCCTGCTGTCTTTTTTCCACCAAGACTGCAAAAGGGTGAACCATACAGAGCCACCGAGCATCCTTCAAAGTGTACAGTCCCCAGGGCTCTATAGCGGGCCATAATAGCGGTTCTTGCATTAACATCCTTAGTTACTATAATAGTGTCTTTGAGGGCACCATCTGGTGCAGCAGCTGCTTTGTGTAGTCTGAACGCCAATAACACCAGCAAGAGGTCCAATGAGGCCACCAGCCTCTGTGTAAAAGGCAACTGTTGCTCCCCTCCGACAGTCTCCGGGACACCTCTCAGGCGGATGTTTCATCTTCGTTGCCTGGATTCCAGCGCTATAACTGTATTGGTCAGCTTTTGAAGTTGGCTAGTGAGATTTTCCACCTGGCTTTTTGTCTCTTGAATCTGTCTGTCTCTTGATGTTTCTCTCTTCTCAGCATTCATCAAGTCTCTTATGTAGGGCTCCCATGTTAGCCTGGGCTTCCTGGAGGTCTGCTTTCCAGATTTTCTCATATCCAGCAGCAACCTTTTAATGTCCCCTTTTGCGGAATGGGGAGAGTCTTCCTCCGATTCAGATTCCTGGTAGGTGCCCTTGGATTTATCTGAGGTAATAGATGCCATGTCTTCTTGGGAGTCTTCTGAGAGCTCTGCCATCGATTTGTGCCTTGTGCGTCATGTTGGCTGGTATGCGCTCTGCAGGTCTCTCAAATGAAAGCCTGATGTCTGGCATGCTGTATCACTCTAGGTGTCTGGACTTTTTGTTTCCACGCCCCATACAGTCATCTTAGGGGTGCTTTAGCAGGATACGCAGTAGTGAGTCTCTATTCGCAGCAATTTCAGGTAAGTCGCTGGCCCATGTCAGAGCTCCGCTTACACACATCTTATTTAGTTCGCTGTTGTGGTCTTTTAACTTAAAGTTTGCAATTGGATTTTATGTTCACTTTAGCCCAAGCAGCACAGAGGGGATGGGCTGCTGGAAATTCTTGTTTAGCATTAAAACATTTGAAGTGGTTTAATGCTAAATGGAAGACAGAGCCAGGAGAGATTATAACAACTTCAATAAGATGACAGAAAGAAACAATAATAAATACAAATAACAGCAATTGAAAATTATAATTAATAAGATACAAGGGACACAAGGAAAAAAACTGGAAACAAAAGACAGAATCGCTTTAATAGTTGCCACTAATTACCAGTCACAAACAGTGAAAATTTGCAAAGTGGAAACAGCCAGGAGTCCCTAACACTTCAGGCAGCCATTTTAGAGCTTACCGTCTTGTTGATAACTGATTGCGACATGCATAGGAACAAGTCCCAAGTTTAAAAAAATTATTTTATAGCATGTGAAAATACACATTATAATGGACAACTGTATCCCTATGCTACTCAAGTATATACAACACCTACCAACAGTGCTGGATACTGAATGATAAACTTGTGTCCATATGTAGCATTTTTTATCTGGTGTTCACTGAACTGTGGGAGTGTGTGAGTTTATCATCTCTCACTGATTCTATCTCTAGAGTGCCACTTATACCATGTTCTCAGTCAATGGTTTATTTATCTTTAAAATGAAAATTTCTAATTTCAACCAGTAACCATATTTGGATATTTTTCTGACTTCTGAGTGCAATGAATTTTTTAGATATGACAGTTTATCTAATTAAGCTAAGTAAAGCTAGTTAGTTAATGGAATTCTGTGTATTAAACATTATTACAGGGTTATTCACCGAAGTGAAAATTCTAAGTGAATTTAAAATTTAAAGACAAAAATTTTAAGTGGAAACATTTTCTGTCAGTTATGCATCTTTGACCTTAAATTTGAAATTCAATTTGAATTCACTTTGTTCTGTATTGTGTGTATGGAGGCCTACTTATGGTCTTGATTTGTGCATAGGTGAGGTTATGTTGTGAGTGTGGGAGGTGACTGTGTGTCTAATCGCATTACCTAGTGGTCTAGTGGATTAAGCTGCTGGTGTGCACCCTTTGTGTGTGCAGACCACTGACTGTGCTCCCTTCCAGTCTGTGATAGTGAGGGAGCATCACCAGTGAACCGCACTCACTGAATGTGTAGACATGCATCTCCCTCCCAGAGCTGGCCAGGAAGATCTTTTAATCTCCCCATGCCTTTGCTGTTGCAGAGGATCTCTGCAGAGCCAGTGCTCTAATGGGCACTTAATGCAAGCTAACTTGTTTGCAAAAAAACTATTTAATTTGCATAATTACAAATTGTGTACATAATTCTAGTGTATGGGAGCTTACGCCATAGTTAAGGAGTTAATGAATAACCCTGCAAGTGTCACCATGCCCAAATCAACTAGAACATTGTTTACTTTGTTCCTTAGTCAAGCTTTGTATTTAGCTATGCAATATATTTATTTTTCTTTCCGGAATTAGTGGAGAAAATTGTAATTTGTTTTTAAATTAACATTGTTTGCCTCCCTGTTCTGGTAACAAAAAAAAAAAAAGCATACAGTGTAAATTAATTTAACCCTAATAGTGCTGTGCACACAGACGCCATGAGGGCATTTCTAAGAAACGTCCAATCATGCATTAACTTTTATAGCAATTCTTAGCAAATCATCAAGCGCGTTGGTGTCTCGTCAGGAAATGATGTGTGTAGGCAAGTATGTTTTATACTTTCCTCCAATCTGCTACTCACCCCAGTAAATGCTGAAACATTGACTGGGATGAAGATTTAAGGAACTTCCAGAGAAGAGACAGTTCTGCTTCAAAGAAAAAATGTTTAAATTAAAAGTTTAGTATAACACATTTTTCATATTTTTGTGATATATGCATTATATTTACATCTATGTTTAAAGGTGTGTTTACCGTAATTTCTGACATTTTTCCTACCAGTCCTCCATTCACTGGGCCAGACCAGATGATGATCTACAATTTAATTCTGCAAGGCATTGAGAAAATGGAGTTTCATAAAAGAATATCAAGACGTTCTGATGAACTGATTCGTCGACTGTGCAGGTTAAAACAATCCCTCATGTTAATTTGTGTTATATATTTAATGTACAAAGCTTCCTAACACGTAGAAGCCTTCAAATGAGGACACTGAAGCATACCATTTTCCACTTTGAAGCGTGTAACTGTGAATGAGGTAACATATAGACTCTAAAATAATAACTTTTAAATTGCCCCCAATTAATTTTTACGTAGACACCAATTACTGTGGTAACCAAGCAGTTATGACATTGGTACTCATTGAAAAAACTGTAACTTGTCATGATTTAATATCCTTTATTAAGATATTTCAGCTGTGAATTACAAGTATGAAAAGAACATATATGGAGGTTCCCATATCTACGAATCAGTGCTCAAAGTTGACAAATTGTGTAACTATATGTCCCTGGGATTAATATAAAGAACCAGAATAATTGTTTATCCCTCACATTTCCAAAGTATGCTTACTGATTTTACTTACGTGAGTTGGATTTGGGTCATGCTGACCTGAGCTATAGGTTGTTAATGCTTCACTTATGTAGATTACCGTACATATGTATCTAGTTACGATACCTACATTTTCCTAATACAGGAATGCAAGGAGCTTTAAAAAAACATAGTACTGTAAGGAATAAGACAAAAAAGGTAAACAGTAGAGTTATATTGTGACTGTTATATATATATATATAATTATTGTTATCATTATTATTCCCAATTTCTCTTTTTAAGATTGCACAACTAGCATCTTATATATTTGTCTTGGTGATACATACAACGATCTTTACTGAAGTGGGAAATCTTGAGAATTCAAATTGAATTTAAAGTGAATTTTAACTAGAAGGCTAGAGTAGACACACTGGAATAATTCCCAATTCAACTATGCTTCCTGTTCAGCAACTATGGCCTTCATATTCAAATTCAGTAGGACTTCCCTAAAATCCTCACGTTCGTAAATAACCCTGAGAATGTTGACGTTATGTAAAAATACTGCTGCTGAGCCCTACAATGTCATAATACACATGAAACTGAAGGTTAACTGATGTCTTCAGAACCCCAATATTACATTATTCACCCTAATACATGTTTAACTGTGTATAACAAAACTTTATTCAGCAAAAATAGGTGCTTGTGTTACAAATTTTGGATTGACCTGTTCTTGTCCTCTGATATCCCTGACCCGGTTACTCCTGACTGTGATCTTGTTTTTTTTTTTGGTCTGACAGGAAGTTGCTCACTGCTTCCAGCTTCCTGTCAGACCGGGTAGAGGATGAAGAATATCCCCATAAGCAATCCGCAAGGTCACAATACACAGTTGTAATTTTCTGGTAATAAACTGTGTCCTATATTCTGAAAAAATATGGTAAATGCATATTTTGTGGGGGTGTATTTACTAAATTGTATTGTTTTGTTTCAATGGAGTGTTTGTTTAAAAGTGTTTTAATATATTTTATTTAATCCTTCGCAGACAAAATCCCACAGAACGTCTTGGAAACTTGAAGAATGGAATAGCTGACATTAAAAAACATAGGTATAGCGAGAAATACATTATTTAAAAGCATTCTCAAATATGACTTATTAACGTGCCATAATCATCTATTCTGTGTTTTTATTACTTGATTACCGCTGTCTATATGATATTATAGCAAATTATTGCTAACAAAATTTTAACTGTGTTCTGCATCAGAAATCAAATCCAAAGGAAATAAGTGGGCACTCATCCAAGATTTCTAACATGTATTACTAGCACTATAGTATCCCTTTAAAGCGGGGCTGTCCAACCTGCGGCCCTCCAGATGTTGCTGAACTACAACTCCCATGATTCTTTCATTGAAACAGATAGCCAGGGAAACATGGGAGTTGTAGTTCAGCAATATCTGGGGGGCCGCAGGTTGGACAGCCCTGCTTTAAAGGACTACTATAGTCACCAAAACAACTTTAGCTTAATGAATCAGTTTTAGTGTAAATAGCATGCCTCTGAAGTCTCACTGCTTTGCCATTTAGGATTTATATCACTTTTGTTACTGTTTCTTCAGCCCTAGCAGGGCCAGTCTTAAGCCTTTACGCACCCTGTGCAAAATATTTTCTCAGCGCCCCTCCCTGGTCATACCCGCTCATCCATGTATTGTGTATATATAAGGATGCAGTGTTTGTATTAGGCTATTTAATTCAGATTTTAAAAAATGCATGTAGGCCCATGTGTGAATACTATTGTGTATTTTTGCAGTGACAGATGCACACAGTCCCACAGTCAGACAGTCAGCTGCTCACAGTTATACTGTCAAATATAGCCACATGCACATGGTACCAAGCGCAGGGACAGAGCAAGGATTTCTGCCGTCCTAGGCAAAGATCCATTTTGCCGCCCCCTCATGTCACTCACTCACTGACAGACACACACTGGCAGACACACACACTCGCTGACAGACACTCACTGACAGACATACACTCACTCACAGACAGACAGACACACACACACACACACAAACACGTACTGGCAGACATACACTCACTCACTGACAGACTTACACTCACTCACTGATATACATACACTCACTCACTTACAGACACACACATGCACTCACTGACAGACATACACTCACTCACTGACAGACACACACACACTCACTGACAGACAGACATACACTCACTCACTGACAGATTCACACACACACACTCACACACAGGCACTCACTGAAATACATACACTCACTCACTGACAGGCACACACACACACACACACACACACACAGACACTCACTGGCATACATACACTCACTCACTGACAGACACACACAGGCAGACACTCACTGACAGACACACATACAATGAAAAATGTTTTCGCTGGCAAATCTAATGCGTATTTGTACAAGAATATGCCCTCTGACTGGGCGAAACTCGCATTTGCATCACAACAAAGAAGCGAGGTACAGCTTTACTGTACACAGAAATCTAACATAAAGTCTTGCATTCCTGTCGAATACAAATTTCGTACTCAAATCTAACGTGCCATTGAGTCTAATACGCATTCAAATTTTGGAGACTTTATTTTGCCAGTAATGGTACGCATTGGATTTAAGTAAATACAGTATATGACAACCATACTCTGTTGAAAGTATTTTCAACAACTTACTGATCTATCTGGCAGCAATGTAATAATTATTTACAGGGCACTTTAAGTACCATCACCATGTTTCATCTGGCCAGTAGCTAAAATGCAGGGTTTAGCAAGCAGATCTTTTGTTTTAATTGGTCAATACACAGTCTCTATTGTTACTTCTGTTAAATGACCCATTTTATGCTAGAAAACATTTAAGTTACTTTATTTTATATATATTCTAAGCTATTTTGGTTTCTGCATCTTTTTTAAGGTGGTTTAATGGATTTGACTGGGAAGGACTAGGTTCTAGAAGTCTCCCCTCACCTTTAAAGCCTGAGGTAATTATTTATTTATTTATTTATTTTAAATTCTTAAAGTATTTAATCATATAGTATCAATGAATGTAATATTTTGATATCAAGTGTAGTCTAATTGATTGGTACCCCCAAGCTGCTCCCCCTGTCTTGTGCCTTCCTTAACACACATCTTCAACTGATCTCTCTCTTCTGGAATTGTCCCTGCTGACCTTAAAAATACCACTCTAGTACCTATCCTGAAAAAAACATATCTTGCTCTTCCTCCCCCCTCTAACTATCATCCCACATCTCTGCTCCCTTTTTTCTCAAAGCTTCTGGAAATACTTGTCTTTACCCATATGTCTCACTTCCTTAATTCCAACTCTCTCCTTGACCCTCTTCAATCTGGCTTCTGCCCTCTCCACTCTACTGAGACTGCTCTTATCAAAGTTACTAAAGACTTAATTGCAGCTAAATCCAAAGTCCACTACTCCATACTAATTCTTCTTGACCTCTTTGCTGCCTGACACCGTTGATCATGCTCTCCTTCTTCAAACTCTTCAATCACTCGATCTCTGTGACTCTGCCCTCTCGTGGTTTTCCTCGTATCTCTCCCAACGCTCATTCAGTGTCTCCTTTTCTAAAGATACCTCCTCCCCTCGTCCTGTCTCGGTTGGAGTCCCCCAAGGCTCTGTCCTTGGTCGGCTTCTATTTTCTCTTTATACTGCCTCTCTTGGCAAAATTATTACCTCATTTGGATTCCACTACCACCTGTATGCTGATGACACCCAGATATATCTCTCCTCCCCAGACCTATCCCTTGCCGATCTGCAATGTGTCACTGCTTGCCTTTCTTCCATCTCTGACTGGATGTCCTTCCACTTTCTGAAACTCAATCTTGCTAAAACTGAGCTCATTGTCTTTCCTCCTCCTAATACTGATCCTCCTCTTTTGCTCTGCCTTCAAGTTAGTGGCATTCACATAGGTCCATCCTTGCAAGCGTGCTGTCTTTTCATCATACTTGATTCTGGCCTCACCTCTGAGCCTCACATCCAGTATTTTGCCAAATCCTGTAGATTCCATCTTAAAAACATAGCCTGCATCCGCCCCTTTCTTACGCAAGATGTTACCAAGGATTATTGTAACCCTCTCCTAATTGGTCTTCCCAAAAGCCGTATTGCCCCGCTACAGTCTGTAATGAATGCTGCCGCCAGACTGATTTTCCTCCCTAGTCGGTCCTCTCACACCTCACCCCTCTGTCAGTCCTTACATTGGCTTTCTGTATCCTTTAGGAGTCAATTCAAAGTGCTAATCCATACCTATAAAGCACTAAACAATACTAGCCCCTCTTATATCTCATCACAGATCTATAGGTATGCCCCTTCCCTATCTAGTCACTGGAACAACTACAGCTTATTGTATTCGTTCTGGTAGAATCATTCCCTTCAGGCTTTTTTCAGTAAACACTGTTTTTTCAGAAGACAACCTAGTGATAACTCCACTGGCCATTCCTAAGATGGCTACTAGAGGTGCTTCCTGGGGCAGCACTGCTCAGTGAACAGCACTGACATTTAGTGTTTCCACCCTCTGTATGGAGACACTGAACTTTCCTCATAGAGATGCACTGATTCAATGCATCTCTATGAGGAGATGCTGATTGGCCAGGGTTGTGTTTGTCTTGTGCTGGCTCTGCCCCTGATCTGCCTCCTTGACAGTCTCAGCCAATCCTGTGGGAAAGCATTGTGATTGCCTCACAGAATCACTTCTGATGATGTCAGCTGTAAGCAGGCAGATCAGGGGCAGAGCTAGCAGCTGCAGACTTGAATACAAGTAATATTTTAGGGAGGCAAGGCTGGGCCAGAGGGGCTAGATGGTGGTTTTAACACTATAGAGTCAGGAATGCATGTTTGTGTTCCTGACCCTATAATGTTCCTTTAAGGTCAAAATAGCCGACCTGAACAAATTCTTTTAGTCAGCTATGATTCTAGTTTGGATACTTTGGCTTAAAATTCACTTTGAATTCCCACTTTAGTAAATAACCCTGTCAATGTTGTTGTTGGTGCAAAGGAATGTTAGGTACCACTACCAGTGGTCTAATATTAATTCATGCACGCTTTTTTGAAAACATTTTTTATTGTATGTATTAATTGATGATAGAAAGCAATCTTTCAGCAATCTGAATTATTTTGTTCAAGCTTGTTAATTACCAATTTTATATTATAAGTACATTAGGCCTCTAATGAGTATCCCATTTGGTAATTTTCATAAATATGTGTTTATTAAAAAATAAACATTTCTTGGTTGCAGCTTGAAGGACCCACAGACCACAGCCATTTTGACAACTATCCACCAGATAACGATATGCCTCCAGATGAGATTTCCGGCTGGGATCAAGATTTCTAAAATACTCTTCCTCTATTTTTATTCTTTTTATACCACACATTTTTCTATGAAGGACAACTTAAATGAAAATGAATAGAAAACCGTATATAGTTTCATATTGGATTTTTTTTTGTAATATGTAAATCTGTTGAAAACAAGGATTTAACCTTCCTTAGCCTTTTTTCTCCTTTGAATTATGCAATTCTTACTTAATATACTTCTATATATGTGCTCCAGTAAATGTGAGAGGGGGCTCTTGAAAAATGATCCGCTGTCCTTATAATACAAATTTAGAGTGACTGATGTAATTCAGGTGGCACAGCATTGTGCAGTTTATTCAGAAAACAAGTTGTTTAGGCTTATGGAACTCAAGCTCGAGTAGTGTATCTGGAGTGAACGCAATTCAGGCCACGGTCAGAGCAATGGCAATTTTGCTGTTTGTACATAGTCATTATTTTATTTAGTGATCAGTCAACATTGGCTTATAAATTAGTGCTGAAAAGACCTTATATTTAACTGTAAGTTTTAGGTTCTTACGTTTACCCCATGACACATATTCACACAATCGGACACTCACAACCAACACCTGTGTTCTTGTGCTCTTTACCTTCTTCGTACTGTACTTAGTGTGCATTGTGAATTAAGGTGGGAATCACTGAATTACATAATTATACCAATAAAAAAACAAATTCATCTTCAAAAAGAAAAGTGTATATAGTGTTGTGAAATTACTGAATAATTTACTGTTGTGTGTATTCAATCATGTATTCAAGTGAAGATGGACCCACCAATGTTCTGATTGATATACTGTTTATGTATATAGTTGTGAAGTCCCTTTATATTTAAATAATATAGTGCCGCCAATTTCAATGGTAGACTTTTTTTACTAGAACATACAATTAATGCCTAGATTTTACTGTAAGTACACTGTTACAGCTTTGTTAGCTGTATCAGTATTTCCATTCCTGTATTTGAATTCTGAATATCATGTAGCTTCCATGCAAAAATAAACTTTTATTAATTTCATGAGTAAAATATAGTAATTCACTCATTGTAAAAGCCGTATTTTAGCACAGATGACATTAAATTTATATATTTATTTGAACTGTATACTACTTTTATAATTATTCCAGTTAAAGGAACACTCCAGCCCACTATAGTGGTTATGGTATCAGAAGTGCCCCCTCTCATTTAAAGGTTTGACAATTTACTTGGGTCCCACAGGGACCATCTCCACCACTATTGTTTCAATAAGCTTTTAATTGACTCCATTGAGCTAAGTAAGCCTTGTCGTGTAGGGCTGTGCTCATGGGCTGATAGCATTAGCTGAGTGTTCTTAGCCAATGAGCGTGGCTCTGCACAGCAAGGCTTAGCTCAGTTGCAGGAGCTACCAGCAGCAGGAGATGTGGTGGCAGGAACCCTGGAGGACCCAGATTGCAGGGTACTACTAGCACCTTAAAGGGACACTCAAGGCACCAAAACAACATAATCTAAATTAATTTGTTATGGTGCCATGAGACCCCTAGTGGAAATCTTACCTTACGGGGTAAACTGTTCATGAATGGTTTAACTCCAAAGTTGCCTCCAGTGGCAATGTCCACCTCCCAGGCAGCATTCAACTTCTGAGTTTTCAGAGTCAGCTGGGCAGAGGTCAGCTGACACTCTCCTCCAATCAGTGACTCAAATTCAGGAGACTAAATAATTGAATGAGCTGTAAAATACAACAAAGTACTACTTCACATATTCTTGGAAAAATTAAAGGGACACTGTAGTCACTATAAGCATTTCATCTCTTTGAATTGGTTATAGTGCCTGGAGTGCCCTGGCATTGTCCCTCCATTCAGTGTTGAACCATGTTTGTGCAGTATGCCACAAAATAAGAGCCCCTAGCCACCCACAGTCCGGCCCCTTCAGTATGTGTAGCTAAGGCAGAGATTACACACTTCCTTGTTGTC
Organism: Pelobates cultripes; assembly: GCA_933207985.1. Lineage (NCBI taxonomy): Eukaryota > Metazoa > Chordata > Amphibia > Anura > Pelobatidae > Pelobates > Pelobates cultripes. The sequence continues at coordinate 192,727,076 of OW240917.1, forward strand.
ATACCCATTCATACCGTCAGTTGGAACTCTGACAGGCTAAAAGCAGTCAGCTGACACTCTCAGCCAATCACAGCTGCCCATTGCTGCTCAGGCTAATACTTCCTTATTAGCTAAAGCAGCACAGAGGGAATGGATTGCCTGGGACTCTTGTTTAGCATTAAAGCATTAAAACTTTAAAAACTGTTTAATGCTGAAAGAAATGATGGTACCAGAGGACTCCAGACACTATAACCAGTTGAATGAGATGAAGCAGATACAGTGCCTATGGTGTCCCTTTAAGCAAGATGGTGATACTGAGTAGATACTGAGTTGTGGTGCTACATCTGGTCCTAAATCAAATCCTGATAATCCTCACAGCTCTATATTTCACTTTGTATGGTTCTTTGAAATTTGGAAGAATTTGGTGGTTGTAAACAATATCATACAACACAATGTATATGGAAGTTTTCACCAATTCTGGTGCTGACTATAGGTATAGTCTATTCTGTGATTGTTTCCTGGCAAACTAAACCAGACCAAAGAAATTAAGAAGATGAGAGCCCTGTGTAATAGTTGAACATGGTCATATTTCCAATCGTTGAAGTGATATAAAGTTTTCCCAAACGGAGAAAAAAAATAACATATTATTTAGCCACTGATATCCTTTATAGATTTGACACCTCCAAACCCGAGTATTTAATGAAACATCTATGCCTGTTACCAAATAATAATTCTCTTCCTTTTCCCCCAGTTTTTAATTGGCATTATGGCTCGTGTTTCCTCCATTGTGAACAGACTTTTTTTTAAGCTAGCTTGACCTGGTCTTGGAATGTACAGTTTGTGCAATGTAGATCAGCTCTTATTCTGTAAGGAGTGTTCGACAACAAGATTTTCAACACATAACTAGGTTCTATCTGATATAATAACTCAATTGGTTGAATCTTTGTGCAAATCCCTGGGTTTCAGGTCCCATTGTTACGTAGCTTTCACAACCTATTAGCTGTCCATGAGTTATGCCGGCATCAGTACCGGCAGATCACACGCATATCAGCTATTGTTATCTCAGCAGCAACGAACATTATTATACACTATGATCAGCCTTACCTTACCTGGTTTTAATTCTATTACTGTTTACTTTGTTCTTTATATTATTATTATTATTATTAATCAAAAAACATGAGAAGTGCTGTATATACAGTCTGTATTTTTTTGTATTGTTAAATGTTTCTACCAAAATTACATTAATATTTTTTTTTAAATAACATTAATAATAATTATCTCCAAATGCCACATTGTATTTCCTACATGGTAAGATGAGAACACAAGTAAAAAATTGTCTTCAGAAATGTGGTAGAAAGCAAATTTGGTACTTCTCAGGTTTTATACACTTCACAAACCAATGTGAAATTATTCAGGAGATAAGGGTTAGATGGTAAGTTAAAACCAAGTCACATCTCTCATTTAACTATAAATTATACGTGGGTATGCAGGAAGTGTCATCACTCCACTTATGATGTCTATGCCCTGCATAACAGCACATAGATGTTCTTCAGATGACTAATGACTGTATGTAACTCAAACTACTAATGTTAACTGAGGTAGCTTAGTCTTTTTAACTTCGGTGAACAATTGTATTTTTCTTCATGGCCAAACTGACTATCACAAGAACTTGTTGTGAGCAGGATATTCCTACCTTGGTGGCCAACAACAAAATCCTGTACATGGCTAAGGCCATGAGGGAAAAAAGGCAGATTCTGTTAATAATTCTGTTCCAAACAGTGTAGTGACATTGAAATGTCAACTAATTTAACAGTACATTAATTTACATTATGTGTTTCATACTAAGGAGAAATGGCATACATACACTGATAATTTGTGGGGGTTTGCCCATTTTTTCAAGCCTTTTGTTTTTTATTTGAGCAGTTGAAAATACTTATTATTGGGATGTCACTTTTTAATAAAAAAAAAGAATATATTTCTGCTATATATTTATGCTATATTGTGTGCAAAAAAAAAATTAAATTAAAATACCTCCCACATTTAAAAGAAATTAATTAAAGTAATTTTGTAAGCAGTAAAGCAAAAGTAATTCTACATGTCTATATCCCTAAATGTCCTTTAACATATCAGCATTTTTGATCAATAGTTTTACTCTGACATGTCATAATGTTTTAAAATGTATTAAGCCAATAAAGAAAAGGCATTTACACTTTTTCCATATATATTTTTTCTGAACTTTACTGTACACAGAAAATCATTTCAGCTATAACATTTACAACATACATTTTTACAAAGAAAGGAAAACTAACAAAATAACAAAACAAAAAACAAACACAATGGGAAAATTTGATTAAAAAAAGAAAAAGATTTCTTAAAATGATTCTTAGTGTTTGCTTTGTGAGCGAGACAATCAATTGCAACATTTTGGTTTTTTTGTTTGTTTTTTTTAATATGTGGAAAACTGTCATTAGTGAAAACATTACAAAAAACAGTTATGTAAACTTACATATTAAATAAAATAAAAGTTACAACTAAATTGAACATGTAGTATAAGAGTAAATACTATATACACATATTACATAGCTAAAATAATTAAAGATTACATGACGACATTTAAATCATTTATTTACATGAACGCTCACCCTCACTGTGAGGAAGTCCGCATTTTCATTAATATTACACCTCTGGCGAATTTGAATAGTTTAAGATATGTTATTTTGCAAACACAAGCCAATTACACACAACTTTTTTTAAATCTGTTGTTAATAAAGCATGTGCCTTGTTAAAAACAATAACAACATGTAATAATAGCTTATTTATTTCTGTCCCAAATAGAAAAATGCCATGTTAACATAATTCCAGTTTGCTTGCTTGCTTCTCTTTTAGTTTTTATCATTATCTAGCTGAAATGTAGTCTGAGTCATGCTCTTTAAAAAACAAAAAATTCTATTTGATGATTTGCCAAAATTCACTGATGATTTTGTTCAAAGCACTATTGCAAAAAATGCTACATCTCTAAATGACTTATTTGGCAACAAAAGTTACAATAAATGAATCTTCTAGCACCATAACCACTACAGCTCATTGTAGTGGCTATGTTAAATAAAAGATTATGGGTGCATATATTTCGGTCTTTGTCAATCAGGTTTCAAGCGGCTTAACATAAAATGGCCAAAACCTCTGCTTGAGATATGAAAATGATAATGTTCCACTTTACATTATTACATTATTTGTCTCTATTATTTGTGTGAATTTAGCAGGATTCGGACATACACTAGTCTTTGGTATCTTGTTTACTCTCCTTGAACCATAACAGCTACAGAAAGATTTGGTTTTTATGGAGCTTCTAGTTTCCTTTAATATTTAATACTACACGTGAACTACATTTTGTACAAGTCATCAATACTATCAAGACCAAGGCATTTTTCTGGTATTATTTTATTCTACGCACCCATATGTAATTTTTTTAAATAATTCTTGAAATCCCACCTTTGCTGGAGATGGTTGAAAAATATAAAATGAGTTTGTTACATAACCACAGGACACTGATTAATAGTGACTATAATAACAGGGAGAAAAAAAACATATAATTTCATCTACATATCGCATCTATACATCAACACTTAAACATTCTTGCAGTAGCAAAGTCATAATGTTTATACTAATATAATTTACCAGGTCGGCTTGGACAAAACTATTTTAAACATTTGAAAGGAGGACATTGATCATGTTAGTGGCATTTGGAAACAAAACGACTGGTAAAACGTCATTAATGAAGACAGCACAAGCTTTGTTAGCTTTATGTTTATATAACAAATACTAATTATATCATTTTTAATTGTGTAACTTGCTTTTGGCTATGATGGACTCATGCACCTTTCAAGTAATAACACAAATAATATACATGCTAATACACTAAAATATTATATGCCATTAGTTTCATGCCAACTTCAAAGAGGAGACAAGGTCAAGCAGAGCGGATATTTCATTACTCACGAGCGCCACAAAAATTAGGCCATGTTGCAGCCACTAATTCACGCTTCCATAGAAGGAAACATGTACTTTTCTCATTTTTTTGCTAGCTCACTCCGATATCCCTTTGCTAGATTATTCATTCTAGCCTCCCTCAAAGCCTAATTAATGCACTGGCGGTAAAGTTAGGTAATCACATTTTACATGGTACTTGTCCCAATTCCCCTCAAATACCTAGTCTATTACAAAAACAAATCCCATTACATCATCCAGAATGCTTTGCTCCTTCACCACAAATTGTATTTTGCTGTCACATATTGATGGGAACATGTGTGACCTATGTAGCTTTCCTGTTCGTTCCACTGGCCTTACATTTTTCGGTCACTTCAACCCACTCGTATCTTAACGTTCTAACAATTTTCACTCTACTTTTTTTCCTTTTATCTAAGGGTTTACCATACTATTCCCAAATAAAGCAGATTTATGTCAGCAGCTTTATGTACTATTTAAAAAAAAAAAGTTAAACAAATAAAAATTATTCTACAAATGTTTATTCCACATGAGAGAGACAAAAGTGCACCATGTCTTATCTATTATGCTATTATTGTTATATATTTTTCCTTGGTTATATACTTTTCCTTTCATTTGCATATTTTTTTCTCTTATATAGGAATACAAGGGCAGGCTTCTAATGAAAACCCTGTATGCCAAAATATTATTTTAAATTTAAACATTGCTGAGTTGAACTAATGCTCACTATTAACTTGAACAAAACTAAACATCTATTTTCCCTTTATGAATTATTTCCCCTGTATTATGTATTAATTCTGCACTTGGTAGATATTTCAAATTAACTTCAAGTTCAGAATTATGGAACCGTCTTAGTTTTTAATGTTATTACAAATGAATATTTCATATAAATAATTTAATTTTTTTTTATACTTAATACATGTACATAGTTAAAGTTCTATTGTGACTCTTGTTCATATTATCATACAAAATTTGTTTTTATTTTGCCCTATTTGCAACTTCAAAATGTCCAACAAAGAAAGTCTGGGGTTTATTCACTAAATCAGAACAGCTGGAGAACTGACAAAGGTATGACAAATTTTGAACAAAAAATAACTATATAAAATCAGAGGGTCGAAAAAAGTCAGAGTTAGCGTACGTTTCCGGTTTTGGCCTATATATAAGAAATTATCTGGCCATTCTATACAACAATAAACAAAGCTCTTCCTCTTCAAAACTACAAAAAAAAACCCTATATAACAAACCAATGTCCTAACGATAGACAGTACTTTAGCCCCACCCTCAATTTAAGTAACCAAACCATTTTAGAACAGTGTGACTTGTTTGACATCTTACCTGGAGTCAACCAGGCGCTGTTACCCGCCTCCACTGGTTCTTTCTCTTTAACTGGAAGCTCTCTGATGCTCTCAGCCAATGAGATGCAAGGATTAGCTCAGGAGAGCTAATTGAAGTTCTGAAGCTCTCCTGCAGGTGTAGTGGAGGCGTCTATCTAAGAAGTCAAACCATTCTAAAATAATTTTGACTACTTACAATGGGGGAACACCAGGGCATTCCTGGCACCAAAACCACTTTAGCATGTGGTAGTTATTATGGTGCTTGGAATGTTCATTTAATGTTTCATCTCTATCATAACCTTACATAACACAATAAAAACAGAAATTAAGTAGTCTGGCTGTTGTTTTATTAGTTTTCTCCCCAAAACGTGTCCTGCTTTAAAGTTATTGCTATACACTCTGAATTTTAGAAGAAAGAAACCTGAAAGACAATATTTAGACAATAACAGACAAGCTTTGATTATAGCTAAGCTGAGAAACTTCTCCAGATCAGTTATTGTTACCTCAATTGTCGTGTTCAGATTCCTAATCAAGCCAATCAGTAGTTGTAGAATTTGTATAGCAATTACTTCAAAAGAGGACACAATAAAAAAATTAATTAAAAAAATAAAACAATATCTAGCCAGATTTTGGTAAATCATTTTATTTTGCTATAATAATAACATGATAGATTTGTATTACGTACAAGGTCAATAGTCGTATCACTACAACATTTTAGGACATGGTGAATATAATAAAAAATATTTTAGGAGATCAAAAAGGTACCATGCCGGGGGCGGGGCCTGGCAGCTAAGATGGCCGGCTGCACATCTCATGAGCTCCTGCAATAATGAGCAAATTCACGCAAGTACCGAGTGACCCACTAACGCCAGAGGCATACGGTGTTCGGGAACCAACTCAGCAGAACGCAAGGCACAAAATGGTACTGGCCCGGCACCGATACGTGGCGGAAAAATCAACGCCGGCCATGCGGCCTAAACTGGAGCGGGGCCTGAGGTCCGGAGGAGACGGCCGACCTTCCGACACGAGACACGCACCCAGACAAGCACCCACGGCAGCCCTGCTACCCCCCCCTCTGGACCGGCGGGGGATATCCCGGTCCTTGCGGGGGAAGAATGCCCCTGCTGCACAGCATGAACAAGCGACAACACTTAAGACAAAGCGGACTCGCCAAGGCCCACCCAAGATGGCGGCACAGACAAGATCCACAACACAACGTGCTCTCATCAGGCCTCCCAAACACACACAGGAGTTCTACGACCGGCTCTGCGACAACCTCTGGACAAAGCTGAAAACCCGGAGGCAGTCCTACAGGCTGATGATGAGACAAATGGCGGCATGGATCCGCCCGGCAACCCGGCGCCAGCTAGGCGGGAACCCCCCCCGTACCTCCAGAGCAGCTCCCAATGGGAATCGGAGCAGAAGCAAAGCATGGATGGAAACAGGGCCTTGTCTCCTGGGAGCCGGAGCTCGCGCTCCCACACCCCAGCGCAGATCCCTGCGGCCCTCAAGGCGGGTACAGAAGCCATGTTTCCCAGACGCAAGCTCCCACTCGCAGCTACACAACAGCAAGACCCCCTTACAAGCGACACCTGCAAAGCACTCACCAACCCAACCTCTCAGTGCCTGGCGCAGCACACCGCGACCTCCCGCCACCAGCGCTGCAAATCGAGAGACCAAACAAAAGCGTACCCCTCAGCACACCATCAAATCTGGATCCAGATATGGAGGCACCTTGCCCAGAGTTTCCAAGAGAGACACTTGTAGAAGCGGCGGCCGGGACCTCCCGACATTGGGCATAGGCTGAAAGCCCCAACGTAAAGCCCTACAAGGACAATGTCTTACATCAACTGATGACTCTAAGTTTTGTTTTTTTGTTTGTTTTTTGCGGTTTGTCTTTTATACATAGACCTGTGATGCTTTGTAGCAGCGGCCATTTAGCTCTAAAGCGGCCATGTGTGCGCAGCTATGGGGAAGTAAAAGCGCCTGCCTGCTTGCCTAGCAATTACCTGCTTCCCAGTAGGGGTTTTATCTACTTCCCAACTCGTATCTCATAAGCATGTAGCTAACTCTGTTTTTACCTAACCACCCACATGTATAGCTAACCTATACTGAATGCAGAACCCATAGCTTCACATAATCAGACATACATGTACAGCCTGGAACCCAACTATAAAACGAGTGTACTAACGTTAAACTTTTGTTTAAGCTAACACTCCTCCTAGATTCTCACTCTAGCTAAACAACCCCATGCTGTCAGTTAAAGTTTCTAGAGCTTAGTATATTGTCGAATTATTGCTTACTGACATAGTTTTAACGTATCATCTATTTGCTATATACCTAAAAATTGTGTCTAGCTCGATCCAACATAATAATAACAAAAAATGTGCAGATTCCAGGTGCCGAATTGAATGTTTGTTGCTTACTCTATGAGTGCTGTTGTGGCACTTCACATATACCTGTATTTACCTTGCACAGTAAAAATAAAGAATTTTTTAAAAAAAGGTACCATGCCTTTTGAATTAATTAGTTAGGGAACATATAAAGTTAATTTATTTTTTAAGGAACTCATATTGCAAACTGTCAACATAGCTAATAGTAATTGTTTATAGAGCACTTTAAAAGAACAATTGTTCACTGTCTCACATACTAAATACCTGTACTGAGAGAGTAGAATTACTAAACAAAAACAGGGTTATCCACTAAAGTGGGAATTGTTGGGAATGCAAAGTAAATTTAAAGGATCACTATAGGGTCAGGAACACAAACATGTAATCCTGACCCTATAGTGTTAAAACCACCGTCTAGCCCCTCATGCCTCCATAAATATAGCAACATCTTACTGTATTCAAGCCTGAAGCTGTAACTCTGCATGCTGTTAGGAAAAACAAGCAGTCTGCTGACATGTGGTAGTCTGATCCAATCACAGTGCTTCCCCATAGGATTGGCTGAGACTGACAAGGAGGCAGATCAGGGGCAGAGCCAGCATGATTCAAACACAGCCCTGGCCAATCAGCATCTCCTCATGGAGATGAATTGAATCAATGAATCTCTATGAGGAAAGTTCAGTGTCTGCATGCAGAGGGAGGAGATACTGAATGTTTGGATGTATTTTAGGCAGCCATGACCCAGGAAGGATCTCTAACAGCCATCTGAGGAGTGGCCAGTGAAGTTATCACTAGGCTGTAAAGTAAACACTGCATTTTCTCTGAAAAGACATTGTTTACAGCAAAAACCCTGAAGGTAATGATTCTACTCACCAGAACAAATTCAATAAGCTGTAATTGTTCTAGTGTCCCTTTAACCCCTTAAGGACACATGACATGTGGGACATGTCATGATTCCCTTTTATTCCAGAAGTTTGGTCCTTAAGTGGTTATACATTATGCTAAATTAGCCAAAATGGAAACAAAACTGAAACCTTTAAATTCACTTTGAATTCATAACCATTCTCGTTGAATAACCCTGAATTGTAATAACCCAGTGGAAATTACACTTTTTTGTTCACTTTTTTTCCCTATATGTTCCCCTTTTGCCTCTGGGATGTGTGTGGCTTATCTTCTGACTGCAACCACCTATTTAGGGAGCCAGTGTATTTTCATGTTATGTATTGCTATGTACGTAAATGGCAGAGCTTATGGATTAACATGGTATACCCAAATAGCTTATGGGGAATCTTGGGCTGGGTATACAATTTACAAGTGGTTTTAATAACACTGTCTAATTCAATCCAGATCTTCACTTTACAATGTACACTGACTGTACAATTCAGTTCCAACACATCACTATGAAAAGGCAACGTAACAGACAAAAATAATTATTGCAAACATTATCATTCAACTATTTAATCACTTGGGTTCCAAATGGATAAAGTAGTATATATATATTTTTATTTTACTAAAAACTACCCCTTTCGCACAAAATGTATATATTCACTTTACATAATTCTGAGATAAGCAACTTTTGCTTATTATGCTTATTATGAAATTGTTAATAAAGTACATACGTAAGAATAAAAACATAGTTGCATCATTTTATAAGAATCTTGTATTGGTGCATAAGTAACATATTCTTAGTATGATTTTTTTTGCACGCAGCAGCAGTAAAAATAATAGCAAAAATAATTATTATAATAGTCATAAGAAAATTATATTCATTTCTTAGAGGCAGCAATCACTAATCACAAACAGCTTCATCCTAAAAGAATCACTGTAGGCACCATAACCACTCAAAAATCTTAAAAAGATTATGGTGTCTCAAGCCTAAGCATGGACTCCAGGCACCATAACCATAAGTGTTTATGGTGCAGAATGCCTACAGTGTCTTTTTAATATTGCAAAGTATTTTACTTTTTTCATGCATTATGTTTCAGGTATTTTTCTAAGAAATTCTCTCATTTAAAGAACTCTACAAGCACTACAACGTGTAGCAGTGGCTATGGTGCAAAGGTACCTGTATCAATTTTGGTGTGCCAAAAGAGTTAGCCCAACTTGCTAACCCATAAACTATTTTGCACACATAATAAGGAAGATGTAACCTCCTCAGCAGGGCCGGATTAACATAGGGGCTGATAGAGCTGCATCTCCAGGCCCAAGCCTATGGAATAGGCCCGTTTAAAAAAAAATAATAATAATTTAATTTTATTTTATTTTTTTACACACTACTCTTAGGTTTGCCACCTGACTGGTATTTTAAGGCACAGCCGGTATTTGAGGCTGCCTGGCCATGATGGTATTGCAGTAATACCGGCAATAAAAATGCAAATATTTTTTTCAGTATAAACGACATGGGACTCTGCAATACCAGCACCGGCCAGTAGGGGTCACTGTGTATGGAGAGAGGCAGGGATAGGAAGTTACAGCAAATCCCTCCCTGCCTCTCTATACTCACTGATACGCAGAGGAGGAGCTGCACAGCACTGAGAGTTCAGACAGCAGCTCCCAGCCTGCAGAGACAGACTACAGCTCAGGGAAGTGAGGGATGAGGGGAAAGGCAGCAGGGAGACATGGGGACACTGAGTCACTAGGGGACACGTGGGGACACTGAGACACTCAGGGACACTGTGATACATGGGGACACTAAGAGACATAGGTAGACACATTAGGACACGGAGACACTAGGGACACAGTGTCTACATGTCTCCCAGTGTCCCCATGTCTCCCAGCCAGTGTCCATAGTGCCCAGTGTCCCCATGTCTCCCAGTGTCCACAAATGTCTATGTCCCCATGTCTCCCAGCCAGTGTCTCAGTGTCCCCATGTCTCCCAGTGTCCCCATGTCTCCCAGCCAGCGTCCCTAGTGTCCACAAGTGCCCCCATGTCTCCCAGTGTCCCCAAGTGTCTCTGTCCCCATGCCTCCCAGCCAATGTCCATAGTGTCTCAGTGTCCCCATGTCTCCCAGTGTCCCCATGTCTCCCAGTGTCCCCATGTCTGTATCCACAAGTGCCCCCATGTCTCCCAGTGTCCCCATGTCTCTCAGTGTCCCCTAGTATCCTAGTAACATGGGACACACTGAAACATGGGGACACTGGGAGAAATGGGGACTGGGTGACATGGGTACACTGATGTTGTGATACATAGGGACACTGATGCCAGGCTGGCCTTCCAATTCTTTGGACACACATACCCCCTTTTTGGGCATGTTTGCCCATTTTGGCACTTCTGGTCACATGATTTGCATCAGTGGCCCACTCTTTTACCCTGCCCATTGACTTCCTGCTTCACTGGACACTGCTTTTAGGGGGTATGGATTTACTTGAAAGATGAAAGCATAAATTAGATAAAGAGATTAGCATAGAGTATGTGTTTTCTTATAGCTGCATCCTTTGAGTTTCCCTCCAACACCAATTACATCAGATACATGACGCTTGAGAGGTGTGACTGTTTTAGTGTTTTTGGTCGTTAGGATTCTGTAATTAGGCCCCATCATAATTGTCAGCACCAGGCCCACTGGGCTCTTAATCTGGCCCTGCTTCTCAGCTGAGGTGGTAGGCTTTAAGTGCCACAAACAGTTTAACCCCAAAGTCTACTCTCCAGTGCTGTTTCGCTCTGCCCCCTCAACGTCCATTTTGTGAAAACTGAAGCCCCAGCCTACTACAGGCAAGGGGCGCCACTGACTGGCTTAGAGCATTCAGCTAAGGCTCTAAGACAATCAGTGGCTCACCATTCATAAAAACTAGCTTAAGAAACTTACTAATGTTTCTCCAGACATTCTGCTGCAAGAAAAGCAGAAAGTAAAGGGGGAGTTTCGACAGAAGAAACGGTTATTTCAATGTAACACATTTAATAATACATAAGCATATAATGTAACTGACATTTTTTTATAAACATGGACTTTATTGTCTAAACACTAAATAGTGGCCCTACAAAAACAATATTTTATAGTTAAATTCATGAACGTTTATTTATACTTATTTAAAAATTATTTAATCTCTTATCTTCACTATATTTTTGTTTTCTGTGAGGTGTTTTTTTGTTTGTTTGTTTTTTACAGCAAATTAATCCTATATATCATATTCCTTTTAAAACATATTACTTATAATTAAGCATTTTGTCCTGCATGATCAAATTTCATACAAGACTCTGATGTATAATGGCCAAGGTCCCTAAAAAAAAATGACCGCTTGAGGTCAGGACACAATGACTAAAATATGAATGTTGAAATTATTACAACATTTCTGTACTGACTTACTCACATGGCACAAAACTTACAACACAAATGTTACGATTCTGCTTTCCACAGAAACACAGGACTGAAAGTGATTTGTCCCTTTTAGTTTCTATTTATTCAGAAGAAATTGCAAAGACCCACAAAACTCTTTCAACAGTTTAAAGTAGCACTCATCATTTCTATTCATTATTTGGTCACAGATGTTTAAGACAGGTGTAAGGTGAGATAGCAAGCTCATGAAGCAAAATGGCTTACCACTTATTGGATTTATTTGAAATCAGATTCATAGGATAATCAAAGATGAAATTCAAAAGGCACAAAAGAACAGCTACAGCTGTTTTTATTTTTCTCCGGTACAAAAATAGATGTGTCTTTGGACGTTACCTATATGAAAAAAAAAAATTCCTCTAAGGCACTGAAAAATCTTTTTTATTTTTTGAGAAGTAATATTTTGCATGTGCTGTTTATACCAGCTTTAATAATAACTGTTCCACAATTGTTTATAGCTGGTAATTAGTGGAGGTTCATAACCAGCATTCATGAATGTTATATATATATGTATATATTTCGCTTTACTTTTCTGTTTTTGCTTGGAAAGTATTTAGAATACAATACGTCGAAAGTGCAAATATGATGATCACTTCACTTTTTCCGAGTTGTGTGCAATGTTATCTGCAAGCACAAGACTCCACTGTCATGTTGGGATATACTTTGAGAACAACATTCTTGTTTTCGTCAAAGAAGAGGATGCTGAGGGAAGACATCTTTTCTGGAACACAGCATGGCTCAGGAATCCCGGGTACCACACCCACAGCGCGCACAATACTCTGGATAGTTGCATGGTTAGATGGTTTTAAAGACTGTAAAAATATAAAAATCACACAGCACATTAAAAAAAAAGTCCAACGCTATCAGGAAAATATACATTAAGCATATCCATCGATCGATGTATCTATCCATCGATTTATTAATTTATCATCAGGCTATTTATATATCTCCATCTATCTATATAAAAAGGTTACAATATCGAGATTAATCCTTTCCTGAAAAGGGGTATGGCAAATTATATCATGAATGTCATGGAACATCATCTGTCAAGGAGGAGGTAACAGATGAAACGTTTCTTGACTCTGCACATCGTTCCTTATTTCATATGAGATGAATGATGAAATATAACCCCGTCTATTTTTACATCTGAGCTTTTGTGTGCTGGCAAGTCATTATATAATTTGCAATCTTGATTATATTTAGGAGAGACAAAAGTCAAATACAGTTTAGGGACCTAGAAGGGTGAAATGGCTGAGACAAAATTTCCCCTGGCACCAATATTTTACAGTGGAATGTAAAATAGTCCATAACAATTTTACAATTTTCATATTTTTGCAGAAAAAAACTTTCGTTTTAGCTACATTATAACAAATTAGATATCACATCCAGATAGATAGATTGTCCCGAGAAGCTATACATTATTGAGACTGCTGAGCCTCTGAAGGTAGTCAACATAAAGAATACAGTTCAACAATTTAAAGAATCGTGTTTGAAGAGCACGAAAGATGTAAGTAGCTGTAAAGATTGAGACATTCAAGACAAAATAGCAAAGAACTGTTTCAGCTGTGTTCATAGTAATTAACCTGGTCTAACTGGTTTCAAATTCCAGGAAGTAACTAAATGTAAGACTTGTTATAATCTAGTGTCATAGTATTGCAGCATTTTTCAACGGACTTTGACCTATATTGAGAAGTAAATCAGATTGCTTTCTTTATAAATGTACACGTTCTATGTACAGTACAGAAAAATAAGTCTATTAATTCACGTTGCATGTGTTTCTACATGTAATGTTAAGAAACTATATTAACCCATAGGAAGGTTTGTGTTCATTATATTAGTTAACCTGTAGTTAACCTGTAGCCACCATTCCACTAGGTGGACACTTAGCTGACCTAATGGAAAAATTACATCCAGAATTTCTACGCTTGTAAACTTTATTACTTTGATATTACTTTTTGAAAACATATGTAATATCCAAGTACACCCAACCCCATGTCACAAATGAGAATTGAAGCCAATTCATAATTTCATTCTACAGGAATAATTCTACTAATACAATAAAAAAGTAACATCTAAAAGATTGAAAGGCATGCACCTCAGAAAAAAAAGTTTCTGGAAATAATTGTATTTCTCATTTATATTTGTTTTCTTGAAAACATATCTGATTTCCTTGGCAACAGATATTTTTTTTTTATTGAGTCAGTTTCAAAGGACTTGGAGGACATCAAGTGTAATTTTGGTAAATAAATGTGGCAGAAAACCTTTATCGCTATATCTGTTGTTGATTAAGATTGGAATTATGGGCAGATTAGGATCTGGGTTATCACTTCGTGAACTGAGCTGGCCGTCAAGCATTTTTTTTTCTTTAAAGAGATAAGGAAAAGCACCAAAACAACTTTAGCGTAATGCAGTAGTTTTGGTGCGTAAATCAAATTCCCTAAAGTCTCACTGCTTAATTATCTGCCATTTAGGAGTAATTTTATTTCCGTTCATGATGGTCTATCCTCACCTCCTCAGACTGTGACTCACACAGTAAACCATTACAAAAATGTTTTTATTTGTAATCAAATCTTATAGCCCATTGTGTTTACTCTAGAAGTTATCACCCCTCGATCTGTTAATAGAACTTGAATCACACACATGAGGTTCATGTAAACTGTAGAAGGCAGGTAACAGTGACAGAGTTAAAACAATCTAAATTAAACACACTGTGCAATAATGGAAGGTAAAAAATTGACTTTTCAAAAAGTGTGTAGGGAGACTGAGTGAGTCTCAGTCAGGGGACAAGGCTGCATAAACAATGTAATTTAACAGCTAAATGGCTGATAATTGAAAGGGGCCTTATCTTTAAACCAAAACCTCTTTATTAAACTAAAATGATTTTGGTGCCTTTAACATACATATTAAGTAGTTGCCAAAAGACAGATGTTTTACTAAAATTGCATGTATATGATTTGCTGCCTGTGGCATAGTAATTACATTTCTTTTTTTTTATACACATGTACATCATGAGGAAACACTGTAATTACATTAATAAAAATATAAGAATGTTAGACACTACTACATGAATTAATGAATAAGAATATTTTTTTTTGTTTTGAAAATGTGTCCTGTTTTAATAGAATTTTTTATCTTTGCTGTTGATATTCCTTCTGTGATGATAGAAAGAGGTCAGCAAACACACATTTATAAGAGTATATACACAGATTACAACATTCTGTGTCATTTATAAATTAATTCTGTGCTTCTATTCAAAAGCATTTCCATTCTACTCTGACTTTATGAGCGCATTGGAATGTTTGTTCAAGACCAGTAAGACGCACAGCATATTGCATCAAAACCTCACAAGTTGAAAGCAAAAAAATATGATCAAGTCTAGCGATGACCAAATACTTGGAGCACAAGAACTAAAAAAAAAAAGTTAAAGTGTGAAATACTGGACACAGAAAGTTGTAGAATGTGAACTTCAATAAACGGACAAAAGGTCATACTTTACTAGCTAGAAAAGCATTAATGTTTGGATAGTGTACAAGAAATTCCTTCATATAAACTTCAGTTATTTTTTTTTAAATCTCACTATTTTAACAACTACACTTCTAGAACAGACATAAAATATTACTTATTTATGGCTTCAGAGGACTTCCTAATAAAACAGCTGGAATATTTTATTGATTAGAAAAAAAACATACAGTTCATAAAAAGGAGATACAGTTTCTTGCCCAACACTACATGTAAATATATATAGATATAAAAGTCAGCGTAAAAATACTATTAAAATATTTACAGTACCTTTGGCATTGGGAACTGGCAGGCACCTGAGCAGTAATAGGCATCAAAGGATTTGGGGGAAATAATCCATTCACTCCAGCCGATGTCTGCAAAATCTACTTTCAGATAGCGTCTTGCACAGTTCCTAGGTTCGTTCCATTGCTTTTTCCTTGCTTTCTTCAGTGTTTGTTCGTCAAATTGCAGAGTTTGGGTTTTCTGCCGCCCACCTTTCCTCAGCTTCTTCTTATTTTTGCCTTTGTCAGCCGGCCTAACTTGAAGATTTTTGTACGGTTTCTTTTCTTCCCATACCTCTTCATCCTCATTGTATTGGTATTCAGCACCTGGGAGCTCATTGTTTTGTAAGGGTAAAAGTATGTCAGTGGATCGTCTTCTCCGGTACTCAACAGGTCCTGCTTTCCGATACGGCTTGTGGGCGAGAGGATTGCGTTTTCCTTGTAAATTTGAAACAACACTATCTGGCTCTGAAATGGCAGAGTCATTAGCGTAAACCAATATGTATGGTTTGAGACCTAAGATATGTCTCTGTCTTTGATTTGGCATATCTACTGTCATGTTGATGCCAATGAGAGTCTCGCCATGTTGCTTAGCATTGCGAAGAACCTGAGTGATGTCCTTCCATTGCCAAGAAGGAAAGTCCCGGTATGACGTGGAAATGTTGATGAGAAAATTACCCAAAGGACGAATTTGTTTTTCTAGAGATGTTAAACTCCAA
This sequence comes from Pelobates cultripes, assembly GCA_933207985.1. Taxonomy (NCBI): domain Eukaryota; kingdom Metazoa; phylum Chordata; class Amphibia; order Anura; family Pelobatidae; genus Pelobates; species Pelobates cultripes. Next base: position 192,743,607 of record OW240917.1, read on the forward strand.
ACAGCTAGATCAATCGAGATTTCATGTTTCCTGTGTCCATGGCGAGGGCAGAATAGAGAATGAGGACATCGATGGCTAGTGTTAAATAAGTCTCCAAGATAATAATGCAGTGTAGCAGAAAGAATGTTTTCTGATGTTGTCAATGAGGTCAAATTGAAAATGTGTCTACTTGCATTCTTTGTTTCCCCTGTAAAAAAATAAATAAAATAAAAGTTTTAGAAAATAAAAGAAATAAATATACTAAATGGGAATTTGGCAAAAGACAGAAATAATATAAAAACACAAAGTGGGGTGAGCATTTGGTTTTAATGAACTCTTGACTAACAAATAGGAAGCAGTGTCAGGTGAAACATTTAGTTTGCCGAAGTGCTTTGTTAGTGAAAAGTGTCTTATTTTTTTATTCAACTTTTATAAATGAACCTGGTTACAACAGGTCCAGTTACTTTCTGGTTTGGTTAGCTCAGTGGAGCTAAAGTCAAGAGGCAGCAATAGCCCAGAGCATCTGCCGTACAAAGACTTCTCATTGAGCTGCATTGGAAAGTATGTGATTGGACTGTTACAGAAAAACGGGGTGGTGTTAAAATGGGAGGGCTTGCAAAGGCTGCAGAAAAGATAGCTGTAGCTTTTGCAAGCTGTTTTAGTTATAACCCAAGTGAAAAAAATGCATAATTAGATTTTTATTTGGGCAGTGGAGTGTCCCTTTAAGTGTGAAATAAAATATGGCCCATGTACACATTAAACTAGAGGAACTTTGTCGCACGTATTCATAACACCATAATAAACATTCAGAAAATCTGAAACCCCTGGATTACTTTACACCTTTCTCACCCACCACAATCCCACTGTCTTTCATAACCTTTTTCTTGTTTTCCACATTCCCCTACTATTTTCTTCTCTTCCTGTCCTTGCTTTACTCACCCTCTAGACCCATTAGAGGCTTGCTTTATGTTTGATAACTGCAACCTTTTGTACCAGTTACTGTAAGGCAACTTTATGACGTTAGAGAATAGTAATCCAGCATTACATGCTCACATGAGAACATACTCAGTATTATTATGGAGACATACAAACTAGTGCTGTGATCCCTGGAAAAGGAACACATGTCTCTAAGGCACTTTCAGCACAAAGTACACAGTTATGGTTCCAACCCTGAAAAACGTGAACCGTTTTATTACTGAACTCAATTTGAGAGCAAAACGTCCTGCAACGATCAGCTTATTATATTTATATGTATCAGGAAAATCAGCCTCTTGGAACTCTACAATGCAGCCATTGTGACATCCATCTGGACTATCTGGATGACCTCCTGAAAACTAATAATAACTGTTGAAGACTAAATAATATGGCTTAAACACAACGTCTTTCGTGTTACATTGCAGCCACAAGTACTCTCTTATGGCTGCAATGAGAAACAAGGTCACTTTTTTAGAATCTCCTGGCTTTTTCAAAACGTGCAATATCCGAGGCTTTTAAAACCTGTCTCAAAGTTTTTTTCAATAACTAACACTTTGGGCGTCAAGCATTATGTCATCCTCAGTGAATGTCCTCTTGACTTTCTTCAGATAAAACCATTGTGATTTTCACTACATGGCCATGATATCTGTGTAGAGGCAAACTGGCAAAATGTAGCCATTGTTTGGAGGTCAAAGCCTTTTGATCAGTAACAGGTGAAAATATTTTTTTATACAAACATTTTCAAACAAGGCCATCCCAGGTAGAATACAATTCCTGTTTCCCCATGACCAGCTAAACCCAGATGCGATAGAATACAAGTGATGTGAAATAGGACTATGTAGAATTATTACATGATTCTCATGAGCTGTCATTTTTAAAGCAACTTTGTCACCTTCAGCACTCTTAGCAAAACCCCGCTTAGGTGACATCTTTTGGGGTACAGGGGTGGGTAGATATATTTACCTTCTCTCCCACAACTTCTGTTTTCAACTCTTGGAGATTCATCCCCTAGGAGCCTGGTCAGTGCTATACTCTTGCATAAAAGTAAAACTTTGATGTTTATAGAGGATCCTGCAAGATCACAGGAACCTCCGTAGAATAAGTCTTGTGATCTGTAAGAAACAGCCTAAATCCCACAGTCATCTCAAACATCTGTAGGAACTGGCAAAAGTTGACCGTGGTAGTGCCACGTTTTGCAAAATTTTGTCAACTTCTAGTTTACACATAACAGGAGACAAAGTAATTCCTATTTTGTTTCATCATATATTTGATACAGTCAATGTGGATACTTTATAAAGAATGTATCTTTACAAAATACTTTTGGTGAGATGAATAAGCTGTTTTACAATGTACCTGCTTTAAGGGCCATAGGTTAGAATTAAAAACTGTATGATTATAAAAGAAAAAAAGCAGGTGTCCGAGATTCATTGGTGTAATGGCTTATTTGTTTGGCCAGTGACTTCAATCATTATTTTTTCAATATATTTTTTTATGTCCTTTGTTAAAACTTTACCCTCATAATAGATAGTACGAGTTTTCCCAACAACATGCAAGCTACTATTTGTTACAGCATTTCTCACATCTGTTTCGGCAAATGATCCAAAAGAAGGCAAAAGATCCAAAAGAAGGCAAAAAAACAATTTAAAGTGCTTTACAATTACTCAAAAACTACGAAGAGATTCCTTCTCGACCTCTAAACAAGATTAATTATTGAAAGTAAAAAGAAAGTTACATACACTTTTCCACATCACTGTAATTGTTAAAATGTATGTATTTCAAAAAAGGTTTATTATTAAATATACACATCATGAAAGTGCTACATTTCAATAAAAATGCCTATTAAAAATAATTCACACTAGGATCATACAACAAAAATCACGACATACAAAACTACCACCTGGAAGCAGACAGATCCTGAACAATATTCACTCTTCAGAACAACTCTGGAAGATCTCTCCATCATTATCCTCACTATGGAGTCGCTTATGCATTTATTTCTTTAGAAATGGATGCACTTTACAATAATCCATGGACCCATTCTTCCTTTATTTGGTAGTATAGACTAATGGCGGTGCAGAGTTTTTGCTTTGCACACATAATGCCTTAAATATCGACTATCGTTTGAATGACACAGCACAGAATTGAATCTTAGCAAATCCATCCTTTCTCATGTTGATGCTTACAGCACAAAACACGTGTCCTCTCAAGCTGATTCGACAAACATGTTAGTGATTTCAGTTTACTTAATGTGCTATACAGCCCTCTGACCTCAATCCAACACAGCACTTTTGGGATGACCTTGAATGTGTGACACAAATTAGATGTATGCATGGACCAAATCCCTAATGAATATTTAAATATAGTCTTGTTAGTTCAGAATGGTCTAGGTAATGGGTATAATCAGGGCCACCATCAGGGCATGACAACCATGACGGTTGTCATAGGCCCAGAGAAAGGATTGGGGGCACACCCAAGACCTGCATTTTGCATGAAAGGTGCTGCCGCAGTGACCAAACTTCATACATGAAAAAAATATTTTTTTCATGTCGGTTGTCATAGGCCCGACGGTCCTGGGAGGCCCGGACTGCTCTAAGTACACATATATATATAGCGATATATATACACACACACACTTGCGGGCCCTCCTGCTACCTGTTTGTTGTAGAGGCACACTCTCACTAACCTTCCCAGCAGCTCCCCTGTCTAAATCTCACGAGTTCTGCAGCTGTTAGAATGTTGCCATGGGTTACCATGGCAACGCTCGCGCGGCACACAGGCCGCGAGAGTTTGACAGGGTAGCTGCCTACTGGGAAGGTTAGTGGTTAGTGAGAGTGTGCTGCGGGCCCCCTCTGCAGAGTCCATGCCACTGGACCACCAGTGGAGTAAAACAAAATGTTTAGAAATAAAATATTTTTTAAAATAAAAATGCCCCCCCATTTTACACACACTACACAAACACACACTGCATTCACTATACACACTACATTCACTGTACACACACTACACAAACACACACTGCATTCACTATACACACACACTACACAAACACACACACTGCATTCACTATACACACACTACACAAACACTGCATTCACTAAACACACACTACACAAAACACACACACTGCATTCACTATACATGCACTACACAAACACATACACTGCATTCATTATACACACACTACACAAATACACACTCTGCATTCAATATACACACACTACACAAACACACACTGCATCCTCTATACACAAACATTACATGCACTACACAAACACACACTCCACATTCCCTGTACACACTGCATGTAATACACACAAACAGCCTTCACTATAAACAATTCTGCATTCACTATACACATACTACATCTACTACACAAACACACACTCTGCCTTCACTATACACACTCTGTCTTTACTACATAAACACACAATACATCCACTACATAAAACACGCACTACATGCACTACACAAACACACACTCTGCATTCACTACACACACACTACATGCACTACACAAACACACACTCTGCATTCACTATATACACTGCATCTAATACATAGAAACACTACTTCCACTACACAAACACACACTCTGCATTCACTATACACACCACATCTAATACACACAAACACTACACTAACACATACACTCTGCATTCACTAGACACACACACTGCACAAACACACTCTGCATGCACAATACACACTGCATCTTTTACACACAAACACTACACAAACACACACTCTGCATTCACTATACACACACACTAAATCCACTACACAAACACACACTCTGCATCTAATATAAACCTCATACATTACACAAATGTACAATCTGCATCCAGGGCCGGCCTTAGGGGTGTGCGAGCTGTGCGGCCGCACAGGGCGCCATGGCAACAGGGGCGCCGGGCGGCCAACACAGCTCGCGGGCCGGCCGAGTTCTGTATTTAAAGTGCAAGTCAAGTGCATAATACTGCTTTGCACTTGACTTGCAAATTATGAGCAGAGAGCCGCCGCCGGGAATCCACTTCTGTATGGAGGGTGGAGGAGGAGCGTGGGGGCGTTATGCCGCGTACTTGCGTAACGTCGACGTGCTCTGTCATCAGAGGGAGCCGCGGAAGGATCCAATTCAGTGAGTGAAGGCGGCACCCGGTGCTCTTCAATCGGCGGAGACAGCTCAGTCCAGGGAGCAGCAGCCTTTACTGTGAGTGACTTTTTTTTTCTTTTTTATTAAATAGGTTTTGTTGAAGAGGTGCAGGAATTTAATTAAGGGGGGCAGGGGATTGATGAAGGGGTGGCATGGATTGCATTAATTGGCAGGGGATTTATTAAGGGGGCTGATAAAGGGTGGCAGGAAACTGAAAAGGGGGGCATGGGGCTGATTAAAGGGGGCAGGTGGTTGATAAAGGAGTGGGAGGGGATTGATGAGGAGATCAGGGGGCTGATGAAATGGGGGCAGATGGCTGATAAATAGGTGGGAGGGAATTGATGAGGGGGCAGGGGACTGATGAAGGGGTGGCCAGGGGTTGGATTATTTGGCATGGGATGTATTAAGGGGGCTGATGAAGGGGAGCAGGGGGTTGAAAAGGGGGGCATGGGACTGATTAAAGGGGGGCAGGTGGGTGATAGGGGTGGGAGGGTACTGATGAGGGGGTCAGGGGGCTGATAAAAGGGGGAGGGGATTGGTGAGGGGGTCAGGGGACTGATGAATGGGGCAGAGGGCTGTTAAAGGGGTGGGAGGGGATTGATTAGGGGGTCAGGCGGCTGATGAATAGGGGCAGAGGGCTGAGTAAAGGGTGGGAGGGAATTGATGAGAGGGGCAGGGGACTGATGAAGGGGTGGCAGGAATTGATAAAGGGGTGGGAGGGGATTGATGAAGGGTAAGGGGTGGCCAGGAGTTTGATGAAGTGGTGGCCAGGGGCTTGGTGAAGATCTGGCCAGGGATTTTGGTTAAGAGGTGCAGTGGTTTTGTAGAAGGGGGTGGAGGCAACAGATTGTGAATGCTCCTAAAATAGTTTGAAGGGGTCCAAACAGAGACAGGTGAGGGGGGGGGGGGGCGCCACAAGATTGTTTCGCACAGGGCGCCTGAACACCTAAGGCCGGCCCTGTCTGCATCCACTATACACACTGCATCCATTACACACACACACACCTTGCATCCACTTTACACACACACTCTGCATCCACTATACACATTCTACATTCACTATACACACACCACAATCAGTACAATCCTGTAGTCGGACTTGGGTGCAGGCATGTGGGGGGACTTGGGGGCGGGTCTGTGGGTGGACTTGGGGGCAAGACCCCGGGGGGGGGGGCCAGACCTTGAGCTGTGTCAGGGGCCACACAATTTCTGATGGCAGCCCTGGGTATAATGTATAATAAGTGCATGATTGAAATTTGAATTGAGCGATGGAGTTAAATACAGGGTTATTCACTATCTGAATCACATTTTGGTTTATTTTCATTATTTGCATAGGGCATTATGTATTTTAATTTGTCCTTGGGGGGCTGAAAAAAAAAGATTAGAAGATAGAAGATGGCATATGTTTTTATTTTACTATTAGTTACATTGTAGTAGGGTAAGGGTGTGCGGGACTTTTAATTTTAATGGGGCGCATTCAGTTTAAATTTTGTCTGTACAGTGGCAATCAGTTTGAATGAAATCTAAAACAAATTCAAGCCTGTTCAGGGACTGAATTGCAAGACCTGGACATTGTTGAATAGCATCAATAATGTCCAGATTTTGAAGTCCAAATAGTTCCGTATGCAGCCAAATGGTTTTGCCCCTTTCCATAGAGGGCCAATCGAAACTTAGTGAATAACGATGATCTTGTAATCTGTCATTTTTATTCTTTAAGGGTTGTTATTAGCACTGAGTCTGTATAGACTAACTATGGAACATTACACTATTCAGAGGAACGTGATGGTTACTAAGGACGCTTTTGGGTTTGTATCATTTTTGATAATATATAGTATGAATTTGTGGCATATTATTTGCTGTACGGAGAGACAAATTTGCCTATATCTAGCCTCCATTTTCTGTTAAACCATTTGAAACAATGTGAATCAGAGAGAGACTGTATCTGTAGCATGAAGCCTGTACGTATTGTACAAGAAGAAAACTATTATGATTATGTTTCAATATTGATGGGGACAAAAACATTTAGCATTTTACTTTCTACTAAAAATAACAATTAAACACACACATAGTAATAATTGTAATAATAGTTGCGCCCATTGTAGTTATAACAGAGACTGGAACTTTTTCCATTAACTGTGACTCCCAAGTTCTTATATGTTCTCTCATTATCCTTTAATCCCAGTAATAGGTGACCATGATTAATGTCTGTTGGAGGTTCTCTATCCTATTATTAATGCTTCTATAAGCATGCTTAGGTATCTATAAAGAGACAGGGAGGCAGAAATAAATAGAGTGAGACGCCCAAATATATCTCTTCTCCCTGGACCTCTCCCCTGATGTCCTGCAATGTGTCACCTCTTGACTGGATGTCCTCCTGCTTTCTGAAACTGAATCTTTCCAAAACAGAACTTCATGCCTTTCCTTCTCCTGGTATTAATCCTCCTCTCTCGTTCTCCCTTCAGATTGGCGGTACCCATATCAGCCCATCCTTACAAGCACATTGTCTTGGTGTTACTTTTGATACTGGCGTCACCTTTGAGCCTCACATCCGGTCTGTTGTCAAATCATGCCAATTCCACCTTAAAAACCATCGCCCGCATCCGCCCCTTTCTTACACAAGATGCTACTAAAGAGCTTGTCCATGCTGTAGTAATCTCTCGCATGGACTCGCATGGACTATTGTAACTCTCTCCTAATTGGTCTTCCCAATAGCCGTATTGACCCGCTACAGTCTGTAATGAATGCTGCCACTAGACTGATTTTCCTCTCTAGTTGGTCCTCTCACACCTCACCACTCTATCAGTCCTTACATTGGCTTCATGTATACTATAGGAGTCCATTCAAAGTGCTAAACCATACCTATAAAGCACTGAACAATTTTAGCTCCTCTTAAATCTCCTCACAGATCTATAGGTATGCCCCTTCTCGGTCTCTCCGCTCTGCCCGTGACCTTCCTCTGTCCGCTGCTCGCACCCGTACGGCCAACTCGCGTTTGCAGGACTTGCGGGCGGCTCCCTTCCTATGGAATAGCCTGCCTACTCCCCTAGTCTTGCATCTTTTAAGAAGTGCCTTAAAACCCATTTCTTTAGGAAAGCCGATGGCCTGCCAGACTAACCTCTACCTCACATACCTGTCTCGTGCTCTCTCCTAAAGGGCAGCTCTCTATTCTCTCCTCAAGCTCTGCTTCACCCACCTAATTTGATTGCTATTTCCTGTCCTAATGTGTTTTATTCCACACCTCCTATAGACTGTAAGCCCGTTTGATCAGGGCCCTCTTCAACCTATTGTTCCTGTAAGTTTTCTTGTAATTGTCCTAATTATAGTTAAATACCCCCTCTAATAATATTGTAAAGCGCTACGGAATCTGTTGGTGCTATATAAATTGCGATAATAATAATAACAATTTAAAAAAATAAAATATTTTTTGGTTATAAATGTCCATGGACACAACACAATATAGAAATAAAACAATATTTTTATTTAAAACAACCTTGCTGAGTAGCATTCATGGGCTGTGATTGTGCCCACACTCCAAACCTGGCAGTAACACGGGCTTAAATGTTAGGAAACACCAGAGAGCTGTAAAGTTGAACTGTATGGAAAATATAAGTGCAGCATGTGTATATTCAGCATGTTCAAAGGGACTGGAAAGATACCAAAGAACACAAGCAGCAAATTTCTCTATTTCATTCATAGCCACCATGTATCCATTTTTTTGTAATTTAACATGGGACTCCCATAATTGGCAATTTAAAGAGGCATCACTGTCTTTTTTTTAGAGAAATGATCATAAATCTACAATCCTCTAATAATTTATAAACGATAGTGCTTTACCTTCATTGATGCAATTATCAGCACTGTTACAATTCAGTACTTTAACCCCTTAAGGACACATGACGGAAATATTCCCTTTTATTCCAGAAGTTGTGTCCTTAAGGGGTTAAATGTTCCCTCTAAGGCAGGGATCTCAAACTCTGGCAAACAGATGTTGAGGGCCTACACTTCTCATAATCCCTTAAAAGTGTTAGATGGCCATAGAATCACGGGAGTTGTAGTTCAGCAACATGTGTCTGTTTGTGTTGGGGGGTGGGGGCAGAATTTGAGATGCTGCTTTAAGCAGTTTTTGTAATTCAGCTCTGAAAAAGTTAAGAAAGGCTTATTTTAAAACAATCACATGGTAGCATTTCAAATGACCTTTTAATTCTATTGCAAATTGCAGGTGAAGGTTATCATAAAGATTCCTTTCAGAACTATTTCAGTGCAGGGCAACTAATTAAAGTACGCTTTAAAAAACAAAACACCGTTGCTTTTTATTACGTAAAATACAAAATCATAGGCTCTATTGAATCAGTACATCTCTATGAGGAATGTTCAGCGCCTCCATGCAGGTCGTGGATATACTGACCCAGGAAACACTTCTAGTGGCTGTCTGAGTGACTGTAATGGGAGTTGCCCCTAGGCAATAATGTAAACAATGCCTTTTCTCTGAAAAAGTCAGTGTTTACATTAAAATGCCAGCAGAGACAGGCTATAGACACGAGAAAAATTACATTAAGCTGTAGTTGTTCTGGTGACTATAGTGCCCTTTAACGATGGCCATCTCCACAGTGCAAACATAGCACCACAGGCTGAAAAAAGCCTTGCGTCCATTAAGTTCACCATTTCTCACATCTGTTTCTTCTGTTGATCCAAAAGAAGGCAAAAAAAATAAAAATAAATAACAGTTTGAAGCATTTTGCAACAATCTAAGAAAAAATGTCTTGGCAGTCATAGTTTGTAAAAATTCCTAGTTTGTAATCAAATGTGCAAAGGTAAGCTAGGGGATATATTAAACAGAGGTATAAAAGGTATATTTGTATTAATTACAAAATAAAACGTAAGGAGACTACAGTGCATTTAATATGATGTTAGATTAATATTATCATTGTGTATAGTAATATATTTTGCATTTTTTGGCAGTTTCCAAACATATACATGTGTTTTCATTTTCAGCTAATAACATGAAAAATAAATGTTTTTTTTAACTGTCTGATGGATGTGTTTATCACTTTACCACAATACATGACAATAACCCATTCACTACCAAGATCATGAATACGCAATTTTCAAAACATGTTCCATTCCATACACCAGAATTATGCATAACTGCAGGCAAAACTTGGTTACTGCAAATTATTTTCATTTGCAATTGGGGTTGGGGAGTGTATCAATCCAGTAAGTTATCGATGCAAGTAGAAGACTAGAAGAGTGTCAGCTCTGAGATGACACCTTTTCGGTGTGGGCAGTTGAGAAATCTCACAGACCTGCTCAGTACTCTTTCACAATAGGAATGTCAGACCGCTGAAACACTGAGCCAAATCGTAACCTCATTGGACTACCAAGTATTTGGGATCATTGCCCCTGACTAATGTGAAGTGGACTTCTTTTCACTAGAGTCTCCCTGTGCAGTGACCTTCCCAGAGGTGTAACTAGAAACCACCATGCACCGGTGCAAAATTTTCCCTGGGGCTCCCCATGTGTCTCATGCCCCCAGGCCCCAGCCACTTCATGTGTCTCATCCCCCCCCCCATGCCAGCCCCTCCACGTTTCTCATTCCCCCTGCCAACCCATCCATGTTTCTCATGCCCCCCGCCAGTCTCTCAACGTGTCTCATTCCCCCATCCCCTCCACTTGTCTCATTCTCCCCTTAGCCCTTCCATGTGTCTCTCCAACCCCCTACGTCTTCTCTCCCAACCCCCAACTCCTCCATTTGTCTCTTCCACCACCCTGTGTCTCTCCCACCCCCCAAACCCCTCCATGTGTCTCTCCCACCCACGTGTGTGACAGACACACACACTGACAGACACAAACACACACACATCCACAAACACACACACATAGACAGACACATACTTACTGACACACAAACGCACAGACAGTCACACAAACTGACACATACACACACACTCACACATTATTGCACACTCTCACAAATACATTTTACCTATTCAGCCACTCTACCTTTGGGAGAGCTGGTCTGGGTTCTCTCACTGGGCTCCAGTGTGGGGCTGTGCTGTAATCTGGCAGTTCCTCTCTCTTCCCACACACTGTTTAGTATGCCGGGGCCAGAATGACATCATATTCCGGCTCCCGGCATCACAGAGGGATCAGTGCTCCCTTGCTAGATCAGTGCTACCTGCCTCCTGCCCTCACCGGAGAGTAGGCACCTGCCATCCAAGTAATCAGGTGCCTACTATGCCTTACTGGATAAGCGCCGATTTGGAGGTGCCCTAAGGTGGGTCCCCTGTGATAGGAGACTCTCTGCACCCCCACCTTCCGGCGGCATACTGTCACAGGGGCCAGCAGGGTGGTTGTGACCCCTGCGACCATGGTAGTTTGACCACTGCTCCCCCACCCCACATACAGTCACCTCCACACACACTGTTAAGCTCCGACAAACACCCCGACAAATCCACACATGCACGCACATTCATTCCCTGACACATACGCAGAGTCATGCACACACAGTAACCATAACACACAGAATTAGAGTACGAACGCGGCTATGCTCAGTGGAAAAGTGCTCAACCGCGGTGTCCCTTCACTCCCACGTGACTTTATTAGAGCACTCGGAGTAAGTTTTCTGAAGGAGTAAAATTGGGGCTGCCAGTACTCTAGATTTAGAGTTCAGGAAACTATACACACCGCTAGACACATAGTGTGGCGAAACCGGCCTCGCCACGTGTCCTTGGAGGGGGCTGCTTGCCCGCCTCTTGCCTTTGGACTATGGACCAGACTTTATGTGAATGTGTTAACCCAGATAGCTATGCCATGGAGCCCATTCGTGTAGTTAAAGACTTCGGCTCCATGGCAATTGAACTGTGTGAATAGGATCTGAGCGCTATTCGGTAGTTTTGTGCGCTCAGATCCCAGCTATCTGGGGATATGTGAAATGTCTGTGTCTTATGTGTAAAAGGTGACTTTATGTATTTTAAAGTGTTTTGTGTCTTTTTGCAACCATGTGCTTAATGGAGTCTTGTGTCTGTCCTGGGAGATAATTGAATTACTTCTCAATTCAATCTCCAGGATAGAAGATTCTGAAACTGGTTTGGGCCGGAAAGCCATGCTTCATTTAGTCACAAAGGACTTTCCCTTAACTTTTGAACCCCTGGTCTGATTCGTGCCATTTTTTAATATGTTGTTCCCCTGAATGGATTGATTATGAAAATGTATGTTTTATGTTTGTGACATGTATATTTTAGAAGTTATAAATATTGTGTAAAAACTGTATTCCTCTGCCGGTGATAATGAGATTACCCATTGTGTTCAGTAATCATATCACATGCAGAGGGGAGGATTTTGTGTGGGAGTGTCTGGGTGTATTGTACGGATTGATTGGTTGTTTTGTAACGCCCTGTGGGCTGTACTATGTTTGTGGATTGGGAATAAAAGAGACTGTATGTGACAGTACAGAGAGTTCCTGTTTTAACCCTCAAAGTGAAGTGTCGTCTCATTATTGGGGGAAGGATTCATTGTATGCTGTTCCAGTTTGACTGCTAGGAGAGTAAACCTATTCGTATGGTTCCTATTCAACTGTCTACAGCATTCATATGCTTGAGAGAAGGTATACGCTTCTCTGGTTCGGTGATTGTGGTGTCTGCTGCAGTGCTTGGAGTCCTCAGGAAGCGCTAGGAGCATCCTTCAACGGAGGTACCCAGTCGGGGTGCCAGGCGATCCGTTACACATAGGGTCAAAGGATGTCTGGGAGGCAGAGAGAGGAGAGAGAGGGTAAAAATGGGTCTGTGTGTGCATGTATCAATGTGTGACTGTGTGTCTGTCAGTGTGTGCATTTCTGTGTGTTTGGGTATATATAGATGGTACGAGTACATTAGGGATAATGAATAGATGGCTAGCAGATAGTGACAATGTAAACAGTTTACAGCATTTGCAAGGAGAAATTCCAGTTACTTAATTAAAATGGTTATTTATTTACAAAACTGTTTTCGTAATTGTAACTAATTATTCAATATTTTTTTAAACTATTCTTGTCCAACAAAAATTGTGTTTTGTTTCCATTAAGTAATTAAAAGTAAAAACAAAAAATCTAAATTCATCCATTACTTTCCAGAATACAAAAAAAAAATGTTTTTAGCGCAGACACCATTATCTGATAGAGGAAGTGGAGGGCCTAGAGCAGGAACACGAAGTCATGCCAGACTAATAGGTGATGTCCTCTTCTAAAGCTAAAGTCCTGGTTATTAACTACATTTTATTGTTGCTAAATTGCTTAATGCTTCTGCAAAGGGAACTTTATCTTTGCTTAAAAAAAAAAAAAAAAGTATTTTGTGGTTTCTACTGTTTGGGACTCACCCACATTCTGCTTTGAGAATCATACCCTCTCTTATTTCATGGGTCTCTCTTGTTTAACCATGTTAGCTTATAACTCATCTTTTTAGAGACCAACTATTCCAAACTAGAGGACCCCGGGACAGAGATTATAAGTCAAACATTAGGGAAAGAATGTTACTGCTATCCAATTTAATGCCACTAATTTTATTGACCTTTGAAGGTGGATGCAGTCAAGAATAGGACCTACAACTCTATTTTACGAACAGGTTCTACAGATGGTGTTTTAACCAACTGACTTATCTGTCAGCCTATTCACAGCCTTACAGGTGCCTTCAATTCCTTAAACGTTAGCGCTGTGTTAAACAATTTCCCTCCTGCTCAAAACTGTATCGATTCTCTTTTAAAAGTTTACCAAACGTAAGCCTTTTTATACTGTCTTCAGCATTTTCAAAAGCTTGAAAAAAAAAAAATAGGAACCAGTAGATGGTGCTCTATTCAAAATTATAAGGTACTGATACTCAGCCCATACCTAGGAACAGAAGAACCGAGATATAACAATTTGTTATGAAAAAGCATGTGACTGTACAAGCACACACATACACTAACATATATTTTGCAAATATTTGTAAAGTTTTTTTTTTTTTAATTTGTATGCTACGATTTCACAACAAATTGTTAAAGGGAATCTCTAGTGCCAGGAAAACAAACCTGTGTTCCTGGCACTGTAGAATCTTGGAGTGCCCCCCATCCCACATCGCTGAAGGGGTTAAACCCCTTCAGAAACTTACATGAATCCACGCTTCTCCCACTCCGCGCGTATTAGACCTTCCCAAAGGAAAGCATTAAATGCTTTTCTATGGGGATTCCAGCGACACTGGAGGTCCTCATGCATAGCGTAGGGACATCCAGGGTCGTTTAGACGACAAAAAGTTGTCTAAGAAGCCGGAAGTCCCTCTAGTGGTTGTCTGGTAAGAGGACTTAATCCTGCAATGTAAATATTGCATTTTATAAAAACTGCAATAATTACACTTGCAGGGTTAAGGGTGATGGGAGTTGGCACCCAGATCACTTAAATGGGCTGAAGTGGTCTGGGTAACTACAGTGTCCCTTTAAAATCAAACGTTATCTTCACAAAAGGAAATCCACATCCAATTTTTAAATCAATCATAACTGTTGTCCTTTATTGTATTTAGGCTTTAGATTTCATGCATGATACAATTTTAAACGCACACTCTAGGCACCCAGACCACTTCCTCTCATTGAAGAGGTCTGGGTGCAGTGTTTTAAAGAAACTGCAATGTTTACATTGCAGTGTTAAGACTGCCTCTAGTGACTGTCTACCATACAATCACTGCAGTTTCATGGAGTTTGACTCCATGAAACGATGCTGGATGACCTCACGCTGTGCATGAGGGCATCCAGCATCACGCAAAACCCATACGAAAGCATTGTGTTAAGCTTCCCCCCATCAGCTGATGAGGGACATAAACGCTGTATTCAGGTAGGTGAAAGAAAGGGATCATGGGGCAGAAGGGACATTATAGTGTTAGGTATATATATTTGTATTCCGAACACTATAGCATTTCTTTAATGGTGATATTCACGTACAATAAGAAGTGTATTCACTAAACAGCGATTTGTGGCACATTTACAACTCAACAGCAATTGGTGTACAAAAAGGATGCGCGTTTAACATTGATCTCATTCAACTACTTTGTTGGTTTGGTTATCCTCCCCCCCCCCCTTAACAAATACAAGCCACAAACGGTGTTTCTTTAATGGATTTTATAAATTCTATGTCCCAGCAGTGACCTCTTTTAACGTTCTATCCGTAACCCAAAAAGGCAAGGCAAATTAGATTATTACATCAATTTGATGTTTTTTCTTATGAAACTGAAAACATCATAAACCATTTTTATTTTTTAACAGAGTAATTTCCCACAGCTTCACAATGCTGATTCAAATTAGAATGGAAATGACTATTGTATGCCTACTGGCAGCCTTTAAAAGAAAATTAATTAAGATACAATGTATAAACAAGAAATATGTATTCCGTATGTAATTCCTATCATTCGAAATGACAGACTTTTGTTATTTTGGGCATGACTGGAGCCAAAGGATGCTTTTGCCTTATACCTATTGACGAGTAAGACATTTAGAGTAAAACATATGTGTATTTCAAAATAGTGAATTTGGGATCACACTGCCTATTCAGAATGATTAATATTAACTCTACCACTGGGAGGAAGGGGAGGATAAGAAAAAGAAGAAGACAACACCGCAATTCCACAAGCCTTTTGGTGATCTGTAAGTATAAGGGTCACTGCTTGACTTTTCCTGTCTTCCTGTATCTGTCTTGCTGTTATATACCAGTATCTGTCACTAAAGGACTGAAAATTGTGGCGCGTAATAAAAAATGGCCGCCTCCACTCTGAAATAAGAAGAACAGCTAACATTACTATCTTTTGTGGTTAGATGAAAATAATATTTATACTAAATATGTGTATTAATTATGGGATGACCAGAAAAGACATTCCTTTATCAAAATGCACAGAAAAATAAAACCCACAAGAAAAATACAAGAAACAAACATGGTGGTAATAGTAAGGGCAGGAAATATTAGGGTTTATTTATAAAAAAAAAAGAAAAAGTGTCATGTTCAGAAAAATGGTGCAAACATGGAAAAGGGGTAGAGTCACCAATACAATATGCCTGCCGCTTCCTCTGGTTTCCATGGTGACTGCCTCACATTAAGTACTCTAGACCAGTTTTCAGAATACTAAACATTTTATACATTATCTCCCATTGTTTTCCTTAGTGGAGACATTTTTCTTTTGCTAATTTGATGCAGGCCCGTAGTCTGACAATGTTATATTTTCTTATATTTTCCTCAGCCACACAATCATTATAGAAAACATGTACATATGATTACCACATAATGCACTGAAGTAAAGTGAGACTCCATTGCTAATCCACAATATTCTTGCACTCAACACTAATGTTCAATGACAATAGTTCACTAACAGTTAAAAGCAGTTATCTTTAAAGGAAATGTGTTCAGGAAACATGGAAACATATTTTGAGCATTTCTGGCCAAGGATACGTCTTTAAAGATTTGCATGTTTGCATGAGGGATGGTATGAGGCAATTGCAAATTTAAAATGAAAACATTTTGTCATTGTCTGGTGTAGGTTCATTCAGTCACACATGGTCATATCAAATTTAGGAAGCTCAGGATACATTATTGTGTTCTATGCAGCAAACCAGTACCTTGCCAGTTTGCGGTAAACGTGTTAATAGATTCCCAGGCCAACTGACTAAAGTGTCCACATTGCAAAAAATAGGCAATGCAATTCCATAATTTGATAAGCATCATCCCCTTAATAATGGGAACACAGGAAAAATACACATTTTTGAGGACATAGCAGGATTTTGCAGTTGGAGAGCTCCCTGAAGGCAATGGATTATTTCTGGTAATCCATTTTGGGGGCATTCTTATTTTGAATAACCCTGCTGATGTTTTTAACCGATGAAAGTATGTCTTACATGGTAACATTATAGAACTAAATGTATCAATGTATTATTGCCTGTAATGCACAGGTTGACTACCACAATGCATAGCCCCTAATCCCTAATATGTGTCCTAAACTGCCTGATATTAAAGTTACACTTAAAGGGATACTATGGTAAAAAAAGAACAAATACATATTGTCACTGCAGTCTTTTCAAAGTAAATGCTGCCTTTTTAGAGAACAGGCATTGTTTACGTTGGTGCCTAGTAAAACCTCTAGTGGCAGTCACTCAGAGGGCCACTAGAGGTCTTCCTGTGTCACTTCTGCATAGTGGGCTGCACTGGCATTCAGTTTCTCCACTCTCTGCATGGAGGTGGTAAACGTTCCCCTTAGAGATGATTGATTCAAAGCATCTCTATGAAGAGATACAGATTGGTGCTGCGCTTTGACACACATTCGCACTTGCCTCCCAATTCTTTACTATGGCAATCTTTATCACTCTATGGACCGCAAATACCTGTCTGTAGGAATGATATGAACTATTGAAACTTCCTACCTGTTTAAAAAGCAGGAGGTGAGCTTACATTTTCAGCTAATTTGCTGGCATTATATATAATTTATTAGTGGCTTCATGCAGAGGAATGTGTTCCTCTACAGGTTGGTAATCATTACTAGAGTATAAATGAGGATGAAAGAGGTTTTACTGACTAACTTCCTCCTTACAAAATACATGCAAAAAAAAATGTGTATGCTCAATTTTGGTAGTGAGGGGGTTAAGGGCTGCAGCTGCTATCTGCCTGTGGTTTATAACGATAATTCCAGAACTCCACAATATAAGATTTACCTTAATGCATTAACTATATCATAATTAGTTATTATAAATTCATATACTCCTCACGATATCCCAAGTGTTGGATAAATTAAGTAAAGGGAATAAGAGAACACCAAATTGTATTTAATAAACAGTGAACTAATAAAGAATGAATAACAGAACATTGATCTATCTATCTTAAAATATTGAGTTATATATATATATAAAAGGATAAATATGTGTGTGTGTATGCAAAAAAGCAATATATACACACGTTTCAAAACAATTCACAATATAGTGAATAAAACTAATTCAGAACATGACAAAAAAAGATTGAAGCACAAAAAAAACATTACATCTATGGGACGCATTGTCTTGGACCTGAGATCAGATCACCATGATTATTGATCACATGGAGGATAAGTATATATATATATATATATATATATATATATTGTCTGCCAAAAATTATATGACTCTTAAAGGCCTTTAGTCCCTCTCTATAATACACCAAGCAGCACAGATTCATGAAATATGGAGAAAGTCATTTATAGTTAAATTCTAATGTGCCAAAAATAACTAATTTTAGTTATGATGCTTGAACATCCACACAGCCACTAGTAGGGTGGGATAATTCTGTCACTTTCTGTCAATCACAACTGTACAGTAATCCAGACGATTAGTTTAAAAAGAGAAGAACATTTGTTTTATTATATACAGGTCCAGGGAAATAGAACTATTTGGCAAAGGATTCAGTTCCAGCAGCTAAGGCAGGATAAACTACACACAAAAAATCTGTTACTTAAACATTAACTACACCTCATCATCACTTGAGCTGACTGATATCATTAAGCTTTAGGAGCCTCTGTGGTACCTCTACCCGTTGTGATTTGGCTTCCAATAAAGCTGTGTGCGAGGGAAAAAAAAACTGAACACCTGTTGCCACCCACTGCCAAGTACAAGTAATAAAAATTAATACAGGGATGACCTCCTCTATATGGCAAACTTGGGAACTACAAAAGTTGTGTTTAAACTATGATTAATAATTTGCCAGTAACAGTATTAAAATTAAAGGGTCACTCCAAACTAAAAATTTTTTTTTTACCAAAACCCTAGTTTTGATTGGAGTTGCCTTTCCAATATTGGAAATTATCCCACCCAAGTAAAAAAAATAAAAATAATATAGCTAAAATGTATCTCTGTTCCTGCACTGAGGCCAAGTTCTCCCTGCAGCCTGATCATCCTGTATTGACAGTGCTGCCCTTCAAGCTGAGGGACACAGGGGCTGAACAGTGGGTGAAGGGGCATGTCACCACTGGTTGCCTGGTGCTGAATGCGCACTAAATTGACATTTTCCTGACAGGAACTCATCCTATGATGGCTAATGACGCCCCCATGATGTGGAGTTACAGGGTGGTTAAACAGCTAAAGTGTTACAAAGTTTGCAATGTATACCATATGTTCCCTGGATCACTCCAGTACCTTGGCACCCTTCCCAACATAAGGAATCAAATAATTTGCTAATAGTTTGACTCTTTATCCTGAGTCCACCAGGGGCGGATCCAGAACCAAATCCTCGGGAGGGGCGCATGGTTATTTATAGAAACAATCCAGGCTCAATGACCACTACAGCTCACTGTGGTGGTTATGGTGCCAGGAGTGTCGTGGCACCCTCCCAGAGTAAGTAGTCAAACCGTTTAAGAACAGTTTGACAACTTATCTGGGGTTTGTCGGGGTAGGTGTTAGGGCTTGTAGTAGGGAACAGGGGCAATAGTGTCTGTGCGTGAAGGGTACAGTGTGTGTGAGGGGTACAGTGTGTGTCTGTGTGTATGAGGGGTGTAGTGTGTGAGAGGGATACAGTGTGTGTGTGTCTATGAGTGGTGTAGTGTGTGAGGTGCATTATGTGTATGTTTGGGGCAGTGTGTGTGTGTGTGAGGGGTGCAGTGTGTGTGGGGGTGCAGTGTGTGTGAGGGGCGCTCTGAGTGTATGGGGCAGTGTGTGTAAGTGATAGGGTGCAGTGTGTGTGTGTGAGGGGTGCAGTGTGTGTATGGGAGGGCAATGTGTGTGAGTGATGGGTGCAGTGAGTGTATGAGAGGGCAGTGTGTGTGAGTGAGGGGTGCAGTGTGGGGGTGAGGTGTGTGTGTGAGGGGTGCAGTGACTATGGGAGGGCAGTGTGTGTGTGTGAGGGGTGCAGTGTGTGTGAGGGGGGCAGTGAGTGTATGGTGGGCAATGTGTGTATGGGGAGGCAGTGTGTGATTGAGGGGTGCAGTGAGGAGTGCTGTCTGTGAGTGGGTATTGTGTTTTGGGTAGCAGGTAGGAGCAAATAAAATGTATATATAATTTTTTTTTAATTAAAAAATGATTACATTTTATATCACTCCTCCCTTCTTACCTTTGTTCAGGGAGGGGGAAACATTGTCAATCCTTGGTGGTCCAGTGGAGAATTCTTGGTTGTCAGGTGGGAGTGAACTCTGGCCTGCAGATCCTGTGGCTAGAGTTCACTCTCGCGAGATTCGGACGTTGCCGTGGTAACCGTGGCAAAGCTCCGACCTCACGAGAGGAGACCCGGCGGAGCTACAAGCAGAGCTCCCCCACGTCCTTTCTCCCTCCCCTGCCAGCTGCCAGCAATGTGCCTGTGGGCCGGAGGGAAGATCTCCGATTTCCCCTCCAGTCCGTGAAGACACATAGCAGGGCTGGCGCTTGGATAGTGCTGGCCCTGCAGGGGAGAGCCGGAGGCGAGGCAAAGGAGAGGGAGCTCTGTACTAGTTTCTCGGGGGAGGGGCAATTGCCCAGTGGCCCCCCTGAATCCATCACTGGGGTCCACTGGGCACTGGTGTCTTCTGCTTCTCGAACCATAACCTCTACAGCAAGCCACTTATCCTCCATGTGATCAATAATTATGGTGATCTGAGGTCCAAACCAATGCGTCTCTTAGATGTAATGGTTTTTGTGCTGCAATCTTTTTTTGTCATGTTCTGAATTAGTTTTATTTACTATATTGTGAATAAATGTATATACATTTTTCCAAAAGTTTACAAAAATAGAGTTGCATTGAGACATTCTAGCCTAAATGTTGTATATTCGGTTTTCAATTCTTTGTTTAATAAATACATCCTGTAATAATATTGTTATTTAGTAATTTTTCAGTAAATGCACAGTTGTGTGTGACAATATTATACATTACTCTTGATGCAAGACACACTGATTTGGTGGAAATTCAGGTTGTTTTTTTAAAGGTCACCAGGGTGAATAACTGTATTCCCTGTGAATGAGGTTATTGGAGAAGAAGCTAAATTTGAACTCCCACCCATCACACTAACATGTATGGAAAGGGGGAGATCTGGAACATGTATTCTGTATCACGATTATAAGGGAGTTGAGATTCAAAGCAGGTGTTCAAAGTCTGAAGTTTTATGTTCTTATGGAAAGACATTCAGAAAATGTAAAGAGATAATGTGTCTTTAAACAACAAAATCAAAAACATATGCATTTAAAAGGGACATTTTTTCCCCACTTGCTCCCTCCTTTCTGACTTACTTAAATAAATCTTTCAAATTGAACTGAGCATAGATCTGGGATGATGGAAGTTGGACATTTTATGGGTACCTCTCACCACACTATAACAAAGGCTTCTGTAGAGTACCAAAAGTTCCTTGTACATTGTCTCTACCAGGAGACAAGGCATGCACGCCATCTCAAATGCATTGGGGGACCATCAGGCTTTCTAATGGACTGCCTTGACCATGACACTTGGCGATTACATACATCCATGCCCACTTGTCCTATTTTTGTCTTAGCTAAGAAAAGCATTAATAAATGTAAAAAGTACATATAGTATTAAAATTACAGACATCTTTCTGTGAATCATTTTGGCCAGCCATACACGTACACAAGTGCTCACTAATAAACTTTATTCAAAAAAAAAAAAAAAAGTTAAGCTTCCCGTAATATAAATATTTTAACAATTAAGTTGTTTCTATCACACAAGCAAAGATAAAAAACAACAACAAATGTAGTGTATTTTTTTCACTATACTATATATATATATACACACACTCACACACACCACACACAAAACACATAAAACACACACACACATTTATAAATATATATATATATAACACATCAGCCAACATCAAATTTTCAACAGAGTTTCCTTTAAATGCCAGTTCAATGTAAGATTTTAGTGAATAACTCAGTATTTCACACAAATGTTATTTTTTTTTAAGGTAATTATGGAATCTATAAAATATACCTGCTTGTTCTAGGTGAAATGTTATCTATGAAATTATATTCTGCATAAATAAATTGCAATAAAGAAAAAGCATGTGCCTGCAGGAATTCCTATGTGGACATCGCCCTGTTTACTTATCTGAAAATAGGTGTTTACTATCCAATACACCTGTTTCACATACAGACTACCTGTTTAACTCATTCAATATAGCAGATGTGTTAGGTAAAGGCAACCAACAATGAAGACTATAATATAAAGGCAAGCTAACAGTTGATTTAATACATTAGTTTTGTCAAGTTATTCAGTTACTGACCCACAGCAGAGAAGACTGGAAAAATGCATAATTTTCACATGATCACAGAAAGCCTTTATTCACATTTTAGTGAAGAAAAAAAAACAAACTGCAAAACGTAGGCAAAAATGCTGACTTGGAAAAAGTCTCCACAATTTGGCTATTTTAGCTTCATAGATGTAGGCTAAAAAAAAATACTACATTTCTGTGGCAGGGGGAGCTCTTGAGCTTCTTCTTAACTTCAATCAGCTGGATCTTTCTGCTGGCAATGGCTGCCAAATGACATTTACTGGTACTCACTAATAGCAAATAGCAAAACTGCTTTTCTCCAGAACGGGAGAAGTGGCATTTAAACATTCTCACCTCTTCAAACGTAGTTACAGAATGCCCCTTTAATGGGCCATCTCTGTGGGACAGACTTAGCCAAGTTCTTATGTGTTCCACTTGTTAACTAAAGATAGTGTTAATCATACATCAAACACAGGTGGTGACATACCTGAATTTAGAAAGCATTACATATCTATTTTTTATTGTCCGAAAGTGACACTTTACAACCCTAAAGCACCTCAGCTTGATGAAATGGTTTATTTGTGAAGAGTATGCTCTCTTTTTTAATTTTACAAAAAGTGTAGATTTCAAAAAAAATTTAACTTATATTACACCTGGTTGTCAACCAGACAACTGGTCCTGTTACTTCCTGGTTTGGTTAGCTCAGTGGAGCTAAACTCAAGAGGCAGGCAATTGCTCAGAACATCTGCCTTGCAAAGACTTCTCATTGAGCTGCATTGGAGAGTCTGTGATTGGACAGCCACAGAAAGTCTGAGCTGGGTTAGAATGGGAGGGCTTGTAAAGACTTCAGAATGAGATCTACAGATTTTGCAAGCTGTTTTTAGATATACCCTCAATTTACAAAAATGCACAATTAAATATATACTTGTTTCATAGGGTATATATACTAAACAGTGTTTCTTATTTGAGCAGAGGGATGTTCCTTTAATTATAATTGTAACTTAATTTGCACTTACCTTTTGTAATATTCTTTGCTTCTGAATTTAGCTGCTATAGTGAAGCAAATAAAACATGTTCTATGTCAGTATTTCTTGTATCACACAAATCAGGATCTTTGCTGAAGGGCCAGGGGAATCAAAGAACTGTGTGATGTTTTGGTTACATTGTTCCCACACTATGCTTTCTCTATGATTTAGCAGATTAAAAATACAACATCTACAGTGGAACCTAGGAATTTGGAAGTCAAAATTTTTTTTGAGTAAAACATTTCTCGCAACGCGAACGATCTTCAGTACCCGAACATACAATAAAGAGCCATGAGTAAAAAATGGCTCGGTAAGCAAACGATCTTCGGTACCCGAACATACAACAAAGAGCCATGTCTCATTTTCAAGTCAGACAATTATTACAAATAATTGTAATAATGGCCAACAGTAAATGTTTAGTAAGTTGAAAGGCAGGAACCACTCAAATAAATGTAAGGTGCTTATTATTAGAGTGATCTCTAGAGTGATTAGAGTGATCTTTGTAAAATGCTGTAATTTTGGGGGTCTGGAACGGATTAATCAATTTTACATTAATTCTTATGGAAATGTTGATTCAGTTCAGGACTCGAACAGCTTTCGGGAATGGATTAAGTTCGAGTTCCGAGGTTCCACTGTACTCTGATTCCACAATTGTAAACGAAAGTACAATATCTATCAGAAATAGTAACATCACTTAAAATTGCACATATATTTATTTAATAATGACACTCTAAAATACAAGGGTGCAAGAATACATTGGAAAAAAATAATCCAGATTTTTTTTCCATGATTGCAAAAGCATGGTGTGTCCTGTCTCCACACCTTGAGAGAGTGACACATTATAAACATATTGCTGTCCATTATCATTCTCCCTGATTTGTGATAAATTCTGACAAGGCTGGTATTTCACTGGTTGGAAAAAGTATTAATGCATGCTGCTTACTCAAGTACATTGAAGCACAGAAACCAATCTATTTACTTGCACATGCAGTGTGTATAGTGACTAAAGAGTGTGTATAGTGAATGCAGAGTGTGTGTTTGTGTAGTGGATGTAGTGAATGCAGAGTGTGTGTTTGTGTAGTGGATTTAGTGTGTGTATAGTGACTGTAGAGTGTGTGTTTGTGTAAGGCTGTAGTGTATGTGTTTGTGTAAGGATGTAGTGTGTGTAACGAATAGTGTGTGTAAATGTAAATGTTGTTGTGGGGCTGCATACTGTAGGGGGCGGGGAAAGAGCATATTTCTTTTATTTAAATTTTATTCCATGCCACTGTTCCACCATCTAACGTGATCTTCCCCCTCCCTGGACACAAGTAAGAAGCAGGGAGGGGAGAGATCACGTTCCATGGTGGCCCGGTGGCATGGTGCGGGCCTCCGGCTACCTGTACACTGCAGAGGGGGCCCTTCACACTCCGTCTCCACTTCCCAGCTGCTCTTCTCTCTCCAAGTCTCTCGAGCCGTGCGAACGTTACCATGGTAACACGTGGAAACACTCTGACAGCCGCGCAGCTTGCGAGTCTTGGAGAGAGAAGAGCAGCTGAGAAGTGGAGATGGAGTGTGCAGGACACCCTCTGCGGTGTGCAGGTAGCCGGGGGCCCGCAGGTGCACATATATATATCGGAAATCGAATGTAGGGCCCGGGATTCCCTGTGCAGTTCGGGCTCCCCAGGCTAATGGCGTCTCTGTGCTACATCCTCTATGCCCATATGCTAAAGTATACTAAAATTACTATAATGGTGGTTTTTTTTCCTTCTAATCTTCTAGTTAAAATATTGCATACTGGTGTGTCTTCTATTCTAAAAAAATACAGTAACATTCCTTCTGTAGTGGTTATGGTGCCACAAATGTCCTTGCACCATCACAGTATAATATGTCAAACTGTTTTAGCATGGTTTGACACTTACCTTGCTAGGTACCTGCAATGTTTCTACTTTTTTTGAGCCAGTGATTTAATGCCTACACCTGTATCTGGCTTCTCCTGTTTGAGAACACCAGAAGCAGGGTGGGAATGTTAATGTATAATAAAATGGTCTAACAAACTATGCTGGGTTGGTGTTGGCACCATAAGCACTACAGCGAAGTCTTGTAGTTATTTGGAGCGTTCCATTAAAAAATTATCTAAATAATGCCTATTACAGGAAAACTGACACTCTCCTTTATCCTTTTTGGGCATACATTAAAACACCAACCCCTTAGAGGAATCAAGTAGTCTACCAGCTACTAACTAACAAGACTACTAACTATTCAAATCTCTGTCTCTGAACACACTAGACATGTTGCTGAAGTTCTTCATGTGTGTAGAGTCTGTCAATTTTTTTCAACAGTTTATAAAAGTGTAGATTCCAATCAAACAACATCACTTTAATAACTGGGGACAGGTTTTCTTATGTTTCCACTGGCTCAAAAAAGCTAATGGAATTGGTAGGTGCGCTGTGCTAGTGTGTGCCTACTTTCCCCCCTTCCCAATGATGTGTACTAAACAGCACACCTTAGGAGTGTTGGACTTCCTTCAAAGTCATAAGGCCACAGTGCCTGGATTTCTCTAATGGATATTCAATAAAACTATTTACCTTGAGTATCACAAAGCAGTACAGTAAGGATTATCTGCAAACCTGGTGTGCATGTAACCTTAGAGGAATGGAAGTTCAACGCATTTAACTCAACATGTTGTGGAGATCACTATGGATTAAGAACAGGTGGGGACCCTGGGGCGACATAGCAACATGGGGCAGTGGGCCCTGCAAATTATTGAAATAATTATGTGTATTTAGACATTTAAATAACAGGGTTTCAGAATGTTTTGTTCCAGTGCGTGCAAGTGCAGTCGCTCTGCATGAAGTACACTCACACCACATAACACCTGATCTGCTTAATACATTGTAATGGATGGACTCCTATGGAGCTGCCGAGCTTAGTAATGCCATGATTTAATTGCTTTTAAAAAATAATAAAATAAAAAAAAAAGAACAGCACAGTGAGAAAAATTTAATTATTTATGTAAAAGCTATGGCGTTGCTTTTTATAGCTGAAAGATGCCCTGAAATGTACATGAAAACAAGTAATAAAAGCAAGAGAGACATAAGAGTTATAAAACTAATATGTTTCTAATAATGTTCAAATAAAACACTTCGATGTATTTCTTGCCTTTTCTGTTATAATACAGAAATAAATGGTATTATTGCAGAAGTCATTTTATGAAAGACCGAAGGCATAGTTGACTTAGTTGTTGTGATCTCAATAGGTTCTCTAAGGTTGGGAGACTAACCTACTTTGCTATCTTAACAAAGCTTGTTTCCAATTGGCGGGTTTATGCTCTCACCTATTTAGAATCCACACATATGAATCATAGTCATTAAATCAAAAATCCACAAATAAACAGCCAGGGGAAAAGTAAAAATAAAACACACAAACACAACAACCCTTCCATGTATATTTAAACATGTTCACATTTGTTCTGTTTTTTTTACTTAGCAGCCAAAATCATGGTGACCACAAATGCTCTTTGTACCATATTTGACATAAAAGAGCTGCCATGGCAGCAAATCAGTTTATGTGGTGGAAGTTTTTTTTTCAGAGATACAAAATGCTTTAGGTACACTTGTGATCAAAGTCCAAACGACATCAACATCGAAAACAAAATAAACAGTCAGAAAGTGGTGGAAATTCTAATTTGTCTTCACAATCACTGATTAAACTACGGCTTACAGTGCCAAAATACAGGTTAATCATCTATCCATCAAGGAAGGGATCTGGATGTCTAAATAACTCATATGAGAAAAATATGTGTTTTTTCCCAGAAATCTATTACTGAATATTTTGTCTGGTGTAACACTTAAGTTACTGCCAAAACATCTGATGGAGAATGAGCACTTCACAGATGTCTGGTTTCTAATGAAGACCAGCATCTTAAAATTATAAGTCATGAAAAGACAATTTCCAAGAATTCTCTTCCATATAAACTCTGAGGAACTCAATTAAAGATTCCTTTATGGTTAATGAACGATCAGCTGTTAGAGATGTGATAGGAACATAAGCAACAGAACTAGATGAAGTCCGTTCCTTAGTGACACAGAATGACGGACAAATAAGATTAACCAGAAGAGTGGTCTATTTATGCATGTTCCGCTATTTCTGCATTGTTTGGTAGAGGAATTAATGCAAATCCTCATTTTAATCCCTGTGTTAGCACAGGTGTCTGGACCACAGAAGGCATAGTTTGGATAAGGACTAAAGGGACGAAAAATCTCTGACACTACTGGTTGTTATAGAATCTTATGTTTCATGTTGCTCTGTTGGCCTGAAGGATGAAATAGAATTAAGCATAATTTCCAGAAAACTGCTTTTCAGAAGATCATAGAATTCAGTATGTGCTAAAAAGTGGTGAAAATTGTATTACTATATTGTTCCTTGGTCTTAAATTACAATAAATATACATTATATTAGACCATTCCTTATTTTTAAGATGATGAATGCAGCGCACTTTTGTGTGAATTAGACATCTTCATCTTCTCACCAGCTAAAACTAAACCACAGTAAGAAGATATAAGTCCTTCAAACATTCACAGTTCACTGATCAGCTGTGAACTTTCCTGAACCTCACACTGACGAACTTACAGGGTTATTTACTAATGTGAGAATTGTCAGAAATTCAAAGAAAAATTCAAATTTTAGGCCGAAAAAATACTTCATGTCAAATATGTGTTCAGTGGTCCTATTTTGGCCTCACAGTTAAAATTCTCTTTGGTTTCCTAGCCATTCTTACATTAGAGATTAAACCGTATATACTGTAGGACTGATGGGAATGACAATACTCATTTTAACTCCTAACAGCTGGACAAATATCTAAATTTGAGAGTTTTCCAAGTACGGCTATTAAGGGGATCTACAAATACTTTCTTCAATTGTCCACAATTTCAGGTTTAAAGAGTTACTCCAACCACCATGACCAGTTCAGTGATTTGAAGTGTTCATAGTGGTAGGAGCCTGGGAGTGTTTGAAACACTGCACATACAGATATATTGTTAATTCACTACATAATTGTAGCCCTCCAACCTTCCTATCCCTTTCAATATTTTATGATTCTCCTGCCATCCACCTATTTATCACTCTCTCCTCCTACGCTTACTGGCTCAGACCACGCACCTGGGCAGACTGTCAGACGAGGTGCCCTTAGAGCTTAGCCCGGCACTGGATGAAGGTAGATAAAACCTTCATTTAGAACACTTTTCCAGTGGTCGGGTGGGGGTGACCCTGATGAATAATGCAAATAGTCCATTATTCACATTTCTAAAAAAGGGGTTTGGAGAAACCCTTTAAGGAATTAATACACACATCGACTATGAATCCCAATTTCTTTGGGATGACATGGGATTATTTCATCCAAATTAAAGCATACTGACATGTCATCAAAGATCTACTTATTCATGATACCATGGTTTGTAGGTAGTTTTATAATTTATCATTTCTTTCTTATTCTTGAAAAATGTGACTGGAAAATAAAATGTACTGGTTACAATACATTCCAAACAATGCACATTTATTTCGCAATACTTTCATGACAGCTATTTGGTAACCCTGGGACAGAGCAATATTGTTGCTGCATTGCATTTTTGTCAAGG
Source organism: Pelobates cultripes (assembly GCA_933207985.1). Lineage (NCBI taxonomy): Eukaryota > Metazoa > Chordata > Amphibia > Anura > Pelobatidae > Pelobates > Pelobates cultripes. The sequence continues at coordinate 192,772,534 of OW240917.1, forward strand.
TTCACGGTTGGAAGGTACTCAGTCACATTGGGGTCTATTCACTAAACCAGAAAGTCATAAAACATTTGGGGGAAAAAACTTGCAAAACTTAAAATATCAATTCAAAATAGCCAAGTGGAATAAAATCTCAAATGTACTTAAGTCTGAGATTGTTTTCACAATTTTGCTATCTAAAAGCGTTTATTTACTAATGTAAATATAAAATTTAAGGCCAAAATAGCTGAATTAGAAAATTTTCCAAGTCAAATAACCTTCTAGCTCATCTATTTTGACCAAAAAGAGGGCTATTTACTAAATTTAAGGCTAGAATAGCCTAAATTAAAGCATAGCTGACTTAGAAATGATTTCCAGTTCAGCTACTTTTAACTTACATTTAAACTTATTTTGAATACACTTTGAATTCTCACTTTAGTAATTAACCCTGTATGAATTACCGACAATTCCCACTTTATTGAAAAACCCTGCTGGTCTATATTTGCCAATAAATTATCCACTTATGGCAGCCTTCTATTAAGTATGTAGACCACATTCAACGTACGCAATTCAACTATGCACCCTACAGAGCATATTGAGTTCCTATGTTTATTTATCCTTATAATCGGGAATTCTATGAGTGTCACTGAGCATATTGTTATATAGCAGCAGAGATAAACTGAACTGTCCTATTACTGTACAGTATATTTCATTGAAAATGTAAACACAGGTCAAATCTTCCTATTAATGTGCAGCCTTGCAATGAAACAGTTGATTTTAAAGTTTATGAAATAGGTATTAAACAATGGGTTTTTTTTTACTTTTGCAAAGTCATATTTTAACTGTTCCACTGTTGGATCACTAGCGTGCAGAGTGGAAGACCTAAAGACTGAGATACATTTGGAAGACAATCATACCATATTAAGCATTTCGTTTATAAAACAGATACTTAAATCCCTGGGGCAAGGCACCTGCTGAAAGTGAATTCCTGGCACTTAAACAAGAGTATGAATTCAAGATGACTTAAAGAGACATACTGAGCCACAATGATTTTCCATCAAGTTCTACCCTACTCTGCCCTTTATCAAATGCATTATTCATTCCTTAGGTTGTTGTTTTTTTTTTTAAATATTTAATGTTTGCACATTTACGTTTATTTTTTCTAAAAATATGAATACAAATTAAGACAAACTCCAGTCTCAATAAACAAAGAAATGGGCTTACACAATATTAAAGTGAAAAAATAAACAACAGCAATTGCTACACAAATGTGTAAAGTAAAGGAAATTTCAGTGTTTGGACACACTAATAAATTGCACTATTTCTCTTCTTAACTGCAAATGATCTCTCCAGAGTAAATATAGATATAAGGCCCCAAAATATCCAGGTTTAAGGACCAAACATAGGACAGAGGAGAAAGAAAAGGGGAGATGACTCATCTCCAATTAAGGCTGGAAATCAATTAACAACATTTCCTTAAATATGCTGCCAATATGTAATGTAGCTGTGTTATCATAAGAAACACATGCTGACAGGCATTTCAATAATTCTGTGAATGTGAGTGTAGTAAAGGAAATATACCGGCTTTGTGACAGTCTAGCAGGATACATTGATGTGACAGGCTAGATGTGCAATGCAGGTATACTCACTCACACACAGCTCTTCACATCTGGAAGCTCTGCATAGCTCCAGAGACAAATTAACTCTTTAATGTATAACAGACTGGGGGAAAATAATTTACTACACAATGGATTAACCCTTGCAATATCAAGAGGGATTGACACACCATCAGCAACAATGTATTTATTATTTAGTTGATGAAAATTATTATTTGGGTATTTTGGATTTATGGCATACCTGAGCCCAAGAATGATGGGATCTTATGTGCTAGGGATTAGCTAGAGCAGGTGTGCCCAAAAGGTAGATCCCCAGATGTTTAAAACTACAACTTCCATGGTGCTCTGTCATTCTACACGTACTCTAAAGGCATGCAAAGCATCATGGGAGCTGTAGTTTTACAACATCTGGGGATCTACTATTTGGGCACCCCTGGGCTAGAGTTTTCTGAAGGCTGTAGATTTATATTATAGTATGCTAGGTAGCAGCTAGTGATGGGTGTTTTACAGCACAACAGCTGCTGCTACAGGGGTTAACCTATATCCCTTCTCATCACAAATCCTATCATCCTCAACTTAACAAAAATACCTAAAAAAATATTTCCCCGCTTATAATGTGCAATTATGCAATTATCAGGTCAAGACAAAGCACATATATTGCTGTAGATTTTCTGCAGATATAAAGAATCCCCTACATGCCACAGGTGTGCGAGAAGTCACAACAAGGAAACTGATAACCAAAAATAATAGAGTCCCAGTGAGCATCAGCAATTCAATATAATGTACCTTAGTGGACATTTAATCCAAGCTAAGCACCTGTCTCGGTGCCATTAACACTTTCCATGCCAGTGCTAATCAAAGCACTTTTTAACAAGTGCAGCCATTCACTTGAAATTAGAGAATATATTAAACAGTCTTACAGTAGCTATAAAATAAATATTACCGCAGACTGCAAAAGTATATTAAGGTATATAATGTAAGCTACAATTCTTATTGAAAATACCAATAGGTGAAGCATCAAAATAATAATTGCTGGTACACCGAATCAGCTATATTTTTTTATTTAAGCGAAAAGCTACTTTAAGATTGTTAGGTTTGGTATATAATCAGATCAAAGGTTGGAGTTTGAAAGTAACTTTAGGCTACTGGAATGATCAAGGTAACCATACAGATACATCGTTTATAGGAGGGGGTTTCGTCTGGGATCCCTTGATTGTGCCTAGTCATGTCTTAATGCCAAGTAAAATAATACGTTTATTCTACAGTGTCCACATATTAAATGGCTGTTCAGAATCTCCCATCCATACAAACTGGCTACCACTAGGATAATTACTGGAAAAAAATAAAATGTAAATAATAAATCAAACATTCAAAGAAATGCAGATTTAATCAGGAGTCCAGCAGGTGTGAATATTATTTAAATTCTTAACAATTCCATTCTCTGTTCTCTGCTTGAGAACACTATTGCTCAGTATACAACGCTGCAGAATCTGTTTGCGCTACATATATAATGACATTGTGCGCTCACACTCACCGTACAGTGACTTGAAGCTCCTGACAGTGTTTCCATCCTGGAGTGGCAATTGGTGCTTTGCAGAAGCCTCTCTCCCCCTTCCGCCACCACCACCACCACTGTATTTGTCATAGAGCCTCAGCATATGCTCTGACACTGTGTCCCCAAGGGGCAGCACTGCATCTTCTTGCTTGGCTGGATCACCTGCTCCATACAGTAACCCAGAACTGGATAGGCTTCTCACTCCTTCCATGCCATCTTCCAAAAGGTCCCCAAACCCCAAACACAGGCTGCAGTTATAGCACACCCACAGCAGGAGCGCAGTACGACAAGGAGCCATCCTCCAGGCCAAGATACCAGCAACACCACCAGGTGGAAGCAAATGCAGAACTTTTACAAGCCACTCAGATTCAATATAGTGTCAATTCTTCTGCAAGCACAGGTATTCACAACCATGTACAGTTTTCAAAAAGCAAATAAAAAAAATTAAATAATAATATAGATTTGTATTACTTTTAAATGTTATGTATAGGCAAATAAAAATAAAAAAATCCAGAAAAAAAAATACAATTGAAAAAATATACTCCTAGTTTTGCATTGGAAGGTAAGACTAAATAAAGTGTATTTTGATGATAGGAAAAAGTCAGAATGGTCTAGCAGTGAATGAGTGTATAATTCCCCTTTAATAAGTCCCAGGGCAGGCTGTATGTTTCTTTGCAGTTTGGAAGTCAGGGTGTCCTCCAGCCTCTCTGGATATGTGTGCAGTCTGTGCTCAGCCTGCTGCTGTGTGCCTTGCCAGGACTTGGAGTGCTGTGAGAGGCGCAGCCTGGCTGTGGTTTTGTGTGTGAGCTCAGGGCTGATCCTGTTGCGCAGGCAGCCAATCCCAGGGCTCTGCTCTGACCAACCTGCAAAGCCCACAGCCTGTACAAGCCATAGCTGCGTGTCATTCAGTCTGTCCCTGTCTACTGCCTTGCTCCCACTGCTGGTCCCCCCTGGCTGCATTCACTCTGCAACCACACCTCTCCACTCCACCCTTTATACAGATGGTACCTCCCAATTCCTGCTATTATTATACACTTATACTCCTTCTCAACACCTCTTTGGTGAAACAATATTAAAAGGTACATGCCTTCCAAAGCAATACAGACAACCCTGATGTCTGGCTGAGAGTGCTGGGAGATATAGTTCACAAACTTGTGCCCTGTTCATACAGCCATGAACACTGTATGCTTTATAAAAAAAAAAATATTTACATTTACTGAACACTCAACTATATCATATCCTGCAGATGTGTATGGAGGAGCAATCACAGCAAGATGGTGAATAGTATGATTAATAAAACAAATGTCAGTAGGAAATTAGTAAATATGTATATAAACACGCAATCTGTATTACTATATTACATTATTACATATATTACAACATACTAATATCAACCGTAATTTTCCAAGGTATCTACAGCTGAGAAAAAAAAAAAAAGGTCTTTGACAGATACTTTCATAATCCCCCCACGATAGTTTTGGATACTTGATCCTGATTTGTCACGTTTTATGCCAATTTACAGGATTCTCTGAGCCAGGGATCGGCAACCTTTGGCACTCCAGATGTTCTGCACTACATTTCCGATAATGCTTTTTATGGCGATAATGCTGGCAAAGCATCAGGGGAGATGTAGTCCAGAACATCTGGAGTTGCCTACCCTTGTTCTAGTCCTCCATAAAACTATTAAACAAATGAACGCACAATATAATATCTGGATGTACCAATATCAGGCTGTGTACAGCATTAATTCCTCATGCAGGGATCTCTCAGCACAGGCAATCACATTAATAGATTAAGGGAACCACTCTGAAAATGTAAGGTGTATTTATTAATCCATTGGTAAACAGTACAAGCAATAATACTTAACGTGTCTTGTAAAAAAACAAAAACAAAATAATGGCATAAAAATGTCGGAATGTACAAATGTGAACATGAAATATGCAACGATTGAAGGTTTGTTAATAAATTATAACACTTCTGTGGGTAAATATTCTCTTCTGGAGTTTGTCATATATAACTTATCCACTAAAAATATATTAACATGAAATCTTTTTCTCTCAGTAATATTTAGCTGTGAACTGAATTTTGAATATTAAATGTAAGTCTATGAAGAAAAGTTATTAAATAATTTAAATGTTTAACAAGATCCTATTAGCACCTAAACCACTTTATCTTAATGTAGTGTTTTTGCTGAATAGACCCGGTTCTCTCTGATAATGTAAAATTATACAGTTTCTCTGAAACACCATGTTTACGTTAGCCAGTGGTGGTCAGACTGAAGGCCTTTAGATTCATCATCAACAAGCCCAGCATGAAGATGCTAAATATTATTAATGTGTATGATTACTGCGTATTCGTTTCTGCTTTAGCCAAGTGTATTAGTGAGTATTAGTGTTTGCAGATATGTGCGTGCTTGTCTGCATATATCTATGTGTCTGTGTGTGCATCTGTCGCTGGGTATGTCTGTGTATATGTTCTTGTGTGTGAGTGTATTGCTAGATAGGTAGAGTGTGTGACAAGTTAGGCATGGATAAGTTAGAGTGTGTGACAAGTTAGGCATGGATAGTCTTTAATGCATATATGAGTGATAAATGATTAATAAGTGGCTTCCTATGTATGGATCACTAATAACGGATATCTTGGTGTGGACGAGGATGGTCTTAAAAATTGTCTCGGACTCTGCCACCTCCTAATGCTTAAATGTTCTTTGCAGAAATGTTCCAGTTATTCTGCAGACCATTGCTCAATAAGTGTTCAGGAGTTCCCAGGAGGATGACATTTGTCTATACCTAGTTATTAGAAACCTTGAGCAGTGTACTCAGTCAGCCACCACAGGTTATCACAGCTTAAATACCAAGCTAAATCACTGAAATGGTGGTGGACAGTTGAGCTCTTTATCGCCTTTTCAATAAGCTTACTGTGTTTTTGAGAGATAAGAGGTAGAACAGTCTAGACTACAAATTAAACAATGCAGCTTTCACATTTGCAGTGTTTTTCACTGAAGTGTGAATACTAAGGAATTCAAAGTGAGTTTAGAGTAAATTTCAAACTTTGAACCAAAATAGCCAAACACCGATACATTCTCCAAGTCAGCTGTGTTTCAAATTGATCCGTATTGGTGTAAGATTTGAACTTCAAATTAAATGCCTGACACTTCACACTGAAGATCCTTGGTTGTTTCCAAAACCTATTATACGTACAAATGTAATAATTCTTTTATTTAATTGTTTGTGGATTTTTTAACATACCGTATTTGTATAAAGCGAATGTTTCATTCTCATCACTCAGTAAATAAATTCTTTCATATTTTGGAAACTCTGCCACTCTTTGGCAACAGGAACTACCATTTTGTTGTATGATCACAGCCCGGGTTGTTCACTAAGGAATTTAAGTTGAATTTTAAACGTTAGTCCAAAAAGACAAATGTTCACTTGGAGATTCTTTCTAATTTGGATATTGTGGTCTAATTTTTCTTAAAATGGTGATCTGATAATAAACTAATGAAGCCAACTTAATAGCTTATCCTTCCCTCCCATTGTCTCGTAGCCGGTGCAGAGGACACACCCGCACCTTCCTACAAGACAGTCTTGTACAGTGTTAAAATTATATCATGTATAATTATTGGCTTGTTTGAATTCAGTGATATTTCATCATGCCAGTTTTACCTTGTGTAGCATAACGCAATCACTTCCACTGGCGATCAAATTAATATGCATTTTAAGGAAAACAATTATAAACTTTATTTAACAGAATTTAGTATTGTGACACGGTGCAAGTACCCTGTTCCTTGCACCGGCAGCTTACTTGCAATGAATTGAAATTTGGTTACTCTTTTGTAGTCTCTTTTTCAGGTAGCAAATGTTCTACAAACTGGTTTAGCTCTCTTTGCCTCATTTCTGTAATTATCACCTGGAATTTTTTTTCCAATGCAACAGATGTCTGAGTATCTTTGGGAGCTGGGTTGAAGATGGCTTGAGCACAAGAAAACATCCATATCTTCAATTCTGGGCATAACATTTGGATTGGGCTGTAAACTGGGTGATAGGCTTCAAAGGTCTTCAAAGACAGAGATCTGTCTTTGTTAATCAATGGTGGCCCCAAGGTCTGGCTCATTCAGCAGGTCACGCCTCCACTGTTTCTCCAGGGAAGCGGTTTTATAACGAATTAAATCTCTTATTGCTGAATCTGCAAACCAAGCTTTTTGGATCAAAGGGAATATCAGGAAGAGTGTTACAATATTTAAATGGACAAAATAAACCTATCATCCTAAATTGGTTTGAGGAAAAAATGTGCAGATAGCTGGGCTCGCGCTGAGCCTGGGTATGCCTTATACTCGTCATGTATTCTGCTGTTTGGGTATTAAGAAACTCTAAATTTAGATGTAGGTGCACGCAAGTAAGTCAGTGGCCATAAATAGAATGTATTATCTAATGAATGGATGTAATTTATAGATGAAATGATGAACGTGAACTTTGATTTTGATACGTTGATCCATGGAAAAGTCATGCTACAGTGTTACAGTATCTAAGATGCTATAAAGGAATAGTTATGAAAAAGATAATAGCCTGCATTTATGTAATTATAACGGATAATATACTGTACATACTTATAGGGTTGAAGCTGCCAGTGGTGTTACCACAATCATGTTTGTGTTAAGCAGACGTTCCCAGTGTAACACTGTACACTTTCTTCCTTTATCCCTTCCTATTCTGAGGCTGTATTAAAGTGGAACTGTCACTACTACGGAATCTACACAAATGAATAAAACATTGCAAATCACCTATAGTTTATGTTAACCTTTTTTTCATGAGACGTTACGTTTTTTTTTTTTAATAGATAATTAATACTTTCACATTGGCTTATTATTCAGTTATACATTTCCATTTTTTTACTTCTTACAAATACATATTTGTTACATATAGTGATAAGTAAAATTAATATTAAAAAAATCCTGGGAAGTAACAAATCACCTCTAACTTAATAAACTTATGGTATGGGCATTCTTAGACCATGATTTCATATATTTCAATGCCTACATGCGTCTAAAACCAGCCAATACATAAAGAATATTCCTAAAAAAACATTTTGTATGTTGGCCTCTGCTAGTGCCAACTACTGCTGTAAAAAAGCTAATTGCAAGGCCCCAACTCTTTAAGAGACACTCTAGGCACCAAAACATCTTCAGCATAGTGTTTTTTCCCTGCAGTCTGACAATTGTAAACAGTGCCTTTTCTGTTTTCTGTTTCCTTAAGAACACCTCTAGTGGCTGTCATTCAGACAGTGACAAAGGTGCTTCCTATTACAACTATCGATTTTTTAAGTGTCATCACACTCTACAGGAACACTTTGCACATTCTCCATAGAGATGCATTAGTGTCATTAATATTGGACCTCTATGAGGAGGTGCTTAATGGCACAATTGCAATTCCCACACATTCCACAATACTATTCTGTGGAGAAACACTGGATTGGCTGAGATAATCACTTATGATTATCTCAGCCCTGAGAGTTGCAGCAACTGCGGTGAGACGGGCACACCCATGTACAATGCATTTCCAAGAGTTGATGTACAATGCCTGTTATTTTTCATAGTTTTTCTAAACTCTTGTTCTGCAGTGGTTAGAGTTATATTTGAAAACACATAAAAAGGTGTATTGTTTTAAATTCATGTAATTAAATATATACTACTATATATATATATATATATATATATATATATATGTACTAGAGTGATTGGGGGCAGAGTTGGCATTCCTTACTACGAAATTAAAACACCTCTTCAGTACTATACCTCCGACTGTGAGTGGGGATGGAGATATCTTGAGAATTCTTAGGTTAATAACTAATAACAATGTATGCAATCAAGATGTAATTTATAACAAGAAAAATGTTGAGAAGGCTTTATTTTCTTCTTCTATTGCTCTTTATTTAAAAGTCAGATGAACAGTCGTACCTTATTGAATAGGCAATCTATAAGTCTATTTTAAATTCACTACTTAATAAATATGGGTAAGTATGATTCATTATTTCCATAATCATATGTTTAATAAAAGAAAAAAAGAGACAAAAAGACAACTCATTTTCTACTCCAGTTTTTCCATTAATGTTTACTAATCTATGGTAAAGACTACTAAATTGTTGAGGAACATAATGTGGTCACCACAATTTTATCTGGAAGAATTCCTACTGCTCAACTGCAATTGTTCTTGTTTAAAATGGAAAAGTTTGTGAAGAAAGGAAACTGCAAGATAAGATATGACTGTAAGAAAACATGTGCACTTTATAAGCATTCTAAAGCTTTTAAAACTGTAATCATCACAAAAAATAAAATGGTATAATTGTACAAGAATGATGTGTAACATATCCTAAATAAAAATCATGATTAAAGAAATGGGCAATATAAGGAACCAAGAGCACACCAATTACTGCCAAAAATATACTTTATTAAATATGAAGAATACACGAGTAGTACAATCACCAAAGTAAAGTATACATAAAGTGCAAACACCAATCCCAAAAAGTGTTTTATTAAATATACTAACCTACGGCTGGAGACAAAAACACCCCAAAGTTTCAACTATTGCCTCCTTCCAGGGGATCTTAAAGTACTGCAGATACTATAAGTACCTGAATAAAATATAAGTGCCCACCCACTTAAAATCAATAACCCTTCTTATTGGGGCCTGTTAACTCTGAGCACCTGTCATCACAGGTGAGAACATTCTATTTTGATGTGTGGCATTCTATCACCCATTGTAGTCCCCATGTGTGACATCACTGCGCATCCATGTCGTTTGGCAGTATCTACAAATGCCTGTGCTTAGAAACGCTAAAATGTGATGGACCCTTCCCCTTTTCATAATACAGCTACTAATGCCACCAAGGACCAAAATATATTCATTATTTCGGATATGCAGCAGAGATCACATAGTGTCTGCACATACATTATTGTGCAATAAACAATTAGGGTAAAGAAAACATTGAAATGCGTTTGTGTATATTCAGCCAGCCCTGTCAGCACACAGAAGTACTCCTGTCATTTAGGGTCAAAATGCTCATTCTCACAGACCTATATCAAAGCTCATATTACGCGCATAACTAAAAATTAGAGGTACATCCATAACAATTATCATTAGTGGAAACACACTCCAAATGAAAAGGAAATGATACAAAATATGCAATAAGATTTGTTTGAACCCAAAAAACTCATTAATATCAAAGCTGAATATTTTTGGAAGTAGTTTTTAGTTTGTTTTTAGTGATAGCTATGTTAGGGGGATATCTGTGTGTGCAGGTGACTATTACTGTGCATAATTATTAGGCAACTTAACAAAAAACAAATATATACCCATTTCAATTATTTATTATTACCAGTGAAACCAATATAACATCTCAACATTCACAAATATACATTTCTGACATTCAAAAACAAAACAAAAACAAATCAGTGACCAATATAGCCACCTTTCTTTGCAAGGACACTCAAAAGCCTGCCATCCATGGATTCTGTCAGTGTTTTGATCTGTTCACCATCAACATTGCGTGCAGCAGCAACCACAGCCTCCCAGACACTGTTCAGAGAGGTGTACTGTTTTCCCTCCTTGTAAATCTCACATTTGATGATGGACCACAGGTTCTCAATGGGGTTCAGATCAGGTGAACAAGGAGGCCATGTCATTAGATTTTCTTCTTTTATACCCTTTCTTGCCAGCCACGCTGTGGAGTACTTGGACGCGTGTGATGGAGCATTGTCCTGCATGAAAATCATGTTTTTCTTGAAGGATGCAGACTTCTTCCTGTACCACTGCTTGAAGAAGGTGTCTTCCAGGAACTGGCAGTAGGACTGGGAGTTGAGCTTGACTCCATCCTCAACCCGAAAAGGCCCCACAAGCTCATCTTTGATGATACCAGCCCAAACCAGTACTCCACCTCCACCTTGCTGGCGTCTGAGTCGGACTGGAGCTCTCTGCCCTTTACCAATCCAGCCACGGGCCCATCCATCTGGCCCATCAAGACTCACTCTCATTTCATCAGTCCATAAAACCTTAGAAAAATCAGTCTTGAGATGTTTCTTGGCCCAGTCTTGACGTTTCAGCTTGTGTGTCTTGTTCAGTGGTGGTCGTCTTTCAGCCTTTCTTACCTTGGCCATGTCTCTGAGTATTGCACACCTTGTGCTTTTGGGCACTCCAGTGATGTTGCAGCTCTGAAATATGGCCAAACTGGTGGCAAGTGGCATCGTGGCAGCTGCACGCTTGACTTTTCTCAGTTCATGGGCAGTTATTTTGCGCCTTGGTTTTTCCACACGCTTCTTGCGACCCTGTTGACTATTTTGAATGAAACGCTTGATTGTTCGATGATCACGCTTCAGAAGCTTTGCAATTTTAAGAGTGCTGCATCCCTCTGCAAGATATCTCACTATTTTTGACTTTTCTGAGCCTGTCAAGTCCTTCTTTTGACCCATTTTGCCAAAGGAAAGGAAGTTGCCTAATAATTATGCACACCTGATATAGGGTGTTGATGTCATTAGACCACACCCCTTCTCATTACAGAGATGCACATCACCTAATATGCTTAATTGGTAGTAGGCTTTCGAGCCTATACAGCTTGGAGTAAGACAACATGCATAAAGAGGATGATGTGGTCAAAATACTCATTTGCCTAATAATTCTGCACTCCCTGTACACACACACACACACACACACACACACACTACAACCCCCGTCTCCCACACATGCAACAACCCATAACCACACATACACTGCAACACAACCAACCTGCCCACTCACATACTAAACTGCAAACATCCCGATCCACGCATGTAAACCCACAAAGAGCCTCACTCAGGGGCGGACTGACCGGTCGGGCACTTCGGACACGGTCCGAGGGCCCGGCCGGGAGGGGGGCCCGCCGCCAGGGCCGCCCTCAGGGGGCCCGGCGGCAGGGCTGAATTGGGGGCGGCAGAGGAAGGTGCCACCGGGTGGCCGGTCCGGTGGCACACTGTGAGGGGGGGCCCGGCCGTTTCATGCTGTAGCCGCCGGACCGGGTAGCAGCCTTGCCGGTCCGGCGGCATTCCTCTGACTAACACAGGAGGAGGAGCATGTGTCTATCATGGTCCTTTGCGGTTCCCACATCCTGTGCTGGGAATTGTGGGAACCGCAGGGAGCATGATAGACACATGCTCCTCCTCCTCCTCCTGTGTTAGTCAGAGGAATGCCGCCGGACCGGCGAGGCTGCTACCCGGTCCGGCGGCTCCAGCATCAAACGGCCGGCCCCCTCAGACTTAAGTAAGAGGGGGCAATAGAGAGATGG
>OW240917.1:192785086-192820553 GCA_933207985.1 Pelobates cultripes
GGGGGAGAAAGAGGGGGCAATAGAGAGATGGGGAGGGGGGAGAAAGAGGGAGAACAGAGAGTTGGGGAGGGGGAGAAAGAGACAGAGGGGGAATGAGAGACAGGGGGAGAAAGAGGGGGGAATAGAGAGATGGGGAGGGGGGAGACAGAGACAGAGAGGGAAGAATGAGACACGGGGAGAAAGAGGGGGAATAGATAGGTGGGGGGTGAAAGAGAAAGAGGGGGAGAAAGAGGGGGAATAGGGAGATGGGGAGGGGGAGAAAGAGACAGAGGGGGAAGAATGAGACACAGGGGGAGAAAGAGGGGGAATATAGAGATGGGGAGGGGGAGAAAGAGACATAGAGGGAAGAATGAGACACGAGGAGAAAGGTGGGAATAGAGAGATAGGGAGGGGGAGAAAGAGACAGAGAGGAAGAGAGATGTGGGGGAGAGAGAGACAGGGAAAGGGGGGAGAAAAACAGTGGAAGAGAGGGAGAAAGAGGCAGAGGGGTAAGAGAGACTGGGAAGGAGGGGGGGAGGAAGAAACATACAGAGGGACGGGGGGAGACAAAAAGGCACACAGAAGGGCTGTAGATATCACTGGTGGATCCAGGGGGGCAACAGGGCAATTGCCCCCCCCCCTCCCCTGTCCGCAGGCACCATGCGGGCAGGGGAGGGAGGAAGAGAGGACCTGGGAGCTCACCCTGCAGCTCCTCTGGGTCCTTCTTGCACGAGCACAGAGCGTTGCCGCGATTACCATGGCAACGTTATCGCTCTTGCGAGAGTCAGCTCTAGTCCTGGAGCTACGGTCTAGTGTTCACTCAACACTGTGACCCCCAGGGATTCCTGGTGGTCGCAGTGGTGAGAGTGAACTCTAGCCCCATAAACACACTGCCCCCAAACACACACCATACACATTCACACACTGCCCCCATACACACCATACACATTTACACACATTGCCTCACACACACACATACACTGCCCACCCATATACACACAGACCCCCATACACAGCCCCCCATACTAACATTGCCACACACATACACAGCCCACACACCCTACACATACACTGAACCTTTCACACACATTGCACCACTGCTCCTATTCCCTACTACAGCCCCATATCCCAGCAGATCCCAGGTAAGTTGTCAAACTGTTCTTAAATGGTTTGACTACTTACTCTGGAGCAGTAGTGGTTATTGTGCATAGATTATTTCTTTAAATAATTTACAAGTGCCCCAGTAGCCAGCCAGCCAACCCACAGGCTGGCCAGTAGCCAGCCAGTTAGCCAGCCCACAGGCCAGTAGCCAGCCCACAGGCCTACAGCAAGCCCACAGCCTGCCAGTCGCATCCAGCAAGCCACAGCCTGCCAGCCGCAGTCAGCAAGCCCACAGCCTGCCGGCAGTAGCCAGCAAGCCCACAGCCTGCCAGCCGCAGCAAGCAAGCCCACAGACTGCCAGCCAGCAACAGTAATTAAGGTAAGAGGAGCCAACTTGGCCTAGGTATCAGCGAGCTATGTTGTGTTGCTATATTGTGAATAGAAACCAGAGTGTTGGAGAGACCACCCTCCAGGCCCCATTAGACTCCATTGTAGTCTCTAATGGGGCCTGGAGGGGATTCTTTCTAACACACTCTCTAAAGGACACTGAGATAGCCCCCGCTAGAAAGACCCCCCTCCATGGCCCATTGTAGTCTCTGCTGGGGCCTCGAAGGGCTTATTGCCCTTTTGTTCCTTGTGTCTAAAGATTGTGTAGGGTGTGGCTGGAGGCGGTGCATGGAGGCGGGACAAGGGTGGCGCTTGCTGCAGAGTACTGGTGGGGCCTGTAAGGGGGCCCTTGATTTATTTTGCCCGGGGGCCCTGAGGGTTCTCAGTCCGCCCCTGGCCTCACTGTATGCACAAGATCAAAAATGCAGCATCCCACACATGCAATACCCCATGCAGCCTCCCTATACACACACATCACAATTAGCATCCCTACCATTGCAATACTATATACAGTCTTCTTACACACACACACACACACACACACACCACACATGCAATTATTACAATCACTTATATAGCACCAACATATTCTGCAGCCCTGTACAGTAGTCAAAAAAATACCAATGATTAATTTTAACACAACACATTGACATACAGGAACACAACATCACAAGCAGCATTTCACACAGACCACCCCACAAGTTGTCTCCAATACACGTACGGCATGTGGGAAACACTGCTTGTGATGTCACCAGCAAACTCAGTAGAAGCATGTTAAATTTGCTTTATTTCTTTATTTTAATGAGGGGGAAGAATGCCAGCAAAGTTTGCTCCATTGAAGAACAGTGTTTTATTAAAACACTGTTTTTGGTTGGATTAATCCCTTAAAAGTAAACATGGCCCTGTTTGGGGGCCCTGGGTGTGTGGGAGTCATGACAGTGTGGCTCTCACACAGAAATTGTGGATGCTGGGCAGCATGCACATAATTTCTGTGTGACAGCCGCACAAAGAAGTGTAGTAGTAGTAGTCAAAATCCCTGCACCATGAGTGGGGCCCTTGGTCCCGCACTGCCTGAAGGCCTTGTGAGCTGTCAGTCCGCCCCTGTGCAAAATGCATATGTTTTAGTGCTTTTACCTGAAGAGACATTATAGAGTCTTAAAGCACAACTTTGATACACTCCCTGGCTGTCAATCAGACAACAGGTACAGTTACTTCCTGGTTGTTTTGCTCAGTGGAGCTAAACTCAAGAAGCAGGCAATTGTTCAGAGCACGTGCCTTGCAAATATTTCTCATTGAGCTGCATTGAGAAGTCTGTGATTGGACAGCCACAGAAAGTCTGGGTGGGTTTAGAAGGGAAGGGCTTGCAAAGGCTGCAGAACAATATTTGCAACTTTTGCAAGCTTTGCAAACATGTTTTCATTTTGGATATATCTACTAAACAGATAGTAGATCCTCCTCCTCTGTCCAGCGTGGCTCCCTCTGAATGTAGGAGAAGGTGACCTGCCGAGATTACAGTGGTCCGATCTTGCTGTTAAAGGGCCTCAGCACATGATCTGGCCCCTATTCTGCAATGACCAAAGGGTGGTCCTAAGTGAAAGGGCCACCGTTGGTTGGTCCCTCAGTGTGCGGGCCCTGGTGCAGCTGCACATGTTGCACTGGTAATAGTTCCACCACAAAGAGGGAGTAGGGAGTGATGGATAAGATAGATAAGATGCCTGTGTGGAAATAATCTAGTAAAAGTGGTGGGTGGAAGAATCAAAAAGTTTCAGGAAAAAGAGTGAGCTTGGAGGCATAGAGATGAGGATATAGAGAAGGATCAACCAAGAAGATGGTAAGCTTTCCTAAAGAGATGTGTTTTCAGCGACTTCTTAAAGGACTAGAGGCTAGGGGAGAGTCTGGCGGCAGATGTCAAGAGAAGGTCATTTGCAGAGCAAAGGGAACGAAAAGGGTTTTATGTTTGTTAAGTAAAGAGGAAATGTAGTGAGAAGTGGAGTTAGTATTAGCAGTTTAAATTGGATCCTGAAACATACCGGAAGCCAATGTAATGATTGGCAAAGGGGGGAAGTGTAGGAGTAGCAGTCAGTAGCCGGTAAGCCACACTCCGGCTCCTAAAATGTAGGAAACTGGAGGGTGGCTAACATTTTGAGTTATAAATGTGTTTTTGGGCGTCTGCATCTGTATGTATGTAGTGTTTCTATGTGTGTCTTTATATCTGTATGTGTGTCAGTGTTTGTATCTGTATGTATGTAGTGTTTGTATATGTGTGTGTGTATTTGTATCTTTGTGTATCTGTGTTTGTGTCAGTGTATCTGCATGAATGTCAGTGTGTGTATTTTGTGTATTGTATGTCTGTGTATCTGTATGTCTGTATATATGTGTGTCATTGTTTGTATCTGTGCAACCGTATGTCTGTCAGTGTTTGTACCTGTGTGTCTGTGTATCTGCATGTGTGTCAGTGTGTGTATCTGCATGTGTGTATTTGTTTGCATATGTATATCTGAATGTGTGACAATGTTTGTATCTGTTTGTCTTTGCATGATTTTGTGTGTCTGTATCTGTATGTATGCCAGTGTTTGTACCTGTGTGTCTGTGTATCTGCATGTGTGTCAATGTATGCATGATCTGCGTGTGTATTTGCACTATATATAAATATACCTGGGGCAGAGGGTGCATAGAACAGAGAAAAAGGGCAGATGGGGCAGAGAAAAACATATAAACTTGAAATAACAGCAGCTTTAGTAATAATAAACATTTTGCTAACATGGACTGCATAAGTAAAAAAAGGTTGGGAGCCAATGGAATAGACAGTGACCCTGATGATTCACAGAAGGCAGCACTAATCTGTGAGAAGATTCTCCTAGCACAGGATCACAGGTAAATTTTTTTATTTATTTTTGACAAGTTTTATTGAGAGTATTACAATGTAAACATGTCAATCAGGATGATACAGTGTACATCAGAGTTTCTCGCCATACTAGTAACAGAGGTAAGGAATATCTGAACGATATGTAGCACTGATTTTGTGTGATTAACCCGTGTTTTCCCTGAACAGTAAGACCTTTCTTGACAAGTATACAATTTCTGACAAGATAATCAATCAGGTAAATAATAATTAAAGAGAAAGAGAAAGAAAAGTTGAGCATTGTATAGGTGCCAATATGTCCACCATGTGGAGCATCGTGCCCCTGTTTTCACCACATCTCAAACACATAGGAGAACAGTCGGAGTAGATGTGTGCCAAGCAGGCTGAGACCATGTACCATCTTAGTACTAGTTTTCTATGTAACTCTAGATGTGAGGCACAATGCGTAACCCCTTTCTGGAGCACTTAGTATATTTACCCATTGAGAATCAGGTATATATTCCCCATAGTCCTGAGACCACTCAGTTGCGTATTAGCTCAGCACGAAGGACTCCTGTTTATTTAGTGCTTGGTAGCACACTGACAGTTGCCTTCAAACAGGGGCAATAGCCAGACATCCTTTCAAACTGAGATAACGGTGTATCCACCAAACTTGATTTAGCATCCGCAAGATATGAGTCCAGAAAGTGTGTTATTTAGATCACAGGTAAATTGAATTGATTTCTTGTAAGGTACTTTATTTATAAAAAAAAAAAAGGTGTGACTAGATCTGCATAAACAAAATAATTTAACTCCAAAATGGCAGAGACTTGAGCAGTGAAACTACAGGATCACAATCTATGCATCAAAACTGATTCATTAAACTAAAGTTGTTTTGGTGACCATAGTGTCCCTTTAAACTGTTTCAAGACGCTTGAATAAAACTGGAGAATTTACAGAATCCATAAGCAAAAATGCATAATTAGTAAATCCCTCATGCTGATTGGGCAGACCAGAAAGGGGTTGAAAGAGATTTGGAATGTCATACAAGTCCCCAGACAGATAATGATGAAGTGAGATATTAAGGGGGTAGCGTTTGGTTTTTTTGCAACCCTTTTAAATGGTATTGGTTTTCGTGCTGGGAGTAAGCCTTCTAAGACTTTGTTTCCAATGTTGTCTCTACGTTTTACCAGCTGCTACTCAAGAGTCCTTTTCTTACTGTTCTGAAGTAGCAGTTTTTTAGTGACTGCATCATTTCACAAGTAGCGACAGGAAATTACTTGCTGCATTATTGAAAGACTTGCTTTAAGTAGGCTCCTGTTATTCTCTATCTGAGCCACTAAGCTTTAGTTAGAAACTGGCTTCCAACTCTGTGGCTACTCAATACCGACTGCTACTAGCCATAAATCTTGACACAAACCTCTTGCCTGGGGGAAAGATATTAACAACAGAAAAGTCCTTAAACATCCTGTAGGAAAATCTGTGTTAAAAGAACACTCCAAGCACCATAATCACTACATCCTACTTTACATACAGATTTACAAAAAAAGGTCTGCAATGAGGTTATTCACTGAACACTGAATTTTGTCTGAATGGACAAAATTTGGTGAAAATGGCCTAATTCTGCCTGGAATGACAATCCTCGTATTTACTAAAGCTAATTCCAGTTGGAATTTTGCCAATCCAACCAAAATGACACCAATCAGCTACATTCATTTGGTTTCTGGTTTAAAATAAGTGATTTTTGAATCCAGACCCTAACATAAGATAAGATCCTGTGGGGTCAATATGGTCCCAGTATTAGGGGGTTTAGGAACTCTCTTATGGTAATATGAGGGTCATATTGACCTCCAAAAGCTTTTTGAAATCTATTTAATTTCTTTTTTTACTTTTTAATGTGGGGTTTGACTAGTTAGTGCTGACCAGCCACTACAGCGTATTTGTATCTTTTTACAGCTGAGGTTTTAGTTTAGCTAATTGGCTGCTACTGCTCCCAGTCGGCAAATGGTTTAGATTTTTAAAATCATATTTTAATCATCTGGGCTTGGATTTTAACAATCAGGGTCCGGAATTCAGTCATGCTGCAGTTTCGGTCCAGCTAAATTGTGCATCAAATTCATGCTTGTTTGGAGCATGCACCCTAAAATGTAGACATTGTTAAATAGTGTAAACAATGTCTGGATTTTGTAGGTTTGGTACAGTACCATTTGGACTTTAGTGAATAACTCTGTAAGAGAATATAAATGATCAAGTATATAAGCCATGTCTACGCACATTGTGATGACTGTATAAATGTATTTGAATGGTCTAAATTCTCATGCACTATATACCTATAAAACACTATGAAACACTTTGTTTATAATGAAATCAGTTCTGTATCAACTCTCTAATGAAAAAAAAAATGGGCAGATGAGATTTTGCACTTGATGTATTAGGGCAGGGGTTAGGCAACCTTCGGCACACCAGATGTTGTGGACTACGTCCCCCATAATGCTCTTTACCCATAATGCTGGCAAAGCATCATAGTCCAAAACATTTGCAGTGCCGAAGGTTGCCTATGCCTGTTAGGCCAAGGAAAGGTGCCAAGGGAAAAGTCTCTTGGCACCTTTCATTGGCCTAATATCAAACAGTTTAAAGGGTTACTCCAACTACAGTGATCTTGAAACTAGCTCTACCCTCTCACCCATGGGCGTAGGAACCGGGAGGGATGGGGGGGATGAATCCCCCCCAGCAAAACATGCGGGGGGGACAGGTTATGGGGAAATCCCCCCCAGCTCCGCCGCCCCCCCCCCATGCTGCAGCCGCCCGAGCGCTCTGTAGAGAGCCTCAGGCGGCTGCAGCTTTGCCCGGGCGGTGCGTCCATGAGGGTGGACCACACCGCCCGGGCGCAGCCTGAGGAGAGGGGCTGACAGGAGGGAAGCGCTCAGCGCTCCCTCCTGTCACTCCCTTCTGAAACGTGGCCGAACCCTGTATAGTCCGCGGGTACAGAGTGAGTGTGCACTTCCTGTTAGTCCGGCCGGGTACAGGAAACAAAAGCTACCTGTACCCGCGAACTATACTGGGCTCGGCCACGCTACAACTGAGGAAAGGGGGGGAGTGGGGGGGAGAAAGTGACAAGGGAGGGAGGGGGAGGGAGGGAGGGGAGAAAGTGGAGGGGGAGAAAGTGACAAGGAGGAGGGAGGGAGAAGAGTGACAAGGGAGGAGGAGAAAAGTGACAAGGGAGGAGGGAGGGGAGAAAGTGACAAGGGAGGAGGGAGGAGGAGAAAGTGACAAGGGAGGGAGGAGGGGGAGAAAGAGTGACGAGGGAGGGGGGAGAGGGAGGAGGGAAAGAGAGTGACAAGGGAGGAGGGAGGGGAGAAAGAGAGTGACAAGGGAGGGGGAGAAAGAGAGTGACAAGGGAGGGAGGGGGAGAAAGAGAGTGACAAGGGAGGGAGAGAGATTGACATCCATCACACACACACACACACACACTGCATCCCGTACATACACAGAAACACACCTTGCAGCCCTTACACATACAAACACAGATTCACACAATGCATTCCTTACACACATATCAGGACATCCCCTACACACTCCACCCCCTGTGAACAAACTCATTGGTGGAACATGAAGGTGGACCCTGGGACCCAGACCTTGAGCTGTGTAAAGGGCCCCCAAAAAATGGAGCTGCTTCCCGTTCTCCCAGAACATTGATTTTTGTGACCACAGTTACAAACAGCCTCCAGAGAGCCTGTTCTACACCAGACCAGTGGAGCCAGACTGCAGCTAGAGCCCATCATCATCCTCATCTGGTTGTAAGTAGGCAATCAGCATATTATTTGTGGCACTAATCTCTAATTTACATGGAAAGGGGTTCTAATATAAATGGAAGGGGTAGAGACGGGTAGTAAAATGTATGGAATGCATTTCTGAAAGTGTCACTGAATGGCAGTTAGGAAATGTGGTCCAAGCTAAGTCAGGGGCAGTATTACACAATCTGTATATGTATAAAAAAATATAAAAAGTAATCTGCAAACTACAAAATGTTTGTGTCATTTGTCGTGCTAAAAATTAAGCTAGGAATGTGCATATATTTTTATTTTTTTAAAATAATTTTTAGAATAATGATACAGACATTTTATTTCTTACATTTGTGATGATTCTTTTTTCCTCTCTATATTCAAGGGACACTATAGTCACCAGAACCACAACAGCTAAACGTAGTAGTTCTGGTGTCTATAGCATGTCTTTGCATGCTTTTTAATGTAAGCACAGCCATTTCGTAAAAAGGCAGTATTTACATTACTGATGAGGAATACCTCCAGTGGACACTCAGATGGCCACTAGAGGTGCTTCCTAGTCGAGACATGAATGCCGCACTATGAAGTATCTGCGCATGTGCGGCAAAGCTGCGCATGCGCACCAGAGAGCAATGACGCTTCTGAATAGAAGCGTTTTATTGCTCCCTGCTCGCACCCTCCTATTTTGTTATTTTGACGAAATAGGAGGCGCAGCATCAGGAGAATCCTGGCGCTGTATCCGGGTATGTAAAATCCCTTCCCTGTAGTGACCCTTTGAAGTTATTATTTAATCATTTATATAGCAACTGCAAATTCCGTAGCGCTGTGCAATGGGATAAACAACTCATAGTTTACGGAATAAGAATATACCCGGCGAGTAAAAATGCTATCCCCCCCAGATTTTTTTGGGTTCCTACGCCCATGCTTTAGTGTACCGTGCTACATTACCGTATGGTAATCTACAAAGAAATGATGTGCATGCGTATGTATTATTCTAGGGAATTTCTGCCAAAGTTTAATACATACATGCACCCCATGGGAGCTTACCCTGCATCATGAGAGTTAGAATAGCCAGGCATTCAATGTAAACTGCAAAGTAAAAATTGTAATTAAAAATAGAATTAGCCATAGCTGTATGTTAGCTGTTAGATTGACAGTTCCTCTGTAAGGGTACGGCTTAGTTATTTAAGGGTAGTTATTTCTACATTCAGAACTTAATTTTGTCTTGTGCATTTGTCTAGAAATCATATAAGTCACTTAGTCACTTCAGTGCCAGAATATTTTTATGAAATGCATTTAATATATTAATACGTCATAACAAAGCAGACTTTAAAGAGCACATATCAAAACTGAATTAAAACTACTCATTTAACAAATGCAAGCTGTATATTATTATTATTTATAAAGGGCCAAAAATATTCTATAGCGCTGTACAAAAGGAGGACTAACAGACATGTATTTGCAACAAGACAAGTTGAACGCACAGGAACAAAATAAGCTGGACCTACCATATTGGCATAGGATCTTTAGGGGCTAAATTACAAACTGAAAAGGTTATCAATGTGGTCCTTTATGGGTTAAAAAAGTAGGCCAAGTAACTAATGAATGAAAACATTTCCCTTTTAGATACATTTGCTTACAGTGGCCTGAATGGTGTTATATAGTAAAGCTATTATGTACTGCGCAGTGTTTTGAAATGTTCTATACAATCGTGTTACCACCATGGAGATTGTTTAAGGATGAGCTGCACCTGTAGCATTTGTCTGAATCTTATCCTTGTGTCCAGATCTAGAAGACACAGACGCTCTTTGTATGTGAGAGGACACCCTCTAAAGGAGACATAAGCTGAGTGAGTTTACTTGTTCTGCTTTATCCAGTCTGGATTTTAAGTCTCGGATTGATGGTATCTTGTGAGTTATCTGGATTGCATACCAGTTGGATGAGGTGTGGAAGAGTCAGAGATCGAGATACAAATGAATATTTATACTAGTTGCCAAAGTGATTGTCTATAATGCTTCTGTACTAAAAATGCCTTTTAGCAGACACTCAAAGCCCTTTCTGCATTCTGATTTTTATTTAAAATGAAAGTTTTGTTGTGCATTCTCTCCAAAGGGTTACTCCAACCAATAAACAATGTTTTAATAAAACACCATTTTTGCAACCCTTCCTATCCTGGTCACCCCAAATCTTGCTCCAGGCTGGCAGAAGTGGAGTTATGCCTCCGCTAGGAAAGGTTGTCAAACTCTGTTTGTGCCACTTTTTGAAATGCTGCGCATACTGACTAAAGTGATCATATTGCTTTGATTAACCCTTTAGACTAACGCTGCCAGAAGCATTATTATAGTATCTTAGATAAGTACTATAGTTTCCAGCTATTCATTCACGTTTCTCGAATATGCATTCTGTATTTATACAGTACCCCACAAGTTCTGTGAAAAGAAAGAAACAGAAAAAATAACTGCCTGGACTAGCAATAAATAAATAAAATGCAAACATTGAAAGAATCAATACATTTTCTTTGCAAGTCTATCTTTCTTGACATTCACAAACTACTAAACACTGTACAAACTTACCTGAAAACCTCACAGGTGCTCTGGACAGATCTAAAGCCAACAAAGGTGTGCTAATGCTCTTAAGTACCCATTAACTACTCGCTTTTTTTTTTTAACTATGTAAGCCCCACTACGCATTCACAAAGCAAAGCTGTCTTAAGGGAACACTATAGTGTTAGGAATAGAAAGCTGTATTCCCACCACTATAGTGTCCACCGTCCCAGCACCCCTCGCCCGTGGCTTTCAAAGGGTTAAAAAAAACCTTGAACCCTAGACCTCGGCGCTGGTTCCGTCTCCACCACCTCCTCTGTCATCGCAAGGGAGAACCTAATGCACATGAAAGTGCCACGCACATTAGCCCTTCCCCATAGGAAAGCACCGAATCATTGCTTTCCTATGGGGATTTAGAAGACGCTGGAAGTCCTCTTGTAAAGCGTGAGGATGTCCAGCGTTGTCCGCGAAACAGCAGGAAAAGCCTTTAGAGGCAGTCTTTACTCTGCAATTAAAACGTAGTTTTTCTAAAACTGCTATGTTTTCAGCTGCAGGGTTAAGGAGACAGGGACAGTGCACCCAGAACTCTTGAAATAAAAAATCTTTAAAAATCACAGTCAACCTTATTGCCCCCACCCATTGACAGCAAGTGGGGACCCAAATTATAATAATTAGAGGGTAGGAATATAGTGTCCTCCACATTCCTTACCCATTGACAGCAAGTGGATACCCTAATTATAATTATTAGAGGGTAGGGACATATTGTCCTCCCCATTCCACACCCATTGGCAGTGGACGGGGGCACTAATTAATAAAAAAAAGGGGTGGATATGCTATTGTTTACCCCCCCAAATAGTGGCATGTCCACCCCCCTCCACCGGGTGGCTAGGTATCTCCAATTCCTTAGCTATGCCCAACCCCCATAAAAAATAAAGGACCCAACCTACCTCACTTACCCTAATAATAGTGGGGGGCAAAAATCCAATAAATCTAGTAATACCTGTTAATTTTTAAATCATGCTTACTCATCTCATAGTGGGGAAAGCCATTATAAAGCCTTTCCCACACTATATCAGCTTTTACTTCACGTGGTCAAATTTATCATGTTATGTAATATTATTAAGAGTGCTCTGATTGGTTGACTAGTAAGCCAACCAATCAGAGAATTCTGACAGTCAAATACTACTTCTCACATTACATATTTAAAAGTTCCCACCCAATGCCCATGGGTGGGGGCACCACAGGACCTATGACCCCTTACCTGTTATTTCATAGGCCCCATTCCTATGGAATAAAGCCTTTATAGCAACAGGGCAGCAAAGGCTGCCCAGTCACTAATTTTTAAATTTTATTAGACATGCCCCCACCTGCCTCATGGTAAACCTCACATATATTAATGTGGAGGTCTTATTCAACTTTTTACCTGCTTGCTACTAGAGGACAAAGAGCACTTAAAATTATAATTCACTTGCATGCAAGCAATTCAGTTTAAACTATACTTTGTATAGGATTCAGATGCAAACGCACAAATATTAATATGGATGCATCCGGGCGATTGCTGCAAATTTGCTCAGGTGACCAAATTCTGACCATTTTTGGCTTTAGTAAATATGACATTTTTAGCTTTCATAAATATGAAATTTGCCATTGTGTTCGAAATTTGGCCATTTTCACCAGATTTTGTCTATCCGGTGTTGTCACAAGATATCAGGGTTGTTAACTAAAGGGAGAATTGCTTGGAATTTAAAGTGAATTGCAAATTAAAAGACAAAGTAGCCAGTTCAGCTACTTTCATCTTAGATTTTACATTCAGGCCCCGATTTAATATTGTCAGCTAAGCTTCCCAAATCATTTAATATATTTAAATACACTTTTACAATAATATTTTGAACATATTTAAACACCAAAAAAAAATAAATCTATAAAATAACATCTAAGAAAATATATAAAAATACCAAAAACATCTATAAAATAAAATCTAATAACATGAAGGTGATACTCGAAAAATTAGAATATCGTGCAAAAGTTCATTTATTTCAGTAATGCAACGTTAAAGGGGAATGAATGAAACTCCGATCCTATTCATGCTGTGGCTGCATCTTGCAGCTGCTTAGTAGATAACTCCCTAATTCCCACGGTATCAGGGAGTTATCTACTAAAAGGCTGAAAGACCTAAATTGGTCTTTCAGCCACATTTACTAATACTGAGTAAAAGTTACTTAGTATTAGTAAATAATATGCCCCTACTCGCTATACCGCGAGTAGGGGCAAGTCTGGTAAACAGTGAGAAGCCTGTGGCTGCTCACTGTAAAAAAAAAAAAAAACTCCAAAAAAACTATTGGCCCCCACCCCTAAAAGACGGGTGGAGGCCCTAAAGTAAAATAAGGGGGGAGACCTAATGTCCCCCCCGGCCCCCACCCCTGGGCGGCGGGTGGGGGCCATAAAGACAATGAGGGGGGGGGACCTACTCTGATTGGTGGGTTTAAGCTGTGATTGGATGGTTCAAGCCATCCAATCACAGTGCTCTGTGTCATTTTACACAGCGTGGGAAAATTCAAAAGAACTTTCCCACGCTGTGTAAAATGACACAGAGTACTGTGATTGGATGGATTTCAAGCCATCCAATCACAGTGCTCTGTGTCATTTTACACAGCGTGGGAAAGTTCTTTGGAATTTTCCCACGCTGTGTAAAATGACAAAGAGCACTCTGATTGGCTTAAACCCACCAATCAGAGTTTTCTTAGTCTAATTGCAGGGCGTGGCAAGGCTTTATAAGCCTTCCCCCGCCCTGCAGAGCTCAGTCTGCGCGGAGCCTTTCATGGGTGAAGATGGATTGTTTTTTTGCGCTCGGGTTTTTTCTTTTTCGTCTGTTTTTTTTGCTACTGATTTTATTTTATTTTCAATTCGACGGTTATGATGGTTTTTTATTTGGCCTTTTTTGGGGCTGAAAAATGGGTGGGTGACTAGGGGCTTGGGGACCCCTAGTCACCATGGGGGGGGGAATTTACTTAGAGCCCCCACCCGCAGCCCAGGTCCCCCCCCTCATTAGTCTTTATGGCCCCCACCCGCCGCCCAGGGGTGGGGGCCAGGGGGGAGGACAGTAGGTGTCCCCCCCTCATTATCTTTGTGGCCCCCACCCGCCGCCCAGGGGGAGGACAGTAGGCGACCCCCCCTCATTATCTTTGTGGCCCCCACCCGCCACCCAGGGGTGGGGGCCGGGGGGGAGGACAGTAGGTCCCCCCCCCATTAGTCTTTATGGCCCCCACCCGCCGCCCAGGGGTGGGGGCCGGGGGGGGAGGACAGTAGGTCCCCCCCCTCATTATCTTTATGGCCCCACCCGCCGCCCAGAGGTGGGGGCCGGAAGGGGTGGACAGTAGGTCCCCCCCTCATTATCAATATGGCCCCCACCCACCGCCCAGGGGTGGGGGCCGGGGGGGGAGGACAGTAGGTCCCCCCCTCATTATCTTTGTGGCCCCCACCCGCCGCCCAGGGGTGGGGGCCGGGGGGGAGGACAGTAGGTCCCCCCCTCATTAGTCTTTATGGCCCCCACCCGCCGCCCAGGGGTGGGGGCCAGGGGAGGACAGTAGGTCCCCCCCCTCATTATCTTTATGGCCCCACCCGCCGCCCAGAGGTGGGGGCCGGAAGGGGTGGACAGTAGGTCCCCCCCTCATTATCAATATGGCCCCCACCCACCGCCCAGGGGTGGGGGCCGGGGGGGGAGGACAGTAGGTCCCCCCCCTCATTATCTTCTTGGCCCCCACCCGCCGCCCAGGGGCGGGGGGGGCAGTAGGTCCCCCCCCCTCATTATTGCCCCCACCCGCCGCCCAGGGGTGGGGGCCGGGGGGGGCAGTAGGTCATTTGGTCTCCCCCCTTATTTTCCTTTAGGGCCCCCACCCGTCGTTTAGGGGTGGGGGCCAATAGTTTTTTTTACAGTGAGCAGCCACGGGCTGCTCACTGTTTACCAGACATGCCCCTACTCGCAGTATAGCGAGTAGGGGCATATTACTTACTAATACTTAGTAATTTTTACTTGGTATTAGTAAAGTTGGCTGAAAGACCAATTTAGGTCTTTCAGCCTTTTAGTAGATAGCTCCCTGATACCGTGGGAATTAGGGAGTTATCTACTAAGCGGCTGCAAGATGCAGCCACAGCAAGAATAGGATCAGAGTTTCATTCATTCGAATGAAATTCTGATCCGAATAAAGTGCCGAATTGCATTCTAAAAGAAACAAACATACTGTTGTCATTCAGTTAGAACGCAATTCGGCAGTTTAGTGTAAAATGACAGGAAGCATTGTGGGAACACTGAGGAAAGCTAGGGATCATGGGAAAATTGCTCTGACCAGCGGAAATGAAGCACACTTTGCTCCTCCGCTGGTCAGGCGGAGGAATCCTCCATAAGGCAAAGAGTCCCTACTTTGTCTTATGATTTTAAAGAAAACTAAAGACAGGAAGAAAAGAATAACAGATCCTGAGAGAGGGGGAGAAGAGGAAGAGATTGAGGAAAGGTAAGTTCGGCATGACAGTGCCGCTTTAATGTAATCCCTAACTCAACCACATTTAATGTATACGTGGTTTATTGATTCCTTATTCCAAAATTCATGACTGCATTGCATTGAATCTCATCCTGCCCAGTCTCCCAATTTATCCAAATCCCTCTGTAAAGAAGTTATGTTGTGTTCAGACTGTATTTTCTTACCTAGTTTGGTCATCTGCAAACACTGTCAAATGACCTTCAATGCCCACTTCAAGATAATTTAAAACCAGATTAAAAGAAGTGGACCCAGTATAGAACCTAAGGCACTCCAATGTGAACATTTTCCAATTACAACTACTATCTGCACTAAACTGCCTAAGCACTCATGGGTGAATACCATCTGGCAATAGGGCTTTGTTTACATTAACTTTATTTCATTTCTGAAACACTTTATCCTGTGCTAACCAATCATCTGTTTGCTGTAAGACTTTTGTAACAGGAATGTGCAAATCTTTAGCCATGCATTATTCTTCATTTTACACTGAAGAAAAACAATTATCTAGAATTTTTCCTTGTCCTGTTCCTCCTTGAATAACTCACCCATCTTACTTTCCAATGGATCAAAATGATCGCTCTTAAAGGACCACTATAGTGCCAGGAAAACATACTCGTTTTCCTGGCACTATAGTGCCCTGAGGGTGCCCCCACCCTCAGGGACCCCCTCCCGCCCGGCTCTGTAAAGGGGAAAAGGGGTAAAACTTATCTTTTTCCAGCGCTGGGCGGAGAGCCTCCCTCCTTTCTCTCCTCCTCCTGCTCTCCTCCTGGGCTGAAGCGCACGCCATGCGTACAGCTGGGCGCTGGGCCGCGATTCAGCCTGGCCGCGATAGGAAAGTATTTACAATGTTTATGGACGCTATGCGTTTCCTTTCACTGTGAAAAATCACAGTGAGAAGACGTTAGGTTGCTTCTAGTGGCTGTCAGTGAGACAGCCACTAGAGGAAATAGGGGAAGGTTTAACCTATTCATAAACATAGCAGTTTCTCTGAAACTGCTATGTTTATAAAAAAATGGGTTAACCCTAGAAGGACCTGGCACCCAGACCACTTCATTAAGCTGAAGTGGTCTGGGTGCCTAGAGTGGTCCTTTAACCTCTTTGGCATTAACATACTTAAAAAAAAAAAAAAAAAAACTTTTTAAAGGCTGGTCTTGCTCTGTTTGGCTGTGAGCTTTTTCATTTTCAAGTTTAGCCCATCTAAATGTTCTTTTGCAAGCCAAATTGGCATGTTTATAGGATGCAACATACTCCCCTGATTTAAATGTTTTGAGAATTGCAATAGATGAGTCTATTTCATCTGATAACAAATAAAAGTAATATAAATAATAGGGATTGCAAAAAGGGGTTTGTTGCAAACAGAGTTGGTGTTAGAGGTGCTTGTAGCTAGTGCTGGTGAATATGTAAGATATCGATACTTGCGCCGATAATAATGGTGATAGCTGTATATTCTGATGGTCGTTGCAGATGGGGCTGATGATTGTCTTTGCAGATGACACTGGTGGCCATTGACGATGATGTCATATGTTGAATGTGATTTAACCCCTTCACTACTGAGCACTTTCTAATTGAAAATCTTTTTGCATAACATGTATTTCAAGCAAAATAATGCAGAATTAGCATATTTATTTATTTATAAAATATTATTTATTTATAAAATATTTTACCAGGAAAGATACATTGAGATTTCTCTCGTTTTCAAGTATGTCCTGGGTCCACAAAACATTGCATTGATACAATAGAGTACAATAAAATACAAAAAACAATATTAATACACAACATATACAAAATTTAACATAGAACAGGTAGGAAATATATAATCAACCATGACAGGTGCATTTTGTTTTAAAATATGTGGAGAGGGATCTGTTAAAGGATTTTAGGCATAGGGAAGATTTGAAAGTGTGCGGGAGGTCGTTCCATAATTGCGGTGCTCTGTAGGAAAAGGAGGATCGAGACACTTTCTTTTTGTATTGAGGTAGACTAAATAAAGTAAATAAATGTTTAACATGAATATAACAAGTCCGTATATATATTGCTTTGCAGATAAATACAATTTTTCTAACATTTTTTGTTTTCACTTATTTCACACAGGGTCTGAAATGTTTGTTTAAAAACACAGGCCTCCCAGTCAGCCCGATTTTGTGGCCAAAAATAATGTGAACACATTATTTGATGTGCTCACGCTTCGCTAAGGGCCCTGACACAGTGGTCCCTGCATGGGTTGCCCTCTTCAGACTGGTCTGTCTGCCAATCATACAGGCTAGCCCACCGACGGCTGACCTTGAGATGGCGCTTGGACTTTGCCTGTTTTATGATAGCATATTTCTACCAAAAAAAAAAAAAACATTAGGAAAAACTGTCTCCACAGCTAATATAGTTCTTTCCAATTACTTTTTGAATTAAAATTTAGTATGTCAAGTAGATTGTATGATATCTGGCGCAATTCTGCCAAGCTAGTCACAATTAAAACGGTAATAGCAATAAATATGAATTGCTTGTAGATTTGTCACTCAAGGGTAAAAAACACAAACATCACTGACAAGAAATGGTTTATTATAATTATATATTCACATAATATAGTTTTTTTGGCCACTGGCTTTAAATTGAAAAATGTTCTCTTTTGCCTCTGCTTGTTACTATGACAACAAAAATGCACAGAGAATTAAAAAAAAAAAAGCTGTTTTCAACTTGTAGTTTGTAAAAAGAGACAGTGAGCTTTGATACTGAGTGATACAGGAGGAGGCAAAAATGAACTCTCTGCCCAAGCAGGTTGCGGTTTAAATGAGTTCCTGCCAGGTACAAAATGAGGGTGAGACACAAAGGTATTCGGATTTATAATGTCAAGTGCCAATGTTTTGACAGAAACAAAATCATGCTTGATCTCACAGAAAATGGCATTGTGTTTTACTGTTCAGTAAATAAGACCAGTTTGCCCGACAGCCAGGTGCCCGGGAACATCTGTGTAAGTACTTGTTGTGGTCGTGACCTAAATATGAATATTAATCTCTTAATACATAATAATTAAGCAATACGGAACAACATTAATATTTTTATAATTCATGGTATTATGGTCGAATATGTGGATAGAAAATACACAAAACGTTGTAATATTAAATGTATATTTAATATAACTATAACAAATAAACAGATGCTAGCAGAATGTCAATTTACTACAATAATGATAATACAAAACTACAACATATTACTTACAAAAGGTTGCTACATGTTACACAACATTTTACTTACAAGGCCCCAGCCCTTTGGCTGGGGTTAAGTCAGAGCTGGTACTACATCTTAGGTTCAGTCAGGTACAGGCAAAGAGACAGAGTTTTCTCCTCCATCTGGTTTTATTCAGTGTAAGTAGGCTGGCCTGTGATGTCACTGCCAGAAGCACATGTCTTCCTACACACTCCCCCTAGTGGTGCCCCCAAAGCATTACACTAAATATGCTTTCTTTATGATGTAAAGTCATTAATTAATAAATACCATTACAAACCACCCTTTGACTTATGTCATAAAACAAGCATTTATAAAACCAGTAAATTGTGAATCTTCCCCATTTTAACACTACCTGCCCTACAACAAAACCCACCTTTTGAAGAACGATACCCATTTACCCATTAATTATTACCCATTAACATTTTATTGCTTATATAAATGTTCACCATTGAGCACATGCATTACCAGTTGGGAAGTAGGCACATACCCACCCTTATAATAATGAACAACTCAAACCATGTTTTATTAGTTTAACCAATGATATTGTGTTCATGTGAGGATGTGTTTTGGAGCTTAATATAGTATTAGACACCACAAACTCATAACACCTATGAATCATGGCACAGACCGACTCGATTTCTGTAGCCTCTGGCTGGTCTGTGTGCCTGGAGTTTTCAGAAACATTAGTCCTGGAAACTGGAATACTCTATTCTTCGACAGTCTCATAGAACATACGCATGGAGACAGGGATGAATGAAACAGTTCATGTGATCAAGGACTTTGTTTGTGGTCACATTGTTTTGTTTTTTCTTTCTTTATACCATTAACCACCTTGACGTAACAGTTTCCTGCTCCTGATGCATTTTGTTCTGACTCTCACCACTCTTAGCTGCAATATTTTTTCTCCTTACAGCAACAGTTGAGCATAGTGTCCAGTGCTTCTTCTTCTTCTGCTTAAAATATCCTTGCTTGAAAGTTCTTGAATGAAAACACAGGCAATGACGAACACAAACATAAATAATAACTGTGCCAATCATCACAAGTACCATTTGACTGTGGTGTCTTAACCATATTTTTTCCTATGGCGTTTGGATAAATACCTACACACCTCTCTTCACATCCAGCACACTCCTGATTCACAGATAAACACAATATCACTGCTGTATCTACCAATTTAACCCAAACAATCGTTATTACTGCTGCATTTACCAATTTAATCTATACACTCGTTATCACTGCTGTATTTAACCAATTTAATCTAAACATTAACCAAAACAATTACATTCCTATTTACCACCCTTCTATTTAAACATGTATAGATAACCCAAAATGCCTATGTGGCGAAACCAACCTCGCCACTGTGAACTGGAGAAGCCTGGTTGCTCGCCTGCTCCCTTTGGACTATGGCCCTGCAGGTTAAACTGTTTATTTCCCCTGCAGAAAGGCTTATTTGTGTGATCTGAGTGCCATTCATCTAATAATGTGCACTCAGATCCCAGCTATCTGGGGATATGTGAAATGTCTGTGTGTTATGTGTAAATGTGACTTTATGTATTTTAAAGTGTTTTGTGTCTTTTTGCAACCATGTGCTTAATGGAGTCTTGTGTCTATCCTGGGAGATAATTGAATTACTCTCCAGGATAGAAGACTCTGAAACTGGTTTGGGCCAGAAAGCCATGCTTCATTTAGTCACAAAGGACTTTCCCTTAACTTTTGAACCCCTGGTCTGATTCGTGCCATTTTTTAATATGTTGTTCCCCTGAATGGACTGATTATGAAAATGTATGTTTTATGTTTGTGACATGTATATTTTAGAAGTTATAAATATTGTATAAAAACTGTATTCCTCTGCCGGTGATAATGAGATTACCCATTGTGTTCAGTAATCATATCACCTGCAGAGGGGAGGATTTTGTGTGGGAGTGTCTGGGTGTATTGTACGGATTGATTGGTTGTTTTGTAACGCCCTGTGGGCTGTACTATGTTTTGTGGATTGTAATAAAAACCAGGCTGGGTGTGCTAGCACTAGAGTTCCTGCTTAACCCTCAAAGTGAAGTGTCGTCTCATTATTGGGGGAAGGATTTATTGTATGCTGTTCCAGTTTGACTGCTAGGAGAGTAAACCTATTCGTATGGTTCCTATTCAACTGTCTACAGCATTCATATGCTTGAGAGGATTCATATGCTTCTCCGGTTCGGTGGTTGTGGTGTCTGCTGCAGTGCTTGGAGTCCTCAGGAAGCGCTAGGAGCATCCTTTAACGGAGGTACCCAGTCGGGGTGCCAGGCGATCCGTTACAGCCTACTTTCTCTTATCCCTCTTATCATTCTTCCGGTTTTTTTTTTATTTATTTATTGTTTTTTTTTGTACTGCAACCACTCATGCACTTTACACAGACACAAATCAAGCACCTACTGGACAATGGGGTTCCCTCGTTAGAGCCCTCCCACCCCAGTTTGGTTTACACAAAAATACCCCCTGGTCCCTATGGGTCAATTCCCCCCTTTCCCAGGCAAGCATACATACATACATACAACAATAATACATAAGGGTTTCAATTGCAATACAATCACTAGAAATAAGAGAATAGTATGCACAAAATCATAGCATAGACATGTTAAATAGACAATAAAATAAAACATTCAATAGCTCATCAAAGGTCAACATTTAAACACTGGTCTCCATCTGATATTCTATCTGTGTTCCAATGTCCACCTCTGGTTTCTGCTACATCTGAAAAGGTTAGGAAACAGATCAGGATTACTTTCCTAGTAACTTATAGCGTTTACTGCAAATATTTTACTTAGAATATATATATATATATATATATATATATACACACACAGACATGTAAACACATTCCTTCAGCTTTTCATTTTATAAACAATTTTTTTCAACAAGATAACTTTCTTAATTTTTTTTATTTTTTTTTACAAGGCTCTTAAAAAACAATAAGCTAATAGCTGCTTTCTGCATCTTCTCTGCAATTCAGGAAACACATTTCTAGCCAACCCAAACATGTTTAATAACTCTCCACCCTTTGGTTAAATTATAGAGGAGTGAACCACAACACCTCTTCTGCCTCTGAAAGGATATAGGTCAATATGTCTCAAAGTTCAACACTTCTGACAGCTATGAGTGACTCCCTATTAATTTCTAGCCTTTCCACGGACATGCTTGCACCTCGCGGCTAAGGGCCTGCACAACTAACCACCCTGTGATGGCAGTGGCTTTCCGCATGGGGGTGACCGCCCCCGCAAAATTATAGAGGAGCAAACATACAGCAGCCTCTTTTCCGGCTCGATTAAAGGTTCTGGGCCAATATGTCTGCAATTTAACCAGTATACTCACGTATCACTTATTGTATATTTCCTGGTCTCTCAGGAATTTCTATTAAATGGTGTATCCCCTTCCCAGGGCAATATACAACAAAGTGTATGAAAAAAACAACAAAAAAGCTTAGGCGTTGGAAAACCTAGTCCATCAAACTAAGCTTAAAACTGGAATAATAATAATAATATAGATAGAGATAATAATGTCTTATACATTCCTCTTCAAAATGTTAACATAAGTCGTAGTGAACCAAAAAACCTCTAAATAGTGTTTCCAACCGAAAAAGGTTATACCTCCCTCATCATCTATTATAATAGAAAAAATATATATATCACGACTATTTGACTTTAATAAAACTGAATAGGTCACAGTCTATATAGTTTGGTCCTGGTAATGTAGAAATAGTAATAGAAAGAACGTCCTGGTTCTGGAAATGTATCTCTGATGAAGCAGACAAAAGTAATCTATCAATGCACTGATTGAATCTCGAATATATAAATAGTGCTCTAAAACAAGAGTCAGTCATAAATTGCTGTTAAATAGCTGATATGTCCACCGATTTCTTTACTCGTTTCATATTCCAAGCAAGAGTAACAACCAGACATTAGGATACCATATTGTTATATCCTATTAACAAGGTCCAAACTTGAAATAGATTTAGTGTTACATTCTATTATAAAGTTTTTTATGTAACTCTCTGGACATATCAGCTATTTAACAGCAATTTATGACTGACTCTTGTTTTAGAGCACTATTTATATATTCGAGATTCAATCAGTGCATTGATAGATTACTTTTGTCTGCTTCATCAGAGATACATTTCCAGAACCAGGACGTTCTTTCTATTACTATTTCTACATTACCAGGACCAAACTATATAGACTGTGACCTATTCAGTTTTATTAAAGTCAAATAGTCGTGATATATATATTTTTTCTATTATAATAGATGATGAGGGAGGTATAACCTTTTTCGGTTGGAAACACTATTTAGAGGTTTTTTGGTTCACTACGACTTATGTTAACATTTTGAAGAGGAATGTATAAGACATTATTATCTCTATCTATATTATTATTATTATTCCAGTTTTAAGCTTAGTTTGATGGACTAGGTTTTCCAACGCCTAAGCTTTTTTGTTGTTTTTTTCATACACTATATCGTATAGGGGTTAAGCCCCAGGACATAACTGGAGTGTCCATACAGGTTTTGCTGTGGATTTCCAGGCAGGATTGTATTCTTGCTAGGAATACCCACACTTTTTGTTCAATATACAACAAAAACTAGTCACCAAGGGTCTCTATGGTCATGATAGGCCGCCCTACCACTAGTGTAATACGCCCTTTTTAAAATATATTTCCTGGTCTCTCAGAGATTTTGCCTATCCCTTTCCCAGAGCAATATATATAAACAATTACAAATAAGTTACAAAACGCTACTTATAAGTAATACAGGGTTTCAAATAATAATAATACAGGATAGAACTGCACAACAACTATTGGGTATGCTCCCCCTTATCCGGACATGTTTAAATACCCCCTAGCTCAGGTTCCCCACCCGCTACTGTAACTAAAATCACAGCCCACGTTATGGAGGTTCACCCGCTAGGCAGATACACCCTAATTCAAAGCATGGAAATATTAAAATCAGTTATAGATGGCTTCTAAAATAATATAAATCTTAATCTGAGCCCCTACACTTACTTTGTTAAAAATGCTAACTTGTTAAAATATTCAGACTAAATAGGACAAAGGAATTATTTTACCATTTTTTTCAGTTCATTTGTTACCAGTTCCTGCATATGTCCAGTAATTCCTTAGTCCTGGATAATAAAGCTAAAAAACACTCCACAAATTGATTAGTTTAGGCAATTACATTTACAAAACAATGCAGTTTATTTTTTCTCATACAGCAAGACTACCCACCCCCAACAAGGACAAATTCTCCCCCAGCTGTAGCTGAAAAGCATGGTCACACAGCTGTTAAAAAGGTGGTCTCTCCTTCATGAGTCAAAATCATATATATATTTATACTAATATTCTGTGTATACGCACACATAAATCTATTATTCACTGAATCTGCTTTACTAAACATATCTTTTTCTTAACTACTAATTTACTAGACAAATCCATGAATGCCAAACAAATGTAAATTAGTACACAAACAGGGTCAAATTTAGCAATAAAACCTGGTGAACTAGTTTAGTGAAAAGTCTTTTCCTATGCAAATGGTAGCAAACAATGAAACTAGGCCTCAACTCATTCACACCATGTGGTCAATGGTGGATAAAATCCACATGGTCAGACAAAAGGTAAAGTATATATAAGTTTTCTCCTATATACAAATGACCAAAGATTGGTAACAAGCAACACAATAATTCATCACTATATTCTACAGCAAGAGATACATTAAAAACAAATATCTAATCCCTATTTGCTATCTGCATTCATTCCATTAAAACCAAATCATCATTCATTTATTCATTTGTATACAGACAGACAATTTACAGTATGATTTAAGCAAAATGCATAACATTTATATTTTCCCCAATATTCAAGCATAATCCTGCCGACTACGCCAAATGTTGTGGTCATGACCTAAATATGAATATTAATCTCTTAATACATAATTAAGCAATACGGAACAACATTAATATTTTTATAATTCATGGTATTATGGTCGAATATGTGGATAGAAAATACACAAAACGTTGTAATATTAAATGTATATTTAATATAACTATAATAAACAGATGCTAGCAGAATGTCAATTTACTACAATAATGATAATACAAAACTACAACATATTACTTACAAGGCCCCAGCCCTTTGGCTGGGGTTAAGTCAGAGCTGGTAATACATCTTAGGTTCAGTCAGGTACAGGCAAAGAGACAGAGTTTTCTCCTCCATCTGGTTTTATTCACTGTAAGTAGGCTGGCCTGTGATGTCACTGCCAGAAGCACATGTCTTCCTACACACTCCCCCTAGTGGTGCCCCCAAAGCATTACACTAAATATGCTTTCTTTATGATGTAAAGTCATTAATTAATAAATACCATTACAGTACTGCGGCCACTGCTCAGATTGTCATGTCTTCTCCTCCACTGATTTATCTGGTGACTTTGTCCTGTTTTCTGTAACAATGCACCAGCCTTCCCTATCTGGTTGTCTTATTATCTTACCCATCATTGCTTTTCTCTCGATTTCCAGTTCTCACTTTACCTCTATAAATTTGTACTGTCTACTTGTCTATTCTCTCTCTCTCTCGCACCACCTTTCTGCCTGTCTGTATTGCCACTTCCAGTGTCATTTTCCAGTTCAGGTGACACACTCAGCCAATCAATGCCATCAAAGAATGCAAATGAGAAAGTGGGACTTTCACGGTTGCAATCAGGCAAGCTAGATAACACTCTATTTCTGTAAAAAGACTTGTAAATGAAATGTCAAAGAACTAGGGAATGGCACACAATGTATCCTAGCACTATACCCAATGCAATGAGCTGTTGTGGTTATAGTGCTTATGGTTCCCCTTTAATAATGTCAATTTTAACTGTCACCTTTAATAGTCACCTGTTTCTTTGCCACAAAAAAACCCTAAACAGATATTATTTGAAGATTTGCTCTCTTGCTAGACAAATAATTCCATATTTGTATTGCCCTTACTATAATGAATAATTACATTTGCTCTATGTGAAATATCCTTAGCTCAAATCTTAATAGATGATCTTCTGTTCTTTTTACAAGGAATTAAACATGTCTGACAATGAATATGTCACCAGTGATCAATCCAATGATTCCCAGAGAGAGAAGCATTGGATTCAGTTCCAATTTATGGGAAACTTTGGATCATACAGTATCATCATGCTGTGCGTGATGACATTGAATGTTAAGACCTTTAAAAATTAAGGTTTTAAGAAGGAAGTGCTTCTAGTGGCTGTCTCATACCTGCCAATCATTCCAGAGCTAGCAGAGTTGGGGAGGCAAGAGAGCAGGCTGCATGAAGGGGTGAACCCTGCCAATGAAATTGGTGTGCGCACCCGTGAAAGTGGCATATCTGCTCCTAAAGTGGGAAGAACTGTCACTAAATAGGGTGGCCAGGCCAACTGGCAGACTGACCTTCAAGGCCTAATCCCTCCCTGCATCTTGAATTCTGCTGGGTGGAGTTAAACTCCTGGACAGATTTCTAAGTGCTAGACAGGTCCCGGGACCCAGGTTTGCAAGGACAGTACAGCAAAATGCTGTCTGTCTGATAGCCACAATAGACATGGTTTCCGATAAATGTAAATATTGCTGTTTGTCAGAAACCACAATGTTTTACATTCAGGGTAATGTACTAAAATAAGAATTCAAAGTGCTTTTTTAAATGCTGACTTAGATAATTACCCCACTACTTTGCCCTCAAATTTGAAATTCAGTTTGAATTCTCACTTTAGTGAATATCCCAGTAAGTCTGAAAACCACTATATCTCAGTTCTATGCTTGAAAACTACTATACCCCAGTGAGTCTGAAAACCACTTTATCCCAGTAAGTCTGAAAACCACTATATCCTTGTTCTATGCTTGAAAACCACTATATCCCAGTAAGTCTGAAAACCACTATACCCCAGTGAGTCTGAAAACCACTATATCCCAGTTCTATGCTTGAAAACCACTATACCCCAGTAAGTCTGAAAACTACTATATCCCAGTGAGTCTGAAAACCACTATATTCCAGTAAGTCTAAAAACCACTATACCCCAGTGAGTCTGAAAACCACTATATCCCAGTAAGTCTGAATACTACTATATCCCAGTAAGTCTGAATACCACTATATCCCAGTGAGTCTGAATACCACTATATCCCAGTAAGTCTGAATACCACTATATCCCAGTAAGTCTGAAAACCACTATATCCCAGTGAGTCTGAAAACCACTATATCCCAGGTTAAGATTTTAGAGCTTAGCATGTCTTCATTAGAATCCCACCTTTATCTCCATATACTTCTCACTACCATTGCTACCACTCCACCCTTATTTCTAAGTACATAACCATATATTAATCGTCCTGCTTTTATCATTATTTATTTATATTAAGATGATAACCCCTTCATTGCTTTA
The DNA here is from genome assembly GCA_933207985.1 of Pelobates cultripes. NCBI lineage: Eukaryota > Metazoa > Chordata > Amphibia > Anura > Pelobatidae > Pelobates > Pelobates cultripes. The sequence continues at coordinate 192,811,893 of OW240917.1, forward strand.
GATGTTAATAATGTGTTTCCAGATTACTGGCATGTCCGTCTATATTCACAAAACTATTTCAATGTGTTTGGAAGCCTATAACATATCTTACAGCTCTGGAATGTGAAGGGTTATCTTTATTTTACTGCTATTGGCAGTGTATGAGCCCCCCTTACTCTATCTGCCCAGTGAAACGAGCAGGTAGTTCCCACTGTAATATTGTACTTTGGTGGTATGACAGCCCTGTGTGTTGGGACCTAATTACCTCCTACTAGCTAGCAAGTAAGGTCTGTTTAGTTATATACGGTTCACAGCTGTACTGCGTTCAAAATATATTCCTTCCCAGAAGGGAGTGGGAAGCAAAGTTTTGTAAGAGAGCAAGAGGTAGGACACGCTGATTAATACATACTGTATCCCACAGGAGACTAGTCGTTTGCCACTGTTATAATGACCCTTGGTAGGAGAACGGCAGGTACATTCTTGCTTTGTACACTGGAATATGATCCCCAGTCATTCCACATGTTTTTTTCTCTCAGGTTCTGATTGGCAGCTTCATTCTCCAAAACAAATCTGCAATAGAGGTCAAGGAATATGGGGGCTGATTTATAAATGTTGCGGCTGTTGTAACTCCAAAATGTTGTCAATATTTACATTTGCGATAATATTTTTTTTTTTTTTGTCTGTACCACATTTTTTATACTTACGACCTTCCAAAATGTTTTGTGTTGCTTCTCTTTTTTTTTTGTTTTAAATAGTGGTGTTGAGCGAGATCGAGCCTTTTTTCTTTTCTACAACATTTTCTTTAAGAAATAAAAAATCCTTCATATTGTGATGTTTTTTCCTAGTAACAGTACTTATTTGTCTTCTTATTTTGTGTATGTAATCAATGGTAAAATCATAAGGAAAAAAAGGACCAAAATATCATTAACAGAAATAAAAAGTGACAGAAACACCGATTATTATGTCACATTATAGAAAAGATGCTGGAAAAAAAGTCAATAATTGTTAAAGGAAAAAGCAATGTTCATATTTATGCCTCTAGTGGTTGCCACTCAGACTGTCACTATAAGACTTCCTGGTACCGTCATGCAATGTTTGCAAGACCAACGTTCAGTGCTGCATGGACAACATGGCGGCTCTTAACACTCCCCATAGTGATGCATTGATATAATTCTGATACATACCAGCTTTGTTTTATACACGGTGCCATATTAATAGTTCTGTTTAACTGCGGGATCTCATCTGGACTCCAGATGTTGATGGCATCCCAGAGTTCTTTGAATCAAAAGATAGCCAGGGAATCAGTGGTGCCATAAGGTAGATCCCCAGATGTTTTAAAACTACAGCTTCCATGATGCTTTGTCATTCAAAAATATTTTAAAGGCATCTAAAGCAGTGGGGGTTGTAGTTCTATAACATCTAGGGATCTACCTTTTGAGCACCCTTGCTTTAAAGGAACACTTTAGTGTTAGAAATACAAAGATATATTCCTAACACTAGCATTTTCTTCCTGGTTGGCTAAGGATGATGGGTGTCGTTTGGGGCATCTGTCGTGGTTCCACTTCCTGCACCTCGCTGGGGACGTGGTTAGCTTCTGGGGAGGAGAGCCAACTGTGCTCACCCCCTGATGCTGCTTGGGATACTGGGGAGGGAGCGAGCAATACTCCATCTCCACCTGGATCTTACTCTGCTGTCAGGGAGAGGGACCGACCATCTCCACTCCCTCTAACTCATACTGCCACTGGGGAAGGAGACTGGTTGTCTCCGTTCATTGCACCTCGCACTGCCGCTGGGGAAAGAGACCAGTTGTCTCGGTTCCCTGGATCTCACACTACCTCTGGGGAACGAGACCGGTTGTCTCCATTCCCTGGACCTCACACTGCTGCTGGGGTATGACACCAGCTGTCTCCATTCCCTGCACTTCACACTGCCGCTGGGGAATGAGATCAGTTGTCTCCGTTCCCTACACCTCACACTGCCGCTGGGGAGGAAGGACGGAAAAACACTTCTCTCCCTGGACCTCCTGTGTGAAGTCTATCAAGTCTCCAGTCTCTGAAACCTGCTGCTGGAGAGCGAGACCAGTTGTCTCCGTTCCCAGCAACTCACACTGCTTTTGGAGAGGAAGGACGGAACACTTCTCTCCTTGGACCTCCTCTGTGAAGTCTATCAAGTCTTCAGTTTCTGGAATCTGCTTCTGGGTGTGTTGGTATCCCCCACCGTGGCCTCTTGCTTGCCAGTTCTGCGCTGCGCTGCAGGTACTCGGCCACTATTTTCTTCGCGTGCTGTCCATATTTCTCAGCGGGGTTTGCCCAATCACTCTAAACCAGGACACAGGCCACAGGATGACACACAGCTCTAGGAATACAACACTGACTGAACTCTGTTTATTTTGTCAAACATGGTTTTACATGCACAGACCCCTACATGGAGTCTCCAACACAAAACAACAGGGTTTCAATCCCAATAAGCTGATTGGGGAAAGAAGAGGGACAAAGGAGCCAGTTCAAACTGGGCTGACGGTGTCCCTGTGGTAACGCCCTGCTGGGACAGACAAAGGAAGGAGGAAAGGCACAGACAAGCAATACATTTCACTTAACTATACATTACAGAGCTGCTGCCCCCCCCAACCCACCTTTGTTGACCTACAGCTGCTAAAACAGGCACATGTAAAACAGTCCCAAAAATGGTGCCGCAAGCTTCTGGCCCGCGCCAAACAAATCAGGCTACCCATCACATATCTCCCCCCATAGAAATAGACAGCGGGCACATGGGGATATGGCACTCAGTGACAGCATTCCGTCCCAAATAACCACTTACGTAAGATTTAGTGGTTATGGTGCTTAGAGTGAACTTTTAATCTGTAGTGGAACTATATCAATCTCGGTCTCCCCTACAGTTTTCTAGTTTTAAGCAAAACACATTACTCCTTAAACTGATTGGGAAATGTATTAAAGCTAATAGTAGAAATCCACTGAACAGTCCATTGTTTCCCATTGCAAAGTACCCTAGTATTGCTTTTTAATTATAAGTACACCTTCCTCAATATTACATGTCTTGGCATTTTTCTTTAATACATAAAAATCTGACTAGTCAACACTGTTCACAAAACAAGCGTTATCAGCTTGTTCAGCAACAGTGTTGTGAATAAAAGCATATTTCAAAAAAAGTAATTAAAGTGTGACTTCTAAAAGTGCATTATACGCCTGTTTCTGCTTTTATATATAAATGGCTTCCCATAAAACATTTTATAATATAATGTTACTGTTCCAGCCAGGGCATCAATCTTACACCGAAGAGACACCGGAGCAAGAAAGGAGCTTATATTTTGTGAGAGGGAAGCAAAGCTGTTTATTTTGCTGTCACATTGTCACAATGGTTTTTATATTAGTTTCTGGTCCTGGGGGTAATACACAGAAGCAGTTGACTTTTTTCCAATGAAATTTAAAACCATATTATTAACACTACAAATGAGCTAGCACACAAAAAAAGAAATGCTGTTAAATTTTGGCCTTGATTTAATATTTTTGAATGAGCTTTTCAAATACTTTATTATTTTTCAAATTATCTTTAAAAAATTTTTTTTTTAATATTAAATTATTAAAAAATAAATGGTATTTCAAAATATATCAATATATAAAAACATATCAAAAAATGTAAATACTTTTCAAAAAATTAAAATCATTTTTAAAACGTTTCCAAAAGTCTTAAATCGAGCCCTTTGTGTTCAAAATTCACCATAGCCCGAATTCTAGTTTTTAAAGGTACGTGAATCACATTTCATAATGAAGGATTATTACTGATGCTATCGCTTAACGGTTTGGAACAAAGAATTCCAGTGGTGAAATAAAGACCCTCGATATTTTGTCAACTTGTACAAATGTACGTTTTATTATTTTTACATCTACTGATGTGAGTATTCCTTGCCAGTTATGTTATGTTGGTTTTTAAATATTTATAGAGTCAAAAATCTAAAGGAGCTTTGTATTTTGTCCAAGGCCAAATGTAAAGGAGAAACAGTAAAATGTCTCAATACCTTTTCGATTACTTCTCATTACACTGATTAGTTCTTTATTCTATGTGGAAAGGGATTAAGGATTTTAGTGCATGTAAAGGTAATACAGGAATACAGGAAATCTGCTGTTTTTTTGAGTGAAGTCTAATAGGTGTCTAATAAAAAAGGACGTGCATGCCACAGCTGCTCCTTGTGTATTCTACAAGATTCTTCTCGAAATGTCTTGCCAGGAAAATGGTAAATCCTTCAGGAACATTGATGAAGGCTACGAAAAAAAAGTCTTGAAATAAGGTTGTTTTGCCAAAAAAAGGGAACTGGAAAAGTTGAAATGTTCGTCTTTGTTAATGCATGTATTTCGTATTTTTTTTCATGTATCCCAGAAAAATGCAACTGAGACCACAGCAGGAGATTGGACTGATGCCTGTGATCTGCTCTACATAAGTACCGAAGGAGCATTAGCTGGCAAATGTTTCATTCGTTTTTCTTACCACCAAGAAGGCAGTCACTGTATAACTAACATACACAATGCATCTTACATTCTCAATTGCTGGAATTTGTTAAAAAAATCTGTAACTCCCTATTTTGAAAATACCATATTCTATACTATTCTCTTTGTCTTCATGCTGTTTTTGTCCGCTTTAATTTGTACTTGCATCAAAGTTACTTGTTTAATCTGTATATACAGATGCTAGTGCCTTCAACGGGCAAATAGTTAACCTGAAGCAACCAGCAATTGGGCAGTTCACTTGCTTTGGGATTAGTTAATTTTTCTGTTCTGAGTTTGTATTTCTGGGTCAAAATGGCCGATAGGCCCAAATTCAGCTGAATTGAAATTCTTCTGATACTGAATCTCCAAGTCTAGCAGTTATTACTTTCCTAATCCTTAAAGAGACACTCCAGGCACCATGATAAATACCTTTCTAATTTTGTTTTGTGAATGCAGAGCTATGCTTTCAGCCTATCAGAGGTGCTCGTTTTGAGACTTCTTAATTGAAGTGGAAGTAAAGTGGCTGAGCTGACGGTCAACGGATTGAAGACTTTGGGGTTACACTGTACATTAATGGTTTCACCCCTCAAGGTAAATTGGCACCCGGGACCTACTTGCATCATAACAACGTAATTCTGATTAAGTCATTATGGTGCCCGGTATGCTTCTTGAAAGGGCTAGACATCCACACATATTGGATGCAATGTTTAGTCTCCTGTGCTGTCCTCTGACGAAGAATGCAGGATGCCGGGGGGATAGAAGGGCCAATTGGGGCCGGCAGAATAAGATGCCTCACAATGTGCCCGGGGACTCTTGGTAATGATCCCTTACTACATCCAGAACAGCATACTTCCCTGTCTGGTGGGGCCCCGGTTGTCACAAAGCGCCTATTCTGGGTACACAAGGTACATTTTACTTGTATCTAGGCCATGCTGTAACTTAATGAAAACACAGTTTCTCTGGAAAATCATTGCTGGTGTTAAAAGAAAATAAAGCTGGATTTTGGTATATTGGTTCTGACTTCAACACAAAATTAGGGATTTGCATGGCTCCTCTGACATCCAGCTGCTATATGTTAAACACAGAAGTGTGAAATATATGGTGTCTATTGATATCTGCATTTATTGGTCCAGAGGGTAAGCTGGCTGTAAGGATGTATGGCTGATGGTACTATAAGAAAGCCAAGAAGGGCCCTTGCTCACATGTCCTGCTGTACCCCCTACACTGGCATTGAGGTGAATGAAGCACGTCAACATGAAATTCCACACAGTTTTTTTTTTCTTTTCAGACTTGAGTTACTGATAAAATAAGGGTAAAAGAAGGGAGTGAGAGGAGACAGAAAATAATGAACTTAACAGAAACAGAACTCTAAAACATAAAATAAGGGAAATAGAAGGAGTATAAAATAAAAACATATCCTAACTGGGGAGGAACAATGAGATTCTGTTCTGCCACAAATCACGGTTCTAGCCTTCATATATGGCAACTGTGGCCAAGGTTAGATTGGGCCTGGTGCTGACAATAATGATGGGCCTAATTACAAAATCTTATTGACAGAAAACACTGAAATTTACACCTCTCAAGCGTCATGTATCTAGTGATGGTGGTGCTAATTTCTCGCTTTCATCTTTCAAGTTAATCCTTACCCCCTAACAGCAGGTCCGGTGAAGCAGGATTTAGTTGGGCGGTGTAAAAGAGTGGGCCACTGACCCGAGTCCCATGATCAGAGACACCCATGCTCAAAAAGGGTGTGTGTCTGCCCAAATAATTAGGTCAACCTGGTGTAAATGCATGTCAGGCTGCCTGCCAATCATGCATGCTGTTCAACTAAGAGTATACTGTGCAGACAGCACCCTGAGCTTGGCATAAATGCATCTTATGATTCGCTTTCTAAGGGCTGTCCACTCACTTGCCCACCCCTCTCCTTACCTTCTTACTAGCATGCAGAAGCTCCTGGTATACAGTCTGGGAAAGAGGAAAAGTGTATGTAGGGAGTGTAGAAGAAATTGAACATGCTTAGAGAGACTGAAGCAGAAAGAGCATTTGCATAGTGCACAAAATCAGCTTTACTATAACTAATTTCATTGTCAGCCAGTCCACACAAGTTTTGTTCCCCTACATCCCTCTTAAGCTTCCATACTTAAGCAAGAACATGTGAAGAGTAGTAAAAAAATAAAAAAATAAAATATATATAAATACAAATTTTGTTGCACTCACTGCGTATTCCACTGCTGGCCTGGTGCTAATCAGCAAAAACATAGAAAGGTAAAGTAGATAGCACTCCTCGGTCTTTCTTGTAAGTAAAAAATAGCTTTTAATGCTCCAAATTAAAAGATCAACGTTTCAGTCTGCTGCTGCAAACTTTCATCAGGATAACATGTCCTGATGAAAGTTTGCAGCAGCAGACTGAAACGTTGATCTTTTAATTTGGAGCAATAAAAGCTATTTTTTGCTTACAAGAAAGACTGAGGAGTGCCATCTACTTTACCTTTATATATATATATTTTTTTTTTAACAGTTTGCCTATTCCATGGGCATGGGCCTGTAGCTCCATCAGCCACTATGTGAATCCAGCCCTGACTGTCAGGTCCCATACCCCCACACCGCTCGCAGCGACCTTGCTTACCTCGTTACCGCAAGCTGTGTCATCTGGTCCCTGTCTCCAGACTGGAAGTGTGTCTGATGCTGCACGCTCCAGAGCAGCTTCCTTATATGTGTGCTGCACCCGGTCATGTGACCTAGCACACAGTGATAACCTCAGAGACCACAAGGGAGGGAAGAAACTCCTCTCACATGTTGTGGTTAACACTAATTGGAGGTTAGCCAATCAGACACACTCTGTGTGTATATAAGCTAACCCCTCCCTTGCCTCAGTGCCCTGTTGTGGTCTTTGGTTTACCATTGAGCATTGCATTTATTTGGATTTCGTGGTTACTGATATTTGGCTTTGACTCTCGTTATTCCATCTCTCTGTTTCCCTTGACCTCGGCTTGTGTTTTGACTATCCCTTTTTGCATAACCCGACCATTCTAAGGATCGGTATTGCAATTCTCTCTACTCTGTCCTGTCTGCGTGTTTGGGTTCCCTAGTGAACGTTACACTGACTGTGGCATAGGACACAGACAAAAATTTCATTTTCAGACACATTTAGTCACAGTGCAGATAGGCAAATAATCTGAGATAGAGAACAAGACCCAACATGCAGAACTCAAGTTTACAAATAAAATATAATCTGAATACTAACGTATATTACTGGACCTTAGAATGGCTGAATTTAACGATAATAATATAAATCAGTACAGAACAGGCCTAGGTCAGGGAGCCAGAAAGCATGTACATGGTAAGACAAGCCAGATATCAAAGAATACAGATGGAAGCTTAGTCAAGGTACAAGCCATGGTCAAAATACAATAGAATCAATACATTTATTTATTTAGAAAATATTTTACCAGGAAGGATACATTCAATTATGTCCTGGGCCCACATAAAATATAATATACTCTTGGATAACCACATGGGAAACCAGGACAGGACACAGTTAAATGTTTAAAGGAGCTTAAGTAGCCCTAAGAAGGCAGAGATAGGTCATCGGCTGTCATGTGACAATCCAACATGCGTGCGTAATATCTGCATGATGGCGCACACACACTCTCTTCATTTATCGGAGCGGAGACTTCAGAGCTATATAAGGGATCCATTTAACAGTGACTGGCTTCTGTCAGAATGCCTGAGGACAGCACGGCCAGAGGAGATAAGAGTGAGTGGGGTACCTCCAGCATGTGTATGAGGCTCACCGGAAGACGCTACATTGAAGCGCCCCCTGCAGGCACTGTGACACCCTCTCATATAAATTGGAAGGCCTCCAGGTGGCGCAAAGTCTCAGCCCTTATGGACAATAATTTGCAGACATTCATTAAATACTAAATTTTTGCAACTTATATTGGAAAAAAAACCGGAGGACTAGTTAAGGTGGATATCTTTTCCAAACCAGCTATTTTACCCTACTTTTGCCATTTTGCTTTAATTCACTAAAATTCATTTTTTAGTAACTGTCTGTACCTGCATCTTCTGCTTCATCAACCAACAAAGCTACATGAGAATAACCTTTGCTGGGCTTGTCATCTTTTCATAGATACAAGACAACTAATTGAAAAGTACTTTCTCTGAACAAACTGACTAAAAA
>OW240917.1:192823250-192900695 GCA_933207985.1 Pelobates cultripes
CCTGTTTCCTTCTCCCCCCTCCCTCCCTGTTTCCTTCTCCCCCCTCCCCTACCTGTGTTGTAGCGTGGCCGAGCCCAGTATAGTCGGCGGGTACAGAGAGCAGCTGTCTCCTGTACCCGGCCGGACTAACAGGAAGTGCACACACTATACTGGGCTCGGCCACGCTACATAGAGGAAGCTGACAGGAGGGAGCGCTCAGCGCTTCCCTCCTGTCAGCCTCTCCTCAGGCTGCGCCCGGGCGGTGCGCCCTCATGGACGCACCGCCCGGGAAAAGCTGCAGCCGCCTGAGGCTCTTTACAGAGCGCTCGGGCAGCTGCAGCATGAGCGGGGCCGGCGCTCCTGGCGGCGCCCCTTCCCAAGGGGCGCCCTAGGCGGCTGCCTAGTCCGCCTTACAGGTAGCGCCGGCCCTGGGTCCTGTGAGGCCAACACCCATCCTCATACTCTGAGGTACAACGCCCCTCGGGCCAAATCATAGTTAGTCGCCTCGCATTGTGGCATAGAGAGGGCCTCCCCTGTCACTCCCATTCTATCTTATGTTTACCTGTCACCGAGAGGCCAACACCCCGCCACAATGATTCAGTGGCCACGTTATCCCCTCGTGCCAACTCATAGATAGAGCTTCTCACGCTGCTTGGCATCTAGCAGGTCCTCACCTGTCACCAAACCTAGTTAAATTGTTTCGCCTTTGCCAGCACACAATGGGTCATATGTACGCTGCTTATTCGCTTCCTTTTCCTTACTCCATATGGCCTTACCACCTTGACTCTATCGTGCTTACTCTGCACTCGAGTTACGGTCGGCCCCACGGTACTCCCTTGTACACCCCCGCATTTCGATACACTTTCCTCAGGTACATCCTTTCTCTCACTCCCTACCCTCCTCTCTTAGTTAGCTGTGGCTGGCTGTCAGGGTCCTATGTGTCCATTAGTTGTAACTCCCCCTGGCTTCTTCGCCTTAGATTAGTGGTCCCGCAAGGCCAACACCCATCGTCATACTCTGAGGTACAACGCTCCTTGGGCCAAATCATAGTTAGTCGCCTCGCATTGTGTCATAGAGAGGGCCTCACCTGTCACTCCCATTCTATCTTATGTTTAACTGTCACCGAGAGGCCTACACCCCGCCACAACGATTCAGTGGCCACGTTATCCCCTCGCACCAACGCATAGATAGAGCCTCTCACACCGCTTGGCATCTAGCAGGGCCTCACCTGTCACCAAAACTAGTTGTCATTGTTTCGCCTTTTCGGTATTAGCTAGTTTGCCAGCACACAATGGATCATATATGCGCTATTTTTTCGTTTTCTTTTCTAGCATGTCTCCACTACCAGGCGGTGCTGTTATACTTCTCCTGCCCGGCTCTCCTGTTAGGTCTGGTACCCCGTCACACTGTACAGATTCGGCTACCCCTACCTCCTTTTCGGATCCTGGTCTCTTCCTTGCTTCGCTCCGGTTCTCAGGAGTCATCTTTTTCCTTCCCCGGCAGCCTTTTCGGACATCTGAACTCTCAGTGTCTCTGCCTGCCTCCACTGATAACGCGGTTGCTGGAGGGGGCCCGAGTCGTTCTTACTTCTCCGTTGTTTCGCCCCCTGCTGTCTCCGCTACTGTCGTCTATGGGGCGGTTCGGCTAGCAGTTTGGGTAATTGGGGTCAGCCGCTCTGGCTGAGTTCCAGCCGGACTTCCTGCACCTTTTTCATACGGTCTTTTCTGTAGCTCCACTGGGCATTCCACATGGCTCTGCCTGATGTCTCTCTCATAGCCGCTGCCGATCCCTGCGTTTCGGACTGCCCGCCTTGTTTACTCCTGGTAGCCATCTTTCAGGTCTGGCTCTTTCTACTAGCGCTTGTGGTACATGTGTTAGGGCCTTCTTCTCCTTTGGAGGCTCATTTTTATGTAGAATGTTGCGGTCTCTTATTGCTATATTGTCTTTGATTGTTTTTTGCTTCTTTTGCCACTTTTAACTTGCATTATCCCATAATGCAATCAACCATATCTATCCGGTTTACAACTTCACATGTGGCACAGGTTTATCATTCATACGCAGCTTCATGTACTCATACCAGATCATTATAATACTCAAGGCATTCAGGTTCCCGGACAAATTAAAATCTTACAGATTTCCTATCAGCATCCAATTATTTCAATCACTGTCAGACCTATTAGATGCCTGTCCTTACGAACCAGGCACCAACCTAGTAGTTAAAGCCGCCATATACCTGGTTTTTGGTTCCTTAGGCCCTGCATATTTGCCACATCAACTACGTCCATCTTGCAGCATTGTCTCAGGAAGTCTCACCTATTCAACAAGGAGATTACGATTTACTTTCTCTACCCCACATTTAGTCTACCCAAGATGGTCAACACGTTAATTTACCTTACTTCACCTTGCATAATTAAGAGTGCCGGTTAAAGTTCCGGGCATCTATTTACTCTCTCTTTGTAACCAAGCCTCACAACCACAGATATCACTACAGGGGCCAGTCCTCACATCTACGAAATTAATGCTATTATTTAGTTCATTGATCTTGAGGCTAGGTTCAATCCGTCCAATTATTCTGGTCACCCCTCTAGGATAGGGTGGCATCCACGGTTTCAAACTAGTTCATATTCCCCCGTATATTTAATCTCTAGGTCAATGGAAATTCTCAGCATATTCCCAATATGTACCACGTTCCGTGCAAAATCTTCGACAGGCATTTACCACAGGAATATGTAATTAAGTTTTTCTTATCAGTTGTTGATTGTTCTAAGTTTTCTGGCATGTATCTATTATTGCCCTCTTTTATTACAGGACTACTGCAACGTCGGTTCTGGCACACCTCAACCGACTTATCTCTCCCTATACTATGCTACTCTTCGTATGCTTCCTATACGGCCTTATTTGTAGACATGTGCAATTTGTTTCGGTCCGAATTAAAATTCGGCCAAATTTCGGGTAATTCGGACATTCTGGTGCTTCCGAATGTCCAAATAGCTGAATTGCCGAAGTGCTGAAGTCCCAAAGTGCCGAAATTACAGAATTTCCCAAGTGTAGTAGTGCCGAAGTGCTGAAGTGCCAAAGTTCCGAAGTTCTGAAGCACAGTATTGCCTAAATACTAATGTACTTATCCAGTGAAAGAAGAATGTTACACTGTATACAATTTCAAATAAAAAGTATACAAACATAGCCAGGATTCAGCTGTAAGCATTTGCAACACGTACAACAATCAAGTAATATACATTCATATAAAATGTAAGTTACTTAGCCAGTCATATAATGACAGGAATGAATAAGTAGATAACTCCATAATTCCCACGGTATTAGGGAGTTATCTACTAAAAGGCTGAAAGACCTAAATTGATCTTTCAGCCAAATTTACTAATACTAAGTAAAAAGTTATTTGGAATTTTCCCACGCTGTGTAATTTGACTCATAACAACACTCTGATTGGTTACTTAATCTACCAATCAGAATGTTATGAGTCAAATTACACAGCGTGGGAAAATTCCAAAGAACTTTCCCACGCTGTGTAAAATGACACAGAGCACTCTGATTGGTGGATTCAAACCAACCAATCAGAGTGCTGTGACAGGTAAATGTAGAGACTTACCTGTCAGTCTCTTCATTTACCTGTCAGAGCACTCTGATTGGATGGCTTAAACCCACCAATCAGAGTGCTCTGAGCCTAATTGCAGAGCGGGGCAAGGCTTTATAAGCCTTCCCCTGCCCTGCAGAGCTCAGTTGCGCGGAGCCCTCCATGGGTGAAGATGGATTTTTTTTTTTTTTTTTTTTTTTTTTTAATTGCGTCAGTTATTATGGATTTTTATTTGGCCTTTTTTGGGGCTGAAAAAAGAAGATTTTAGAAGAAAGAAAACATTGAATGGTAAGTTTATTTTTATTTTTACAGGTATTTAGTTAAAGGTCTCCCCTCATTATTTTTAGGGTGAGGGGGGTAGGTAGGAGTTTATTTTTTGGGGGAGGGGGTGACTAGGGGTGTGGGGACCCCTAGTCACCTGGGGGGGTTACATTTTATTTAGGGATCCCACCCACCACTCAGGGGTGGGGGCCAGGGGGTGGACATTAGGTCCCCCCCCAATTTGTATTTAGGGCCCCCACCCACCGCTCAGGGGTGGGGGCCAGGAGGGAGGACATTAGGTCTTCCCCCCTTTTTTTTTTACTTTAGGAACCTTTTAGTAAACCTATCTACATCACAAATTCTACAGTGATCCTGAAGTTTCCCCAAACTAAATCTTCTATCTGGTTCATGATCTATCTCTGCAGCACTCGGAAAGCTGATATAAAAGCTTTAGGCTTACTGCACTGTTTAAAAGAAAGCAGAGATAAAAGCTGTTGGCTTACTGTACTGTTTGAAAGAATGAAGGCAATACTAAAGTAATGGGGGCCAATGAATGACTATGTCAAAGGTAAAAGAGTATTTCTACTGAGACATCAGTTTGTACTTGAACTGTATATACAAATGCCTTTAGTTTTACACAGGCAATATGACATTCTAGGCTCACATACAGCTAAACATTAAACTTTTAATAAAATTCCAAGATTTTCACCATCCAGCTGAAAACTGTTCGTATCTTGATTAGATGAAAAGTATATTTATATTTCTCTGCTTTATCAATTTTAGAGAAGAATTCTAGAGTGATAAGGTTTCTTTAAACAACGTAATTTGGACTAGGCTGACGTAAGCCTGAACCAAGGGCAGTATAATGGAAGAGATGGCAAAACTTTATAATTTATTTTTTTAATTTTTGCAACATATGACTGTGTATTCAAGCTGCTATCTACTAAATTACACCATCCCTGACTGACACAGGCAGTGAGTGCTGGGATGAAAAGTAATATGTCTTTTAACATGCAGCTCTTAAAAGTGGAGCAGGAAAGGGTATGTGCAAGCTGATAGCTCTCCTGATTCCCCACTACAAGATATTGGGGCATCAGGAATACCTTACCCTCCTCTCCTCACCCCCAATGCCCAGTCTGCCTACAGAGCTAAGCTGCAAGGGAGTAGCCAGAGCTTTGATTATTGTGTGAGTATCTGACTTACTTATGTCATTTTCTGTGTGTATGTAAGTGTGTCTGTGTGTACGTGACTGTGTGTGTATGCGTCTGTGCATCTATGTATGCATGAATGAATTGCTAGGTGAATGGCTAGTTGGAGCCACTAATCTGATACATACATTTCAATAGCTGACAATCTTTTTCCCTTTTCGTGCACTGATATCATCAACAGACATCAACAGCTTATTGTAAGTGTACTTGTGACCAGAATACAATAATATAACCCAATAAACCAGAAAGAGTCCTGTTCTGCAGTTGTATGATTACGTATCGAGTGTAGGTTTTTAATGGTTGCTCCAAGCAAAAACCAGTGTTTTAATAAAGCACTGTTTTTTTATGTAGTAACCCCTTCTGTGCTGCCTCCTCCTCCCCCCTCCCCCCACCGCCCACCCCTCCCCAACGACAGATTTTATTTTTAAACTTACCTATATTCCCTTGTGGAGGCCAAGTTCTTCCTGAATATCTAAAAAGAATATATCAATAGTAAGATATTGCAAAGTCAATTGACAGGCTTGTTATAGATTGCAACTATAGTAGAAACAATAGATGGAAACTTTAAGATCGCCTTAAGGGTGCCTCCCCCGAGTGATGGTGGGCTAATTCGACCTCCTCACTGTCAATGATGTTCTCAATTTAGGAGCTGAGAAAGGTCAGGAATACAGGTAAGATAAAAGACCTGGGCTCTATGATACATTTTTTTTTAACTCATATTATTGATAATTATTCATGTTCTTTTTGGAACAAAAACTTCTAATCTTACCTGAATTCCTGACCTTTCTTGGCTCACGAATTGGGAATATCAATGAAAGTATGCTATTTACCTAACTGAAAATAAAACATGATTCACCAGACGAGGCAATCATCTTCCCTTGCTCCACATCCAGTTCTGATGCTCATGTCCCGACTGATTACCCATCTCTCTGTACGATATTCTTCTGGATTACCCCTCTCTTTGCATGATTCCTTTCTGAATTACCTCTCTTTCGTGGGACTGCGCATGCTCCAGTAGACCTATCATATAGGTAAGCTATTAATGAAATAATGTATTTTTTGTTATTTGCATGATTTGTGTCAATTACTAATGTAAATGAGATATGTGTAAGTTAATTACTGGTTAATCATTTTGCACTGTTTGATATATACACTAATTTTGGTTATGTGGTGTTAGCTTGACAAAGACCTCTTAGCAGGTCGAAACATTGCTGCTCCTTTTTTTGTTCTACCTGCGGCTTGAACACCTTGAGTGCCTGGAGAATGTCTTGTGTTGTCTTATCGTTGTGGGATTGCTGGTCCTGCTCCAGAGCACAGAGTGGCTGCTGAGATTGAGTAAGGCTCCTATTGTCATTTCTGCAACATGTCCCGACTGAAGGCGCTTTCAGTAGTGAACAGGGGTCTTAATGGGCACTCCGGTCAGTCTGTGACTAGGCAGCCCCATACACAGCAAACTGCAATGCACTGTGTGTTCTGACACCTTGCTCTCATGGCCAGCTTTATGCTTTTCAGCAATTTGAGCTGCAGTAGCTCTTCTGTGTGATCGGACAAGAAGGGCTAGCCTTCCCTTCACTCAAGCATCAATGAGCCTTTGGTGTATATGACCCTTACGCTGGTTCACCGGTTGGCCTTCCTTGCACCACTTTTGGTTTGTACTAACCAACGGATATTGGCAACAACCCCAAAGACTTGCCATTTTTTTGATTCTCTGTCCCCGTCGTCTAGCCATCACTATGTGGCCCTTGTCAAAGTCACTGAGATCTTTTTGTTTGCCCATTTTTCCTGTTTCCAACACATGAAATTCAAGAACTGACTGTTCACTTGCTGCCAAATATATCCCACCCCTTGACAGGTGTCATAGTAATGATATAATCAATGTTATTCACTTCACTTGTCTGTGGTTTTAACATTGGCTGGTCAGCGTGCATGCTGCACAGAAATATATTTTCAGCTTTCTCTTGTTAGTGCTGTGGGGTTTATTCTCTAAACACTGGATCATAGCAAATTAAAATCTTAAAACCAAAATGTAGGCTAAAACAGTGTAGTTATTCATCCATTTTTGAGAATTTTTCCAGAGCAGCTAATGTTGTCTAAATGATGCTATGCATATTCACTAGAACTCGTAGTTTAGAACATAAATTCCATGTGAAGCGTTCTCAGCCTCTCTAGGCAGCTATAGTAATTATTAACTGCCTTAACTGCGTTGCTGTAAATTTCCACCATTTTGATGTCCTGTTGACCTTTGCTGATTCTACCTGTGGCTATCACAATGTCATATCATGTAGCATTTATTAGAGTCATAAATCTTTGTGTGTGTGTTAACATGGGAACCTTGTCCTTTTCATTTCAACAGTTTTCTAAAAATAAACAGTTGCCTATTTATACTTTTTAGTTCAAGGAAACAATATTATATTATTATATATTTGAGTAATACAAACTTAAGCAACTGTCACTATCGCTGAGAAATACTCCTATTTTAAACATTTATTACAGGTGCTATTTCTATTTACAAGAATACAGTTGTTTAACACTCATCTTGACAGAAGCTGATCTCCCGTTTCAAACCCTGATTGATCGTCATATTAGTTTTAGGTCAGCATTCTGGTTATGTGACGTACCAACAGGGTTGAAGTAAATTCACTGCGAATTTAAAATGTAAGGTCAAAAAAGCCAAACTAAAGATAACTCTCTAAGTCCGGTGTGCTTTTACTTTGGCTACTCTGGCCTTACATTTGAAATTCACTTTGAGTTCCCTTTGAATTCTCACTTTCGTAAATAACCCTGTGTGTACATTTTAAGTCAACCATAGGGAAGATCTGCCAGATATTAAACGTAGATAAGCTGATCAGCACCATGGGAGTCAAAAAAAAAAAGTGAGAAAAAGTGGTGAACGCAACACATGGTAGTCACACTCAAAGATGAGTAAAATAAAGTGAATAAAACAATGCAAAGAATATAGATCCCTCCGTGTGTTAAACGTCAGGAAATGTAAATTAGAAAGCAAGATAGGGAACGTAACTATTTGGTTTCAAAATATAAATTATTCATCAGGAAATCGATGCCTAAAGATGAACTAGAGCTTATAACTAAATTTTGGAACGGCTCTCGGTTTCTATAGATATTATATTACATCATTGTTTTGATAATAGATGTTGCACAAAATGAGTCAGATTTACGCCCCAGCGAATGCAAAAGTTGGACAGTACTGGATTAGTCAGTGAACACAACAGTTAGTAAGGGCATTTAAATTGCAGCTTAAGTCTACATTTGCTTTTCATAGTGTTTCCTGTCCAAATCTGTGCTTTAAGCCTCCTCTTATACACAAATATCAATAGCCAAACAGAACTGTCATCAAAACACATGTGGAATTTATTCTACCCAGTGTCTGCTCAATTCACCCTATAATCCTCTCTTACTCTCATTCATATATTTCCTGGATACCTTTGTTTATATATGTTATCAAACATCTTCTCTGTTCTTTCTTTTTAATTTTTAATTCATATTGTATACACACTTCCATATCTTAACACCTGTGCTTCTTTCCTTTGTGTGTTAGGAAAGTTTTTAGTACAATTTATTTCAAACAGAGGGTTTTTTATTTTCCCCTAAACTCGAGGGAAAAATAATTATTTCCTTCAAACTTTCTGCATTTGTAGAAATTCCTTTTTTCTTCCTTGGTGAAGTCAGGCAGTCACTACTTGTTAAAATGTCTGTATGTACTGTTAGGAAGTAGCATACTTTTTATCAACTACAAAAATTCACCTGTAGCAACAGAGAATTACTGGCTGACACTACTTAAAGAGGCTCTGTCACTGTCTGAGGTCATTGCATAATTTGCAAAATTCCAGACGTTGACATTGTCACTGGTGGTCCTGTGACCATGGGGGCCAGGTGAGGGAAAGTTAAAGTTTAATTGTCTGAACCTGTCCCTCAAGTATGTTGTCATCCTCTTGTGTCCGTTCCACTTCAACTCCTAGAAGCTTCAGCTGCCAGTAGATCACACATCGATGTATCATGCGCATGCGTGAGATTACAGCATTGAGGTCTATGGAGATTAATTTTCCAAGCTTGAAAGCGCTAGCTCTGCCTTTTTGTCAAGCGTAAGAAAAATACTGAGACAAAGTAGTCTCTTCTTTGTCTCAGTATATCTTTTGACTCGGTTTGAATTTCAGTGAAATCCCAACACAGTCAGTCTGAGTATTTCGATATTTATGAAATACATGTTAGATATATAGAATTACACTGAAACATTGAAGCACATTTTAAAGCAGATAAAACCATATAAAACTGTAATAAAATTAAAGGTCAGGCACATTATATAACACATACAATTATTCATTATGTTATTCAAACATGCAACCGTAACCCCAATTCTGAAAAACCCCAACATTGACCCTAATTCCCCGTCCAACTACCACTCTATCCCGCTACTGCTGTTTGCCTCCAAGATCCTTGAGAGAGTTCTGTATGCAAGATTGACAGACTTCTTTGAATCCAACTCTCTGCTAAACCCGCTTTAATCTGGATTACGCGCTCGTCACTCTGTTGAAATAGCTGTGACCAAAGTATCCAATGATCTTATCACTGCAAAATCCTGTGACCACTACTCTAACCTAATTCTCCTTGACTTTTCTGCTGCTTTTGACACTGTTGATCATCAACAGCTTCTTCTTATCCTCCGTAATCCTGGTTTACGAGATAAAGCTCTCTCCTGGTGCTCTTCCTACCTCTCCCAGTGCTCTTTCAGTGTTTCTTTCTCTGGCTCTGTATCTTCTCCCCAATCCCTCTATGTTGGTGTTACCCAAGGGTCTGTCCTTGGTCCCCTATTGTTCTCAATCTATATTGCCTCCATTGTAAACTCATCAGCTCCTTCGGCGTCTAGTATCATTTATATGCAGATGACACACAAATTTACCTGTCCCCCCTGATATCATCACCCCTCTAGACTTATGTCTCTGACTGCTTCTCTGCTATTTGCAACTGGATGGTTGCTCATTTCCTTAAATTTAACTTGTCCAAAACAGAACTTCTGGTCTTCCCTCCCTTAAGTATTGCTACTCCTTTGTCTGTTTCCCACCATGTCAAAGGCGTTACCATCAGCTCAACCTCGCAGGCTTGCTGCCTAGTTGTTCTCTTTGACTCTGACCTCTTCTTCAACACCCATGTCCAATCAATTGCCAAATCATACCACTTCCATCTCAAAAACACAGCACACATCTGCCTCTATTTAATGCCTGCTATAGCTAAGGTGCTTGACCATACCGCAGTCCTCTTGCCTTGAATACTGTAATCCGCTTCTCAGTGGTCTTGCGTGTTCCCAACTCACCCTGTTACAGTCTATAATGAATGTGGCGGCGAAGCTCATCTTCCTGTCAGCCCGCACCTCCCATGCCTCCACCATCTGTCAGTCCCTACATTGGCTTCCTGTTAGATATAGGACTCAATTTAAGATTCTGGTACCTGCTTACAAATCTCTACTCAATGCTGCTCTGACCTACCTATCCTCACTAATAAACAAACATGTCCCGTCTAGGCACCTACACTCTGCCGAAGACCTACGTCTTTCCTCTGTTCATACTTCTACCTCTGATGCTCACCTTAAAGACTTCTCTAGGGCTGCACAATTCCCATGGAACACCCTTCCCCTCTCTGTTAGACTTTCACCCAGTCTCCACACCTTCAAAAAATCTTTGAAAACTTACTTCTTCAGGAGAGCAATAAACTGTCAACAGCTTTTCCTTCCCGCACCCTGATTCCTCTCCTGAAACTGTCATCAAAACAAAATACTAAGGCCTCAGTGAATACTATTCTAGAAACCTACTTTTCTACCGTACCCTTACCTTTTGTGTCACTATACCGCACTCCCTCTAGCATGTAAGCTCATTGAGCAGGGCCCCTCAATCCCTCTGTTAATGTGTGTCTGTTAGTCCACCCATTGTATAGCGCTGCAGAATTTGTTTGTGCTGTGCAAATAATAATAATAATCAAAGTGCATGTGTCATTTAAATGAACAATTCAGCTGTGGGCTTAGGAACCAGGTGGGGGAATGGGGGTTGATTTTTTATTGTATGTGGTTATTAGAGTGGTAAGAGTCTCCTCAGAGGTTTTATTGTATGTGGTTATGAGAGGGGTAAGTGTCTGAACCATGATGGGTCATTGCAATGAGTATTGTTTGGTGTGATTATGTAGTTTGTGAAATACAGTGAAATATTATGTGTTGTAGCATTAAGATATATTTACTCTAGAAGAAAGGGGGATAGCCTAAATCATTGTATAATTTACAAAACCCAAAGTTCCTACTGAGCTGCCAGGTGGAGAAGGCTTTGCAGAATTTGCTACCACTGTACCAGAATTAACTAATATTGGGATTATACCTGGCATTCTGCATGACTCTATACTTGTGTGAAGCTGGCTGGTCTTGGGAACCCTAAACATTATGACCTTGGGAACTGACATTAAAACACAAAGGGATTTATGTCAATAGATCATCGTGTTACCAACACTAAGGGTAAAAAAAAAATGAATAAAAATAAGGGTAAAAGAGCAATAGTCAAGGAGACTGAAGTTAAGAGACCTAACTATGTTAGTATTGAATCATTTTCCATGGCACTAAGAGATATATATGCATTGTACAAAGGTTGAGAACTTACACTGAGTGCAGTGGGGTTAAGTGACCAGCAGAGTAAGGGAAAAGAAACCAAGGGATTAAGAGTAAGACATCTGCAGACTAAGTGGAAGAATGATATGAAATCTGGAGAACAAGAGTAAGTAACCATTGTTATTCTTAGCATTATGGGTAAGGAACTTATGGTATCTAATTTAAAATTCACTTTGAATTAATTCTGAACCTTCACTTTAGTGGATGACCATGTAAGGCTAAGATACTGATAAACTGAGTGCAAGAGGGAAGTGAACTGAACATAAGAGACATGAGGACAGAAAGGAGGAATGTTGGATGCTAGGTGGCAAAAAAAAACAGGCGTTTCAGTCCAAGAGTATAACTTATGGCCATTCTTACATATATTGACTTAAATTCCTCCCCCAACCCTTTCCTATACAATGCTCTATGTCCATCCATCATCATTCTATGAATCACACTGTGCTGTATAATTAACTCCAGATATGGTAGATTCAAGTGGCATTGTCAAAACATTTGTAACTGGAGTTGTTTCTCTCTGTAGTATTCTATTTGGAGGCTTCTTATAGTCACATGATCCATATCTCCCAATTGTAACAGGTGGGTAGGTCTTGAGGTGGCATCGACAGTGCTGCAACTAGCACAGCTGGTAATGCCCATGATAAACAAATGCATTGGAAAAGGGGCAGGTCACCATCTGCCCATTGAAGGGGGATATCAGCCTTAAATCAAGCACACCAGGCTGACTGGCCCTCAATACACATGATGTATAGTGCCCTCTACAGCACAAGCACATCTCATAGTGCACTTGTGCTGGGCTGACTGATGACATTTCCCTGTTGTCTTGTTTGCAGTACACTAGCAAACAAATTTGGGACAGCAGGGCAGGATCCCTAAATTAGGATTGCCCTGTCAAAATTGGGACAGGTGGGATGCTTACATGAACTGTCCCCTACAGAACAATTTGCTATGTATAACACACCATAAAGTTTGTATAAAATCCAAAGATAATCAATCCTTTTTATTGCACATATATTTATTTTACACACATGTTATTTATTTTTCAAAGCAAATGCATCAAATTTTGTTAAATTTCACAGTTGTCAAAACAACTGCAGGATTTTTTTAAATGTAATTTTACAATTTACAAACCAAAATAAAACCTAGAATTAAGCTATATGCCTGTTCAACCATAATTTACCTCTTTTATATTAATTGCACCCACACTTATCATAAATCATTTTATTCAGGAGAAACAGGGATTTAATTTCACAACAAATATTTTTATATGGAATACAATTTAATATGAATAACTATTAAAAAAAAAAGTGTGAGAAATTAAAACATTTTGTTCTTTTCCAAGTTCTGCATGTCATTTTAACTGTGAATGCCATAATACTGTTAGATTTTACTGCAATAAAACACATATTTGTATGCTGTGATGTCCCACAAGTACAACAAGGCCTCCTATTTACAGGTTTTATGGTGTTTTGGAAAGTTACAGAGTCAAATATAGGGCTTGCCCATTTTAGCTTTTACATATCAGAATTTGCCAGATTGGTTTGCTGGGCCTATGTTGCCTATGAGACAATACGACAGCCCAGGAATGAAAATGACCCTCATCATGGCATGCCATTTTCAAAAGTAGACAGTGCAGAGTATTCAAAATGGTGTATGTACTGTATGTTTTAGTAACTACTTAGTCCTAAATCCTGGCCAGATTTCATGTTAGTTGTTTGCATTTTTCACACAAAAACTGCACCACTTACCCTGATGATATCATCACTATATGTGTTACTGCTCTAAAACACTCGTGTTCAGCGATATCGCACTAGTGCAACATTACCTCCCATGTGTATATATATATATGTGTGTGTGTGTGTGTGTATTATTATTCAAAATTCAGAGTTTGCATTTACTAGTAAATAATTTTTTTTGTTGCAGATATATATTAAAACTGAGTCTTGTGAGACTCATCATGGGTAATGTCATGAAGGAACAGCAAGTAAAAATAGTGAAATTTTATTTTCAAAATAGCAGGTCCATTATTTTGACACAAAGAGGAATATTGTCCTGAAATGTGGTTGCAACAGGTTGGAGTTACTGTCCATACAGATAGGGCATAGAGATAACCTCTTGAGACAACTGTTCAGAGAGCAAATAATTTTAAGAAATTCACAGATTAACTGGTCGCCATTTTTGCCTAACCTTTCAGCTCATGATTACTTCCTCAGGGGATATCTGAAGAAGCGGGTGTAAAACTGCAAACCGTGCACATTTGTGCAGCTAAAGGAGAATGTCCAGGCAGAAATTTGAGTGCTAGAGCCTCAAACATTAACTAATGTTATAAACAAAGCAGCCTAAAAAGTCTGAATTTGCAAAGCGGCAAATGGGTCTCATTTACAAGATGCCATCTACCATACCTAGTGAAACAAAACTCCATACGTTAAGCATTCGTTGTATGTAATTTTATACATACATATATATATATATATCAAAATATACTTAGAATAAAATTTATATATTAATTATAAATGTATTTATGTATTTTTTAACATAACTATGTGATTTTAATATTTATATATTGGGGGATCTGCCTGACAACATGCAAGGGGACAACCAGGCAGTCTCCTTGCAGGCAATCTATCAATCACGCTCACTTGAGTCATGTGATCATGATGAAACTTGGATTGGCAGGATTGGCTTCAGGGGGGCTGCCTTGGTTGTCAGGCAGTCCCTTTGATTGGATTTGGCGAGGAGAGTAAATATTTGGCCTGCAGGCAGGGCCCAATCATTAGGATGTTCTATGCTGTCCTAACAGCATTAAAACCCTCATTTTTTCAGGACAGTATAGCATTCCTTAACATTGGGAAGGAGTTAATGGTCCATATGAACAGGGTCGCCATCAGGGGATGACAACCATAACGGGGCCCGGGCCCCACGTGTAGCGGCAGAACTGCTGCCGGTGCACTTGCACCGGCGCCCACACGCTGATGGGGCCCATCGGGTGGCCCATGCACTGTATGTCTGTATGTATGTATGTCTGTATGTCATTATGAATGTGTGTATGAATGTCTGTCTGTATGTATGTCTATGTCTGTGTGTATGTATGTATGTCATTATGTATGTATGGATGTCTGTATCCATGTCTGTATGCCTGTATGCATGTCTGTATGCATGTCATTATGTGTGTATGAATATCAGTGTATGTATGTCTGCATGTCATTATGAATGTGTTTATGTCTGTCTGTCTGTATGAATGTATGTATTTCAGTATGAATGTATGTCTGTATGTCATTATGAATGTGTGTATGTATGGATGTCAGTGTCTGTATGAATGTATGTATGCCAGTATGAATGTCTGTCTGTATGTATGCATGTCTGCATGCCTGTATGCATGTCATTATGTGTGTATGAATGTCAGTGTGTTTATGTCTGCATGTCATTATGAATGTGTGTCTGTCTGTATGAATGTATGTATGTCAGTATGAATGTCTGTATGTATGTATGTCTGTATGCATGTCTGTATGTCTGTCATTATGTGTGTATGAATATCAGTGTATGTATGTCTGCATGTCATTATGAATGTGTGTATATATGTCTGTCTGTCTGACTGTATGAATGTATGCATGCCAGTATGAATGTATGTCTGTATGCCATTATGAATGTGTGTATGTATGGATGTCAGTGTCTGTATGTATGCCTGTATGAATGTATGTATGCCAGTATGAATGTATGCCAGTATGAATGTATGCTGTATGTATGAATGTATGTCTGTATGCATGTCTATATGCCTGTATGCATGTCATTATGTGTGTATGAATGTCAGTGTATGTATGTTTGCATGTCATTATGAATGTGTGTATGTCTGTCTGTCTGTCTGTCTGAATGTATGTATGCCAGTATGAATGTCTGTCTGTATGTCACTATGAATGTGTCTGTATGTCCTTATGCATGTGTGTCTGTATGTATGTTAGTATGTGTCTGTCACTATGTACGCCTGTGTGTCTGTATATGTGTGTATGTCTCAGTATGTGTGTGTCAGCATGTATGCCTATATGCGTATCAGTATGTGTGTCTGTTAGTATGTATCAGTGTGTGTGTGTGTATCTGTGTCCTTTTGTATCAGTGAATGTGTTTGTGTCTGTGTGTGTATTCCTGTGGGCGGGATTTGGAGGCGGGATTTGGAGGCGGGCTCCCAGGGGCCCAGATCCTGAGCTCAGTTAGGGGCCCCAAAATTTCTGGTGGTGGTCCTGCATATGAACTATTAATTGATGGGCAGTCCGAGGGATGCAGGGCCTCCCTGCGGGCCTAAGATATACAGGATTGACTAATAGAAACATTGATGGACACATAAGCAGGAAGTTTTAAACAAATTCACTGTTTCCTCTTTTTCTTTTTACTAATCATGTATGTATTTATCCATTGTTATGTTGTTATACTACCAGCTATTCTTTTTTATGTTGTAAAACCTAATACAATCGCAAATTAAAAAAGAAATCACACACATGAGACTTGAATATAATATATTTATATGTTTGTACATTTTGCAGAATTATAATTTAGGAATCATGGAAACTGTTTAAACTATGGAATTATGGAAAATACACAAAGCACACTTTTCAATTTAATAGCAACGCTCAACATTTGTGAAAAAAAATTTAAATAATTTTTCAGTAACATGGGAATAACTGAATATGCAAAGCAGGTTAGCACTAAAAATGTTTTAAACATTATAACTGATTTAGGAAATGTATTCATAGGCATAATGAACTGTCTGTAGAGTGGTTGACTTAAACTTGTATACTGCCCGCAAATATCACTTCCCTAGCCATAAACTTGGTTTACGATGTGTACCGTGCTCTTCACAACAGTTCGGTAATTTACAGAAAATCCTATGTTCCATATAAAATGTTCCACAATACAACATTCCCAAAAAAATTGGGATGTGCATCAGGTGCAGGTGCATTTTTTTCTTGAAGCCACTGATCTTCTGCACAGTGGGAAATATATGTGGTCATAGTGCTGATTTCAACAGATTAAACAATAATTCCCAGAGCTTCAAAACATCTTCCGCCACATCTGTGTTATAGAAAAGAGCAGCATTAGGGTAGAAAAGAGGGACAGGTCCCAAAATAGGGACTATCGCTCTGAAATAGAGGCAATTGGGAGAGATACGAAAGAATCCCATAGAAGCACAAACTACAATCATCACGGAAAGAGGAGAATAAAATGGAGGCACCAAGGTAATGAGTTCTAGCACACGGAAGAAAAGATAAATATTAATAAAAATAAAATAGCAATGTGGAAGTATAGCCCTAAAGGAAAGAAAACTAAAAGAAAAAAAAAACAACACTTTATGTTTACAAACATGACTGCTGCTTCCCGGATTATCACACCACTAAAAATTGTTGAACAAAATAGGAGCTACAGTTATAACATGCTAGGCATGTTTATTTACTTGCGTACGTTACAGTAATAACCTCCCGTGGTTGCAGATCCCAGACACTTTCACTATCATGTTATATAAGAGGAGTGGAGAATGCATATTTAACCCCTTAAGGACACAACTTCTGGAATGAAAGGGAATCATGACGGAATATTTCCGTCATGTGTCCTTAAGGGGTTAAATTTAAAATTTCCAAACACTATTCACCATGGTAAACTCTTCTGACAGACAAAATATATACAATACGAAAAAAAAAAAATTAAGAAAGCTTTCTCACAGTTAACCAGTGACAAGATTTTTGTACTGCAGCTACATTATATTACTTAAATACCAATCTGAAAATGTCACAAGCCCTGAGGATAGTATCTCAACGGAGGCATTCCTCGATATAGAGATTTAATGAATGGCCATCACTGCTGATTATTGCTAAATACATTGGTTTCTTCGTAGGAGGCCTAACTCCTGCACCTGGAAAGACAAAGAAGGTGAGAATCAAAGTGTCTGTAATTACTGACAGTCAAACCCATTACTTAAAAGCAGTCAAGCTGTGTTACACAGGGAAGTTATATGATCCAAAGATCACCCACTGTTGGCATCCAGAGTGATCAGAGGGCAGCTGCATAGCTTCTGGCAAGACTATCTGTAAGCATTTGTTTCAACAGCATTATTACAGACAGACACAACACCCATGAAGAGCTCTAACATAAATAACTACGAGTGTTTAGTGAAATCCTTACAGATTTTTAAGATTTTAATCCCATAAATATAATTAAGTAAAAATCATAAATTGCTAGTATATGCCACAGCATATTCAAAATATATAGGACCTTTAAACAGCATTTAAAGGGAAACTTTTATTTCCCAGGATTTGTAATATTGTGTTTACTTGCCCTCTATATTTAGCAATTATGCATTCCATCTAAATTAAATTAAATTGAATTAGAAAGCATCACATTTTTATCCTGCAGGTAGGCACCTCCATCTTAGCTCCCTGTCAATCATTGTTATCGGCTCTGTCCTGCAACCTGGCAGTCAAAATAAACAAAGCATACAGAGAATGGCAGAAATTAAGTAATGTTACAGTTTCATCTCCTCATCTTTAATGGTTACCATGTCCTTACCGTTTTTTAAGTGATTTTTTTCATGGAATTGATCAATCTTTAATATATATTTAAGAGAATCAAGTAAGTCGCACAAATCGTAGGTAATTTTAATTTTTTTATTAAACGGTAGATATTTCAGAAAAGTGACAGTTCTCCTTTAACTGGAAAGTACATGTAAGAGATGTTCAGTCCAGAAAAAAACTGTCTAATTAAAGTTTTTAACAAAACTCACTGATCACTCACCGAGTGGGCAAAAGACTATACAAATTTGGAGCTAAAATGGAATTAGAGTAAATTTTTCCATGTGACAAAATATCTATCAAAAGTGTAAGCACATTTTTTTCTGCACTGCTTGCAAAAAGCATGGATGGTAGGTGGTGCACCTGGAAAATGAGAGAGGTTCATGCTTGTTTGAATTTTACAACGTATGCCCTATTATCACCTCTTTAAGGCACTTCTTGCTAAAATTACTTGCTGTAAAGCCTGATCTGCTCCTGATTGCCATGGCTAGGATAATACATTAAAAGCTCTGCCAGGCAGCAGTTCCTGAAACATCACTATTATGCTAATGTAACGCTAAGGTCTTAGATGGCGACCTAGCAAGAAGCCTATCTCATTCTCAGAGGTGGAATATCCTGATATTCTGGATAGTATACCAACTTTAGGAAGGATATCCTCTAGTGTCTCACCTGAGGACCTCTCCAACCCAGATAAAGAAGATAAAGGACATGGGAAACTTTCCCACTTCATCTGACAGCTGTTTTTGTCTATCTTCCAGCAGAAATAGGCAAAGAGCCTACATCTTGATAGCATCACTTGGCACCCAAAAACACGTATGACCCTTGTTGCTTCACCTTGTGACATCCTTGTCAGATTTCAAGCTGTTGGAATAAAATTACTTTTGCATCAGAAGTGATGTACAAGGCTCCCAATGAGTTTAGGTCATCTTAGTAAAGTATTTACAGTATTTATGCAGATCTACCCAATCCTGGAGAAAGTCCTTATTCTCATCCACCAAACAACTGAGGGACTTAGGCATCAATGACTGATGTGGTCCTAATAGAACTCTCGTGACAGACAAGAATAGGGCAAAACACAAGCTCACATTAGCTGCAGAGTCAGTTACAGGCCTTGGGCTTAAATATGCAACCTCTGGGATTGGTATCTGGACCTTCTACATCCCACTTCTGCGACATGATTTGCATTACACCATTTGTCTCAAGGCTGTCTGGCAGTGCTGAATCTGGAATCACACATTTGCCTTATGCTTTGTTTTCCCTTCCATCATACCATATTTTATATTGCAATAGGCCGGACTGTGGTGTCAAGGAGGCTGTATCCCAATGCAATAACTGTCCCACCTTACACAGTTATGTTTAGTATTCACTCAAACCCCCACCCCACTCAGGAGTTACTGAGCTCTCTAACTTAATCACTACAGAATATATAAAAATTGTACATTTTGTATATTTTCCTATAGGTTTTAAGGAACAATTAATTTAATATCACACTTTTTCACTAAAGAGGCTTAGCTATCATTGAGGAGGATTTACGCTACTGTATCTTACGCATTCATAAGCGGTTAACTGTTTGATACTCACTTAATGTTTCCTCTATTCATTTACCGTTCTTATGTTTGTTAGTAAAACGAGTTGTGTTATTGACTGCACTGTTTTCTGTGGGTGTTTTTTCATGCTTTTAAACATAGTCTGTAATTTTACACCCAATGAAAAAGAATGACCAAAAGCATGGATGCCCCATAGACTCTTCCCAGTAGCAAAAATATGCAAAACTAAAGTGAATAATTACAAAATTAAGTCAGAGATAAAAAGGAAAGTTGAAAATTATGTGCTGTTGAACCCATTTCTTATACCAGCGTTTCCAGCAAATGATCCATGGTTTACTACTCAATGTACTATCTGACATTACATATAGCACTAGAGTCACACAATATATAGCAACAATACTATACGGATATGTTGAGCAATACTCATGTTTTTTTAGCAAATGTTAAGGACAAACCTGTCAGATAATTTCTGCTGATAAAGTCAAGGACTTTGTACATACAATGCGTTTAACATATAATAAATCAGAAGCACAAACTCTTATACACCAGCCCTATTATATACAATAAACAACACTAATAAAAATGTGCTATTTAAGAAAATAAACCCTAAATCATATGTAGAATGTGTGAGAACTGTATTACTAGCTTGACCTAGCATGCAAAGTCTGTGATACATTAGCAAAAACATAAAATTAGTAGTATTAGCAGTATCTCGCTTAGCAAAATCATTAACTTGCTCTGTTACCCCTTCTGCTTGTGTAGTCTCTTGAGTGAAGAAGATATTTGTTGCTAAGGCCTCAGCATGTGGACCCAGTATTCAGACTAGATCTCTTCTGGTCTTGCCATTGCACAAGTAGCTCCTTTAAATTAGTTTGCCCTTCTCCATTTTGTTTTTGATCAATATAATTTGTTGTTTCCCTTCTTTAAAATAAAGAACACTTCTCACTTTTATTTCCCCTATCTCTGGATTCAGAATTCTGTAGCCTTTACATCTTCTGTTGTATCCAAACTTGATGTATTTCTCAGTTCTGCTGTCAAGTTTGGACCTTTTATGAGCTGGAACAAATGAACAACCTTTGGATCCAAATGCCCTGATGTGTTTAAGGTACTGGGGTTCTGCCAAATCAAAGTTCAAATTAGGTTTTATTTGTAGGTTTTTTAGTTATGTAGCAGTCATAACTGCATTAGTTCAGTAATTATGTGGCAACTGTGAATCTATCAGCACGCACCTGACCATCTCCATTAAAGAACGATTCTTTCTATTAGGTACAACATGCTGTTGTGGACAGTATGGTACTGTATGCAAGTATCATGTTCCTTTCTCTCCTAAATATATAGTAATATGGTGTAACATGAACCACCACTGTCTGTTAGAAGAGCTTGAGGCTTTTTCCGAAACTATAAATTCTTGTATTGCGGGTCTTCAACTTCTCTGCAGTTTCTGCTTAGTTTTTTATGATATACGTCATACCATACCTGTAATAATCATCAATAAATATTAGTATATACGTATTATGCCCACAAGACATTTGATGTATCGGACCACATATATCTGAGATAATGAGTTGCAGAAGCTTTACTTTGTTCCATTGTGTCTGTATAGTTCTAGGAGGCCTTGAATCTGTCACATTCTTCTCAGTTGTTTTATGGCTATTCCTCTTGCCAGATCTTTGCTCAGTAGACCAGAAATTGCCTTAATGTCTCTGTGTCCAAGTATTTTATGTCCAGACAGATACAGCTTGAGCAATTCTTGGCTATTTTGGCTTACTATTCTTGCATATTTAATACGAATACTCCATCACTTTCAAAATTGTGTGCATACAAATTACCTTTTTTTAGTATTTACATTTATTGCAATTTAAGTTCACATTAAATACATGCTTGGTTAGTTCTGAAACACTAAGAAAATTATAATTAACTTCGTGGAAGTAAATAACATTTTGAACTTTGTTGATTGTCTCTGCTTATGCAACACATTTGAAGAAAATGAAACCTTGAAGTATCCTTTAAACCCTTAGTGACCGCAGAAGTATCAGGTTGTTAGCGACCTCGGACGTACCTGATACGTCCGCGGCAAATTTGAGTGCTGTAAGCGATTGTGATTGCTTCCAGCCGCTCCAACGGTATTGCAGCGATGCCTCATGCATCCTGCAATCCCTTTCCTGACTGCCGGGACACCCGGTGGATTGCCCCCCAGGAGCGATCACTTCCAGGTTGCTGCACGTGGCGCCCGGCAGTGTAGCAGAGCATCGGAAGCCATCGGGCAGGCTTCCAATACTCTGCCTGTGTGCTGAGTGCCTCGAGGGGTTGAGGCACTCTGTGAAGATAAAATCATTTTTTTTTTAAATTTTCATTTTTTTTAACAAAAGTAAAATTTAAGTATGAAACCCCCCTCCCACGCCAGCGAGAGGTTTTCCTCTCCATCTAAGAGGACTGTCTGACAGCCCAGACAGTCCCCCCTCTGAAATTTAGGACTCCGCAGGCCATGTGATCGCTCCATAGTGCTAATTTTATTCTAACTGTATTCTGATATTAATATATATATATATATATATATAATTATATCAAAATACACTTAGAATGAAATTATATATATATATATATATATATATATATACACACATACATATATATATATATATATATATGTAAATAAATAAAAATAATAC
This sequence comes from Pelobates cultripes, assembly GCA_933207985.1. Classification (NCBI taxonomy): domain Eukaryota; kingdom Metazoa; phylum Chordata; class Amphibia; order Anura; family Pelobatidae; genus Pelobates; species Pelobates cultripes. The sequence goes on from OW240917.1 coordinate 192,845,716, forward strand.
GAAATACATATGTCCATATACATAATTACATAAATAATTTCATAAATGTACACATATGTATATATATTTAAATTCTACGTGCATATTTATGTAATATTTTTACATAATTAAGTAGTTTTATTGTTTGCACTTTGGGGGACCTGCCTGACAACCCAGGCCGAAAGTCCAGATAATTGAATTTGCTAGCACTATATTTAATCCTGTAACTTTCCAAGACACCCTAAAACCTGTATATGATTTTACTCGGGAGACTTCGCTGAACACAAATATTAGTTATTCAAAACAGTAAAACATTTCACAGCGATGATATTGTCAGGGGAAGTGATCTTTTATGCATTTTTCACACACAAACGGCAATTTCACTGATGATTTCATTGTTGTGATACATTTTACTGTTTTGGAACACTAATATCTGTGTTCAGCAAAGTCTCCCAAGTATAACAGTACCCCGCATGTACAGGTTGTATAGTGTTTTTGAAAGTTACAGGGTCAAATGTGAGGTTGGATTTTCAGTTTTTTCACATTGAAATTTGCCAGGTTGGTTATGTTGCCTTTGAGAGCGTATGGTAGCCCAGGAATGAGAATCACCCCCATGATGGCATACCATTTGCAAAAGAAGACAACCCAAAGTATTGCAAATAGGGTATGTTCAGTCATTTTTAGTAGCCCTTTAATAACAAACACTGGCCAAAATTAGTGTTCATAATTGTTTTTTGCATTTTTAACACACAAACAAATATAAATGTTAACTTTGGCCAGTGTTTGTGACTAAGTGGCCACTAAAAAATACTGGACATACCCCATATTGAATACCCTGGGTTGTCTACCCAAATATATACATGTGAAGTGTGATTCAGAGATTTATGACAGATAACAGTGTTACAATGTCAGTATTGATACATTTTAACTATAATAATGTCCTACTTGTAAAAAAAAAAGCTAAGAACATGTTAAAAATGGGTATTTCTAAACTCAGGACAAAATGTAGAAACTATTTAGCATGGGTGTTTTTTGGCAGTTGCAGATGCGTAACAGATTTTGGGGTCAAAGTTAGAAAACGTGTGTTTAAAAAAAATTAAAATTATATTTTATAATTTGGTTATAGTAAATTATATGTTATGATGACAATAATGGTATCTTTAGAAAGAGGATTTAATGGCGAGAAAAACAGTATATATGTGTGGGGACAGTAATTGAGAGAGGAAAATTACAGCTAAACACCGCACCGTAACGAAATGTAAAAACAGCCCTGGTCCCAAACGGTAAGAAAATTTTAAAACGGTCTGGTCACTACGGGGTTACTAGACAGTTTGTTGCTATTAGCAATGTTCACCATTTCTGTAAAATTATTACTTTTTTGAAGAAATTTGAATCTTTGCACATATGTGATGTTGCACCTGCATCAATAATCCACCATTTTAAATTTTTTTATAAAGTCTTTATTTAAAGGTTTACAGAAAGGAAACGCCATACATCTCATAATAATGCATAGTTGGTATCACAAGTAGGTTGCAGGTCTATGACATCTTGCAGTTGCACATTGTGCCTCATACAGTTCTAACTTTGCACCCCTTTGTATCCGGTAGAGCGGTGCATTCCCTCCTGAATGACTACGTTGTGGTATTGCTATGTGGGCTTCTGGGACGGTGACTTTGTGTGCCTGCCATGAGTGTATGTTAGAGGAGGGAAGGAGAGAGGGGAGGTAGGATAAGGCGGTGAGTCTCCCCAAGATAGGCGCAACCGGGCTTTGTTTCTGAAAGCTCGTGTCTGAAGGGGGAGTGTGGTGTGTGCGTGTGGGGGTGCTCAGTTCAGGGGTGTGTTCTGTGGCCTCTTTGCAATGTGATCCCTGTGTGTTGGTGTGCTTTGTTCCTGGACGTGCTCGGATTTTGGTGAGGCCAGTCCTGGACCCAATAATACACCAGTTTGTGATAACTGAATTTACCATTTCTTGAACAATAAAATATATTTTACCTTCTCCTCTACCATGAACATGATTTTTCTTCTGTATGTTGGCATTTTTTAAGAGGTTTCTAGCTACCTTTACAAATAAATATTGTGACGAAAGTAACCTCGTCAGTGGCTTTTGGAGGGGCCTGTTTGCCAGGCTCCTACCCTGTGATTATGGCCCTGTGACGAACTGAACCTCATCACGGGTTCTTGGAGGGGCCTGCTGGCCAGTCTCCTGCCTCAGGACTATGGACCCTGCAATGTACCTTGCCCAATAAACTTTAAAAGGCTCTGTTCGTGTGAAGTATGTACTTTTGTACTCCAGACAGAGAGACCGACCGTTAGCCCTAATTCTCTGGAACTGTTTTGGGCAAGGGACTATGTGCACGGTGGGTCAAAAATAGGACTTCCAGGAAATTCCTGAACCCCTGAACTGATCTGGGTGATTTTTGGATATGTTGGTCACCAGGGCCAGACTGGGAAAAAAATTCGGTCCGGGCATTTTTCAATCACAGCGGCCCCCTGAGAAAGGGGCGGGGCCAGAGAGGGTGTATTTTGTCATCACTAATTTTGTTATCAAAGTGAGCATGTTAGTTCAATGCGCAGAGCCCTGCTGAAAAGCTCTAGCATGGGAAAAAGGCCCTGAATTTGTGCTGCGCAGTGCAAGCAAATTTAATAACATGCTTGCGCTGTGTTTGCTTTTAACTTGTCTCTTGTGTCTCCATAAGTGGGATACCAGAGGACAAAAGGGCAAGGAAAGCGTATGGTGCATGTGTTTGGAGCCTGCTTGTGGGATTGCGTGTGTGTAGAGTAAGCTGATTGTGGTGTGGTATTGTGTAAATAGGTCAATTTAATTCATGTTTGTGGTGTAATATGTGTGGCTATGGGCTGTAGCGAGTGTGTTTATAGAGGGCATAGTGTGTATAGGGGATGTAGTGAGTGTGTGCATACGGGCTGTAGTGTGTGTAGGGGTTGTAGAGTGTGTGTTTAGAGAATGTAGTATGTGTTTGCTTACAAGGAATGTAGTGTGTGCATAGGGAATCCAGAGTTTGTATGTCAGGAATGTAGTGTGTGTAGTTGGTGCAGTGTGTGTAGGGGATCTTGTGTGGAAAGGGGATTGTGTCTGTGTGTATAGAGGATTCAGAGTGTATATAGGGTAAGGGATCTAGCATGTATCTGGAGCGTAATGTGTGTAGTGGTGCTGTAGTATATAATATTGTAAAGCGCTACGGAATCTGTTGGCGATCTATAAATGGCAATAATAATATTATGCATGCTGCACCCTTCACACATACACACAGCACACCCAACACACTGCACCCTTCACACATACAATATGTCCAAACACATACATACATATAAATAAAACAAAATATAAGTGGAGCTTTGGTTTACCTTAACAGACAGTAGTATTGCATAAATAGACAAGGTGCTATTACAATAATAAACATAGAGCCAATAACACATTTGGCTCTAATGGTAAGCGCCTCAGGATCTTCTAAGGGAGATCCAACACCCTCTTTTTGTCTCCTCCTGGTCTCCTCCACCTTAAGCCAATTTGGTAGGAATAGAAAGGAAAATCTCCAAGGAAGGTATGAACAAAATTTATTAAAAGTACCCAATATAAAATAATAAATAAAAATCAATTCGAATATAGGTATAAAATTGGATTGATTTTATACCTATATTCGAATTGATTTTTATTTATTATTTTATATTGAGTACTTTTAATAAATTTTGTTCATACCTTCCTTGGAGATTTTCCTTTCTATTCCTACCAAATTGGCTTAAGGTGGAGGAGACCAGGAGGAGACAAAAAGAGGGTGTTGGATCTCCCTTAGAAGATCCTGAGGCGCTTACCATTAGAGCCAAATGTGTTATTGGCTCTATGTTTATTATTGTAATAGCACCTTGTCTATTTATGCAATACTACTGTCTGTTAAGGTAAACCAAAGCTCCACTTATATTTTGTTTTATTTGCATGTTCTTTGTCGTGAAGGTTAAGGGATTCCTTCACTTAAGTGTAAGAGCTTGCTTTCACCTTACTGTTATTGTGTGCACCTTCTTTTTCATATACATACATACATATATATATGTTTGGACGTATTGTATGTGTGAAGGGTGCAGTGTGTTGGGTGTGCTGTGTGTATGTGTGAAGGGTGCAGCATGTGTGTGAGGAGTGCAGTGTGTGTGTAAGAGGGGTGCTGTGTGTGTGAGGGTGTTCTTATCTACTGTCACATTCTATGTTTCTAATTTTCTTTGTCCGTTAACTTACATACGTGTGTGTTGTATATGTGTGAGAGTGTGCTGTGTGTGAGTGTGTGTGTGAGGGTGCTGTGTGTGTCTGAGGGTGCTGTGTGAGTGAAGGTGTTGTGTGTGTCTGAAGGTGCTGTGTGAGTGAGGGTGCTCTGTGTGTGTGTGTGTGTGTGTGTGTGTGTGTGTGAAGGTGAGGGTGATGTGTGTGTCTGAGGGTGCTGTGTGAGTTAGGATGCTGTGTGTGTCTGAAGGTGCTGTGTGAGTGTGGGTGGTGTGTGTGTGTGCTGTCTGTGTGAGTGTGCTGTGTATGTCTGAGGGTGCTGTGTGTGTGTGTGTGTGAGGGTGCTGTGTGAGTGAGTGTGCTGTCTGTGTGAGTGTGCTGTGTGTGTCTGAGGGTGCTGTGTGTGTGTGAGGGTGCTGTGTGTGTGTGTATGTGTGAGTGAGGGTGCTGTCTGTGTGAGTGTGCTGTGTGTGTCTGAGGGTGATGTTAGCATGAGTGTGCTGTGTGTGAGTGCTCTTAGTGTGAGTGTATATAGCACCGTGTTTATATAAATATGTTTTGGGTTTTTTTTTATTTAAAAAAACTAAAAACTATGTATCCCCCCCTCCCTTCTTACCTTTAGCCTGGGAGGGGGGAGCCATGCTGCCTTTCCTGGTGGTCCAAGTGGTGAGAGTGAGCTCTAGCCTGCTGGGCTAGAGTTCACTCTTGCGAGATCTGAGCGTTGCCGTGGTAACCGCAGCAACGCTCAGACCTCGCAAAAGGACCCGGTGGAGCTGCTAACTAGGTCCTCTCCTGTGATCTCCCCTGCCGGCCTTGGCCCACGACCATCGCGGCCCGCAGGGCGTTTCCCGGTATGCCCAATGGCCAGTCCGGGCCTGTTGGTCACCCAGATCAGGGCTATCAGGGGATGTAAAAATTTTTTTAACGTTTTATGTATTATTAGGGTACTTTTGGGGTGTTTTAAAAAAGTGTGTTTTTTCTGTGCTTGGAGATAATTGGATTAGAATTAGTACTTCCAATTATAGATCAGTAACTCCAATTATCTCCCAAGCGGAGGGGAGTGATTGTGTGCTGTGTATGGGAGTGTCGTGCATTTAATCACTGCTCTTATTGGTCTGTGTCTTTGTGTAGGAGTCCCCAACAAGGCAACAAGGTCCAAGTGGGAGTACCCCTTGCATGGGGATTGTCATAAAAGGCCAAGTGTGGCTCCCATTAAAACGAGAATGCTTTACCCCTTCTTGAAGTCTTGGCTCATGTTTGGGGGATTGGAGAACTGCATACACTCTGGGGATTGCTATATCACAATACTCCCCTGAGTATAATCAGTAGCTCTTCTAAGAGCTGTTCCTGCTACACTCTCTAGACTAGGAGACTGGATCCTGGTCTTGGGTCCAGGGTGGGTGGAGGACAGCAAGACCCCAACCAAGCTGCGGTGGTTTGTGGGATTTACGGTGCTTATGGTGTTCCAGTGTGGTGCTTATGGTACTCGCAAGCACTAGGAAGCAACAATTGACAGAGGTAACCGGTCAGGGTGCCAGGCGATCCGTTACAAATATCCTTTATTGTTTGTGAAGTATATGGTGGAGCGCTTAGAATATAATATAATATATATATTGCTTAAAAATCCTTTTTAAATTTGTGTAAATATGTATTTAAATTGACAATTTAATAAGGTGTAACTTATTAAAGCGGCACTGTCATGGCCGAATCCATTTTTTTTTTAACCACCCTCCCGATTCCACTACATCTAATTGTCCCCCTAATCACCCCCAAATGGCTGTAAGCCCCCCAAATTACCTATATTTTAATCTTTATTTTCTGCCCGGACCTAGGTCCTGGGCGCTGCCATCTTTGTGTGAGTAGATGAAGTGGGACATGTCATCTGCCCACACTAGATAGCAATGTGAAATCCCCATACATGCCCTGTTAAACACTTTCATCTATTCATTCATTCCTCAGAAAGACAAATTAATGAATAGAAATTTCAGATGAACAAACAAACACCGAATATCGGTGTTCGTTTGTTCGTTCATTCAGTTTATTACAAGAAGGGAGCTACCGGCGCGCAGTTCCCTCCTTGTAAAATGTAAAAATACATGGGTGGATGCCCTAATTGAAAATGGGGGGGGAACCTACTATCCTCCTCCCTGTCCCCCACCCATGAGCAGCGGGTGGGAGCCCTAATTGAAAATGGGTTAGAGACCCATTGTCCGCCCCCCTGGCTCGCACCCATGGACGAAGGTGGCGGCGCTAAATGAAAATGGGGAGGGGACCTACTGTCCTCCCCCCAGCCCTCATCCATGGGCAATGGGTGGGGGCTAAATGTCAATTCCCCCCTTCCCCCAGGTGACTAGGGGTCCCCAAGCCCCTAGGCCCCCACCTACCTCCAAAAAAATTTAAGTCCTACTTACCCCCTCAAACTAAAAAAAGTGCGACAATAAAACTAAATCCCTGTAAATGAATAAAATACTTACCATTTGATGTCTTCTTTTTTCTAAAACTTTCTTTTTTTCAGCCACAAAAAGGGCCAAATAAAAAACCATAATACCCGTTGAACGGATTAAATAAAATAAAAAACCTGAGCCAAAAAGAATCAGCCCCCCCAAAAAATCCAGACGCTAAAAAAATAATCCATCTTCACCCAGTGTGGGCACCGCGCAGACTAAACTCCGCAGGGCAATTTGGCTCAGAGCGCTTTGATTGGTTGGTTTAACTTAACCAATGAGAGTGCTCTGATAGGTAAATGAAGAGACTGACAGGTAAGAATCTTCATTTACCTGACACAGCACTCTGATTGGTTGGCTTGAAATCCAGCCAATCAGAATGCTCTGAGTCATTTTACACAGTGTGGGAAAGTTCCAAAGCGGAACTTTCCTGAGCAGTGGGTGGGGGCTGGGGGGATTTTCATTTAGGGCCGCCACCCACAGCTCATGGGTGGGGGCCAAGGAGAACCCCATTTCCCTCTTTTAGTTGAATAGCCCCCACTGGCGGGGCATAGGTGGGGGCTCAGGCGGGACACTATGTCCCCCCAGGCTAGATAAGAGATGCCCCACCATGGGGCTGTTTATTGAGGGGGTATTTTTTTTTTTTTACAACAATGAGCAGCCATCTACTCCCACAGCAAGTCGCAGTAGATTAATTACTAATACAAAGTAATCTTTACTTAGTATTAGTAAAATTGGCTGAAAGACCAATCTTGATAGATACCGTGGGAATTAGGGAGATATCTACTAAGCGGCAGCCGCAGCACGGATCTCAATTTCATTCATTCAAATGAAATTCCGATCCAAACAAAAGTCCCGAATTTCGTCCTAACTCGAATGGACGAACTGCTCTCATTCTGTTATGGTGAAATTCAGTAGTTTTTGCCGGCGTTCGGAAATACGGAAAGGAGGCATCGCGATAATACGGAGGAAAGGTGAGAATTGTGGGAAGATTTCTCTGACAACAGGAAATGGAGCACAATTTACTCCTCCGCTGGTCATAGATGGTCAGGTGTAGGAAACCTACATAAGATAAATAGTTCCTACTTTGTCTTATGTTTTAAAGAAAACTAGATCAGTTAGGAAGAAATGAAGAACAGATCCTGAGAGAGGAAGAGAAGAGGAAGCGATCAGGGAAAGGTAAGTTCGGCATGACAGTGCCCCTTTAATATATTATGCCAAACAATAAATATACAGAGTGCATAATACTTTATACATTAATCTCTTTAAAAGCCTTACTAAGAGTCCAATTGTTTTCAAATGCTCCCAGTTTGACAAAAAAAAAAATAGAAGATGGCATTTAGAGACTTTTGTACTATAACTACTAAATAGAGCTGTAGTAGTTATGGTGCCCCTTTAAAACCCTCTGAAATATTTGTAAATTCAAAGTCGGTTCTCTTTCATATTTCCACAGGTTTATAAAGGAGTTATTTTATGTGTAGCACATCTAAGACACTAATTTGCGTAATTAAGAGCAAAACTGAAAAAGATTGTAACAATGAATGCTCTACCGAACCATAATATGTCTAGGCCTACCTCTATAGTCATAATAAAGACACTGTGAAGGGGATGTACCAGACTGGCAGAGTGCAAAAGGGATTTGTATTGTTACAGTACTTTAAAGTGTAATTGTGCGAATATAAACAAGCGCAGACAGGAATCCCTTGATGTAGTCCATTTAGCATTGATGTTTACTGGCTAAGGAATAATATCCACACCTTCGTCACACACCTCTTGTGTTCTGTGGAAATTGAATTTGGAAGAAGAAACAGCATGTCTTCTTTCCAGAACTTAATTAAACAAATGTCTCTTGGAAATTGGCTGTTGTGTTTCCATAGAAATAAAATACATTAATGTAGGCAAGTCACCTACAGTATGAATCAGTAATAAGAACTGCTTGTAATTTGCATTTATTAATTGGTACCGTAAGTGCATACACTTGAATGTGTGTTACCCCTTCATCCATTGACCTGTCGAGCAGCAAAGAATAGAATGCATGTATAAAAGATGGAATTTGGTGAAAATCTAGAAAACCACTCAAAAAATTTGGCACGCACTCTTTCAGGTTTGGGGCTGCAACAGAGGCAGCTCAGTTTGGTTGGGGGGTAAACCAGTCAAGAAGATCAGGAGGGGGGAATCGGTGAGATTCAGTTCATAGGTGAGGCCCAACGAATTAGTTTAAGTCTGGTTGAAATGGTGATCATGTTCTGTGTGGATAACGTGTTTTTCTTCCGCAGGTTGGATTGCATGGGTGATGGGACACTCATATGTGGTCACAAAGGAGAGCTGCAGTTCATCGTCAAGGCACACAGCTGGGCTTCCCACGCTCGATGGTGCAGATGGAGTAATTTGGTTTTAGAGGTTGCAGTTGGCACAGTGTATTAAAGCTATTCCAAAGGCTTAGAGTGGGTAAAGTACCTAACATTGTTTTGTTTCATGCCGGGAGGGGGGGGGGGAAGAATTAATGCAGCCTATTTTCACAGAGGGCTTTGCTCACGGAGCTGAAGAAAGATTTGTATGGGTTGAGGCAGATGGTCCCTGGCGTGGTTATCATATGGTCAGAGATGGTACCGTGATCGCAATGGCAAAACGATAGGTAACATCAGGCGGTGGCAAGAAGTAGGGGGACGGTAAATACAACTGTGGCAACTTATGTGAGGCATTTGAGGGAAAGAGTTGTAAGGCATGGGGAGTTGGAAGCGTAGTTGGCGGGTTATTACAGGCAAGATGGGGTGCATCTGTCAAAGGTGGGTATGGTCTTCTTGTTGTTAGGGTTTCAGCAAGGTTTACAACGAGCATTGTTTTGGTGGGGCGCTCAGATAGCTCCAGCTGTCGAGCTCTGAGCTATGGCGGGGGATGGATAGAGAAGTTGGGGAGTAGGTTGTTTGTCCTAATGGAAAATAGTTTTGGTTAGTTAAGAACATTTTGGTTTGGAAGAGTATTAGTAGGTTCGAGCTTGTCGATAGCTCTGAACCTGGCATGTAGGGTGTATCTCTGTATGCCCTTACATGGAAGAAAGCTGGAAACTATGCCCGAGGTGGCAATGGTTATGTCATGACCTCGGTGGCAATGGTTATGTTATATGTTAATTATATGTTATAATGTGGTTTTACTTACTGTGTTGTGGATCATTGTCTGGCGTAGTATTGTTAAAGGAGTTGGGGGGGGGTATGTTATGTTAATATGTGAAGATGACCCTAAAATATTTTAACTTTATTAATAAAGCTGTGATCATTTTCCCAAATAAAGGTGTCCAAGTATTTGTGGGGGATTTGGGTTTATCACGCATATGCCGGAAAGGCTACTATGCATATGTCATGCCATTTTGTCATTGTTTTTAGTTTTAGACTTGGTTAGAAAACAGAAAAACATTTAAAAGTTCCTCTTGCCTAGCTGCTACAGGCAGTTGCACTTGTACACACTATTCACTAATTTAGAAATGTATACCAGAGTATTGATTTTTGTTTTCTAGAGATGCATCATTTAATTTGTAATGTGCTTCTGTACCATTGCTTGTGCTTTGTAAATCGCCAGCTTCTTCTCTCAGGAATATACAAAGTATGTGGATGCAGACTGAAAATGTAGATTTATTTCACATGATCTGTGAATGAAATGAGGTGAAAATGTGCATATTAGTGTTCTGGAAAATATATACATAATATTTATATTTATATTTACATTAATTGACCCACTATCATGCTCTTTTCGGTCTGTTTTTTCCCCCCAAAATGATTGCATGGAAGAATCCTGAATAGACCAAAACTATATTTTTTACAATCAATTCAGGAGAACGGTAATTTTTCACCATACGCAAATCTAGCAATTTGTAGCTGTTGTTACTAGCAATATTTTGTGACTACTATTTACTGGCAAGACTGGGAATTCCTTTTTTTATTTTTAAATCTTATTATGATAATGCAATCTCCTTAATAAAAAGATATTGGAACAAAATAGTTTCCTCTAAATTACAATGCTTAAAATGCAGTTTTAAATATGATACATTTTATTAAGGTATAGACATGTGAACATGTGTTCTAATTAAAGTCACAATACGCTCATTCAGATCCTAGAAATATATAGCTGAGCATTAGGTTTCCCTTAAAAACACTCACACAGCAGAATGTAAATGTATCAGAATAACAGACCCTGGAATTGGTTTAACACTAATTCCATTTGCGCTCAGAAAACAACCTTTCTGTGAAAACTAAAAAAAAAGAAAAAGAGACCACCGCGAGTTGAACTGGACAAAAGCTCTCAGAGCCAAACAGAGATCAACGAGTCAAGCCATGGCTTTCGCAAAGTGAAGTTATTCATCTATCTGACTTTAAAGGGTAGTGGAAAACAGAGCCTGGAGATGTGTTTTTTTTTCTTTTTGTAAATACTGTATATGGTATAAAGGCCTGCACCTGCGCCAGTTCAATAAATTCTGCACCTGTGCTTTTGTTTTTATTTTAGTGAGAATAGATCCCTGGTCTGCATCATTTCTCCCCACCTCCCTCACCCAGACACCCTGTAGACAGATACAACAATGAACCTCATTCATCTTAGCTGCTTCTCTGTATTCCTAAGGTTAGGGATGGCAAAAGATTTTCTTCCTGATGCACTTTGTCTCACTATAAAACTGTCAAACAAAGGAACATCAGTAGTACTTGGGGGCAAATACACACACTGAAAAAAAAAGTGTTTTAAGAAAGAGTCTTCACACTAAAAGAGAATAAAGTTACAGGCCAGATAATGAAACAAAAAAAGAAAGAAAAAAATACCTATGTTTATATTTAAGAAGCATTTACAGATGTCTCAAAGTGATATCTTTAAACGGAAGTGACTTATCGATCATTGTTTGAAAATCTGCTGCTGCTATCTAACATAATGCTTTTCCGTGAAAAGGTATGTGTGACTCAATGCACGGACGGCATTGGCTGAACTCAAGACAAAACAACAATTATGTGCATAGATTGATGTCCTGGTACGACTGGAAAAAAAAGAAAATTATCTATGCAAAAAATATATATATATTTTTCATATGTCTGGTAATCCATTACAGAAATATTGGAGAAGAATACATTATTTTTTTTATTTTTTGTTTGTTTCTCAATCCTTACAAATTCACTTGCGGGGTACTTGCTGTGTCATCTATGTACTCTTCTAAAGAGATTTGCGAAAGTAGGCATCTCCAAATGGAAAAATAAAAAACAAATTGTGATTTGATTAAAATATATGTTTTTTTGTTCTTTATCCAATCTATTCACAAAACAAACAAGGAAATATAAGGGTGTCTAACAAAGTTTTATATGCCGATATATCTACTCAAGCAATTAAAGCATAAAGTGCCACAATATGTTCTTCATAATATAATAATCTTAACACATGGACCAATTTTAAAACTATGTCTGCGATCTCTCTAAATCAGGCTAATGTTAATACATGGTATAAACAAATCTATACGTTATACTGCAGGACTGTGAGAACCTCCATGGATTTGTTGGCAATTATTGTGACTTGAGTAAGACGATGCCAGAAATAACTAATGGAAAACTGCCTTTTGCCTTGTTTGCATATATAAGATAAAATAGTCCCTACTTTGTCTTACATGTATCTTTTAGTAAAATGTATGTGAGTTCATAAAAAATTATATCTCTATGAAACTAAACTTTTTTGCTAGGGCAAGGTATAGTGGTTCACCCAACTAACAAGGCACTGGCCATCCATACAATCAGGGCCCGCCCAAGGCATTGTGCTGCCTGGGTCAAAGGATGAAATGCTGCCCCCTCCAACAAAACCACACCAACCAACACATGCCCACGTCCATTATGTTATGCACTGTGTGTAGTGGATGCAGTGTGTGTATTGCATTGCGTGTGTGTGTATAATGTATGCACAGTGTTTTTGTGTATACTGGATGCAGAGTGTGTGTAGGGAAGTGGATGCAATGTGTGTGTATATAGTGGATGCAGTGTGTGTATATAGTGGATGCAGTGTGAGTGTATATAGTGGATGCAGTGTGAGTGTATATAGTGGATGTGGTGTGTGTGTATAGTGGATGCGGTGTGTGTATATAGTGGATGCGGTGTGAGTGTATATAGTGGATGCAGTGTGTGTATATAGTGGATGCAGTGTGTGTATACAGTGGATGCAGTGTGTGTGTGTATAGTGGATGCGGTGTGTGTATATAGTGGATGCGGTGTGAGTGTATATAGTGGATGCAGTGTGTGTATATAGTGGATGCAGTGTGTGTATATAGTGGATGCAGTGTGTGTGTGTATAGTGGATGTGGTGTGTGTGTGTATAGTGGATGCAGTGTGAGTGTATAGTGGATGCAGTGTGTGTATATAGTGGATGCAGTGTGAGTGTATATAGTGGATGTGGTGTGTGTGTATAGTGGATGCGGTGTGTATATAGTGGATGCAGTGTGTGTATATAGTGGATGTGGTGTGTGTATAGTGAATGCAGTGTATGCAGTGACTGTGTTAATGAAGTGCTTGTAGTGTGTGTTTGTGGTGTTGTCGCGTGTTTGTGGTGATAAGTACATTTGTGAGGGATGAGCAGTTTTCTTTTTTTTTTATTTTAACTTATTCCCTCGCTTCCTGCCTCTTACCTGTGGGCAAGGAGGTGGGATACATGATTCCATGGTGGTCCAGTGGAGCTGGAGGACAGTGAAGAGGGAGCCCTAAGAGTGATCTTACATCCCCAGCAGCAGCAGCACGTAGTCTTCTCTAGTGAGCCACAAAAACGTTACCACGCGTTGCTATGGCAATTCTCCGCACGGCACGCAATGCATGCTGGAGCATTGCCATGGCAACCCGTGGTAACGTCCTTGAGGCTAGAGTGCGAAGAGTACCTGCAGCTGCTGGGGATGTAAGATCACGCTCAGGGCTCCCTTTTCACCGTAAACACCAGCAGGACACAGAACAGCCCATATGTATAGAGGTAATCGCTATATTTATGTGCAAATAGGCTCCCCAGGCCCTCCTCCAGATTTCTTAAAAGTACAGGGGTGGCAAAATGCCGCCTTTGTCACAGTGCCGCCTGGAGCCATAGCCCCACTGGGGCCAATGGACGGGACGGCCCTGCATACAATGCACAAAATGTGTGGATAAAAGTTTAGTTTGAAGTAAGAAACCAAAGGTATTTTTTTAATTCAATTTGTGAAAAACTAATTGATAATTATACTGCTTAATGAACAGGACATTGCATTTTGATGTGTGATATTTAAGGCATGGTTTGTTAGGATGGAATTTGTATGCTCAATGGTCCTTAATCATTTATTACAAAACATTAAAAAATACATTTGTATAACATTTATTTTAAACAAGGGATACATTGCTAACCTATAAACATATGGTAAACCAGCACTTTTATGTATTGATTGCTGTTCAGACAAATGTTAAAATTAAACTTTTTTTAATTTATGCAGTTTTTATTTTTCATTTATTTGTTCATACTTTTTAGTGATGTTTGGGGAAGCTCTGGATAGTATACAGTGTCCTTTATTTTACAATATTTCACACAGGGTATGAAATCGTAGTTTAAAAGCAAAAATACTATTTTTCTCACATACAATAGGTGTGAAAAAAAAAATTAAAATAGACCAAATAAATTGTAAACTTGTTTTATAGCCTGTAAGCTCATTTTAGCAGGGCCCTCATCTACCTATTGTTCCTGTGTTATTGTGTAATTGTCTCATTTATTGTAAATTTCCCCCTTTCATAATATTGTAAAGTGCTGTGGAATTAGTTGTTGCTATAGAAATAACAATAATAATAATAATAATCATGCCTTTCTTCAACCATTGTCTCTGTTAACCTATTTACGTGCACGTGATTGTCTATGCCTTCATGCAGTGCAGGGTTTTTGAACTTGTTGACAGCATAGAAAATACTGCATTAAAAGTACTAGAAGGGTTTAATCCCTGCTGGAACAATAGAGTCCCAGGTATTATTGGGTACCTGAAGGTTCACTCTGCCAGCTGAGGCTACAATTAGTGGCCCAAGATTGACGGATGAGCTACCTCCATCACTAAAAGTGATCTCTGCAAATAGCCCTTCAAATCCAATTAAATAAACCAGCCTAGCAATCATGCTCAGCTGCAATAATTTTGAGTCACCCCTGCCAGGATTGGGTAACCCCTACACACAGAGAATAAGGTAACAGTTGCTAGAATGAGGAAATAGAAAGAGTGATAAGTATACTGGACCTTAGAATATCCCCACGATAGGCATAAATTCTGAGTTAATATCAAAACAAAGGTCAAGGATTCCAGAGGTGCACAAAACACAATTAAACAAACAGAGGTCAAGGATGTAGAATAACAGAACGATCAATACAAAGCCTGGTCACGAAGAAATCAGTATGCACTATCGAGCTGTAATAAACCAAGCCAGCGCAATGATCCTAAGAAAGAGGGAAGTATATATAATGACAACCCCAATACTATTGGACAGCATCATCACCCTGCACCAATTCACCTTAAGGGGTGTGACTTGAGAAGGGTAAATGAAGTGTCCCACAGTTATGACTCTTGGAAATTTTCTTTTGAATTTGACAATTTTTATTCATTTTTTCAGATATATTGGGGTACAGAAAAGAAGGGGTGGTTTGGGGGGGAGGGGGAACAGGTAGTTTTGTTCCACATATGTTCACAGTTCAAACATAAGAAAAAACATTTTACATTTTATATTTCCTCAAAACAGCTACCCCCTAGTAAATAATCAGTGTAAGAGCTTGCAGAAAAAATAATAAACTTTATTTATAGACCAGTATGAAAACAAAGACACACATTCATCCTAACAATTAGGAAAATAAAAAACAAAAGAGACTGAAAAATGAATATTTGGCTAGAAGTAACTAGTAGGGCATAATCCCCTGACAAAGTAGCAACAGTTCTCTAAATGTAGCTAGTCAGGCACACATAGGGGATTATGCCCTACTAGTTACTTCTCGCCAAATATTGGTAAGTCTTGTTGTGGGTAACATGTTCTTGCATATGGGTCGTTTATCTTTGGGTAGCCATGCTAGGTGTGTGAGTGAGTGCCCTTCTGCAAAGCTTTGTTCGATCTTCATCCATGTTAGTGGTTGTGTGTGGTGAAATGCGGATAGTAGTGGGGCTATGTTAGCAGCTCTGTAGTATCCTGTCACGTCGGGCATACCCATGCCCCCTTGGTTGAACGTTTTGTACATCGTTGCTTTCGCAACTCTGGGTTTTATGGGTCCCCAGATGTAGGTGTTTAGGAGTTTCTGTGTGTCCTTGAGGTATTGTATTGGCAGTTTGAGTGGGAGTGTGTGAAATAGATATTGGAGTTTAGGTAGGAGTACCATCTTGACTGCTGCTATTCTACCAGTCCAGGAGATGTATTTTCCTTTCCAACCCTGAATGATGGTTTTTAGTTCGGTCAGTAGTTTGATGTAATTGGCTTTGTGAAGTTTCGGTGTCTCAGGAGTTATGTTTACCCCTAGGAATTTAACATGGTCTTTGCGCCAATTGTATGCATAGTTTTGTGTTAGGGATGTCATTTCTCCTTTTGGGACATGTAGTCCTATTGCTTGCATTTTGGTCATGTTCAGCTTGTAGTAGGAGCATTGGCTGTATCATTCGAGCAGTTTATAGAAGTTCGGTAGGGATACATGAGGCTGCTCTAGCGTTAGTAGAATATCATCCGCGAATAAGGTTAGTTTGTGTTCTTGTCCATGAAGGGTTATGCCGTGAATGTTCAGGTTGTCTCGAATCATCTGTGTGAGGGGTTCCAGCACTAGTATGTAAAGGATCGGAGACAATGGACACCCTTGTCTGGAACCACTTGATATTGTGAATTGGCGGGACGTGAAGCCGCCATTGACCACTTTGGCCATTGGTGAGGAGTACAGTGCCTTGATTAGGGATGTTAGCTGAGGGGGGAATCCAAATTTGGTGATGACTGCGTGAAGGAAGGGCCAGTGCAGTCTGTCAAAGGCTTTTTCAGCGTCTATTGACAGCCAGACGCTTGACTTTCCTCCCTTCTGTGTCCCATATAGTATGTCTAGTAGTTTTCGTGTACCATCTGCTCCTTGTCTTCCTCCACAAAGCCTGCTTGGTTACTGCCAATGATCGTGGGGATGATTGGTGCCATGCGGTTGGAGAAAATTTTGGCCCGTAGCTTTACGTCCGTATGCAGCAAGGATATTGGTCGTAGATATTGGCTCCTGATTGGGGGTTTGCCTGGTTTTGGAAGCGTTGCCACGTGGGCCATTAGCATTTCTGGGGGCATTGAACCTTCTTACAGGATCTTGTTGAAGGCGGTTTCTAAATGTGGTGCTAGTGAGGTGGCGAAGGTTTTGTAATAGAGGTTTGATAGTCCATCTGGGCCTGATGAATTGCCAGAGGGCAAAGCTTGAATGGTGTCTATGACCTCCTGTGAGGTGATGGGTTGTTGTATGGCTGCGCTTTGTGTGGGTGTCAGTGTTGGTAACGTGGTTTGTTGTAGGAAATTGGTGATTGATTGAGTAGTTGGTTGAGCACTGTTGTATCCTCTTTGAGATTGTAGAGTTTGTGGTTATACGCCTCCATCTCATCATTGATGTCTTGTGGGTTATATAATTTTGTACCTTTGCTGTCTATCAGGTAGGGAATTTTGGCGTTTGCCTGTTTCTGGCGAAGTATTCGGTACAGATTTTTCCCGGCCTTATTGCCTTGTGAATACGTTTTTTGTTTTAACGTTGCCAGAATATGAGACGTTTTGGCTAGTGAAATCTCATTTATTTGGTTAGTAGTTTCAGCTGTTGTTTCAGCATATGCCTCTGAGGGGTGTAGGAAGTGTGCATTAGTGGTGTCTCTTAGTTTGCGTAGTAGAGTGAGGTAGTGTTGCCGTGTTTGTTTTGCTTTATGTGCGGCCCTATTAATTAGCAAGCCTCTGATTACTGGCTTATGTGCCTGCCATACCGTGGTGGCGCTGACATCTGTGGTGTTGTTGAGTTCAAAGTATATGCGAATGTTCTCTTTGAGTTGTGTGGTGAATTTGGTGTTGTGTAGTAATGTGTCGTTGAGGCGCCAAGGGGGTTTGCCTCTGTAGCGGTATTGGTCTTTTAGCTGCACGGTGATTGGGCCATGGTCAGACCAGGAGATAGTACCTATTTCACAGTGTGGGATTTTGGGGAGCATTGTTCCTGATGTAAGAATGACGTCGATTCTGGAGTACGTCTTATGTACTGTACAGTAGAATGAGTAGGCTTTATCGGAGGGGTGTAGCGTTCTCCAGGCGTCGTATAAGCCATATTCCATGAGCAATTTCATGAGTGCTTTGTGTCGCCAGGGTTTTGTGTCTATGTGAGTCGCTTGGAATGGTTGTGTCTATGTGGGAATTAAGGGTGTGGTTTAAGTCACCACATATAATCAGGGAGCTCCAGTGTTTTGTGGGATTTTGTTCAGGACTTTGTGCAGGAAGTTCCTTTGGTGTTCATTGGGGCTATAGATCCCCACTATGACATATGGGAGAGTGTTGATGATACAGTGGAGTATTAGATATCTTCCTTGACCGTCTTTTTTGATATTTAGTGTTTCGACTGTTAATGAGTTGTGGAATAGAATGGAGACTCCTTTAGATTTGGAGGAGTGGGTCGCATGATATTGTGTTGGGTAGTCCCTGAGGCCGAATTTGGGGATTTTGGTAGTGACAAAGTGTGTTTCTTGGACGCATGCTATGTCTGCTTTGCACCGGTTGATGTCCTCCATCAGCATTCGCCTCTTGTGTGGGGTGTTGAGGCCTCTGGTGTTGTGAGAGTATATTTTTATTATGTTGGAATGTTTGTTTGGATGGTCTTATGTCTGTGGTGACGTGTACTGATCTGTAATTGTGATGTCTGAGGGTATGGTGAGTGGTTGTCGGATGGTTGAGGGGGGGTATAAGTGGGGGGAGTGCAATGGGGTGGAGTTCTTGGGTGGGAGCAATAAGTGGGGCTTTCCCACACGGTCGCCCTGTGGCAGGTCGCGCGCGTCTAGGTAGTCCCTAGTTATCAAGGTGCAGGGGGCACCATGGGGGGTTAGGAGTAGTAAACTTTCCTAAAGGGTGGCTCCTTTAAACGTGTTGCATTTGGAGCAGACATCTCTTTCAGCTGGGTTACTTAGGTTAGGTTAACAAAAGAACTTGTAATAAGCTTTTTTTTTGTGGTATGTTGTCTGATTTGCATGTTTCGCTGTAGTCCTTTGCCACAGTCTGTCTTATTTTATTTAATTATAGCAGGGGTGGCTTATGTCTAGTTGTGGCTATTTTTTTCTCCCGCCCCATGTACCCCATTGGGGCACTGTGGGGCAGTGTTCTGGTCTCGTCAGTGTCCCTATAAGCTCTTGCTTTCGGATCTGGGGGGGGGGGCATGAGCAGGTAGCTTCATTGTGCCCATCACCCCATTTAGTGCTCTGTCAGAGCGTCCTGGGGTTTGGGGGACCTGGTTGGGTTCCTCTGGCTATCAATTGATTTGGTTCTAGGTCGGTGTGGGAGTGTGTCCAGCGGTCACCATGTTACTCATGAGAGAATGATAAAACGCTTCTTCTGTCTTTCTTGTCGGCCCCGCTAGACTTATGGGGTGATTAACAATTTGGGTGTCAGTGGGGGGGGGCAACAACACTTTTCCCCTTGCTGCTTAAATTGACCTGAGCCCCCTTTATCAATAGTTACGTGATTTAACAGGTCCCATGAGCGTTACAGTAGGCTATGGTTGTTGTGGTTTGGGGCACCTTGCATCTCTGTTTCCCACATGCTGCAGTTAATCCGTGGGCTGCCCCCCCAGCCGCCGCCGCTCCCCCCTGGGCTGACCCCGCTACTGGAGCGGCTGAGGGTGGAGCAGGAGCAGAGGCAGGGTCTCGCCCCCCTCCCAACTGTGATTCATCCTTTTTTGGGAGCCTGTCACTGCCTCTGTGTAGAGGAACCTCATTAGTGTTAGTCAGCCTATTACCTTCCCCTATATGCTCGGTGTTAGTCAGAGCAGCATCAGATCAACATCATGACAACATTTATATTAGTATGTCTAAACCATTAAGACATTGAACTATCTCAACTTGTTTGCCATAAGTTCTTAGTGGGCTAATGGCTCCTATTATAGCGGTAATACTTGCAACTTAGGAGATGTCTGTAGTACGTCTCAGTCCTGGTACTTATGCTGTATTTGTAGTAGCGGTGCATCGTGGAGACACGGCAGTGCTTGAGGGCCGCCCGGTACCCAGGCTCCAGTTTGTCAGCAGGCTTTTCCCTTCTTCTGGGTTGTTGATCATGAAGTTTTCTCCGTCTTTGGTGATGATTAGTTTTGTGGGGTATCCCCACCGATGTTTGAGGTTGTGGTTCTGCAATTCTGCGGTGACTGTGTTGAAGGCTCTCCTTCTGTGTAGTGTTGCCGCTGACAGGTCCGCCATGATGCGCACACTGGGATATTCTGGATGCGGATCTGGTTTACTTCTGCTGGAGAGGAGGATCAGTTCTTTTATGTGAAAATAGTGGGCTCGGAGGAGGATGTCGCGGAGCGTTGTGTCCGGGAGGTAAGTGGGTTTCGGGACCCTGTGGACCCTGTCCACTAGTAGCATGTCTGTCGGTATCCCTTACATATACTTGGAGATCGCCTGGTGACACCTACTCTGGGACCCCTATGAGGCATAAGTTATTCCTCCTTGCCCTGTCTTCGGTATCAGCCATGTGGGTCTCCATGGTGTCTAGTCTGTTTTCCAGTGCCTGTACTTGGTCGGCCATTTAGTTTTGCGACGTCGTCAGTGCTTTGTAGTCTGATTCTATGCGGGTCGTTCTGCTGGTGAGGTTTGCAATTTCAGTTTTTAGTTGTGTTGCCGTGAGTTGCCAAGTAGCAATTAGTTTTGTGGACATCGTGTCCATAGCTGTTTCGAAGAAGCTTTGTGAGTCCCATTGGACAGCCACTCGGTCATCGCCTTCACTCGATCCCTCCTCATCTTGTAGGCCTATTTTGTCAGACTCCATTACCACGGTTGTTTTTTGGCCAAAGAAGTTTTGCTTATCTCCTTTGGTGGAGGTTTTCTTGTTTTTATATTGAGACATGTTTCTGGGGGTTGTTTAGAGATCTCTGCTGGTGTAGCTTTATGAGTTTAAGGAGCCCATATGCCGGAGCAGATCAGTGTCCGGCCATCTTGCTCGGTGGTCAGCCACGCCGCCCCGACTCTTAAAATTTTAATTATAAATTGAACCAAAACTGCAGAGTTCTGTAACTTTTAGGACTTTAGGACTTCCCCACAGGAAAGCATTGCATCAATGCTTTCCTATGGGATTTTAGATGACGCTGGATCTCCTCATGCAAAACGTGAGGACATCCAGCGTCAGTTAGCAGACCAAAAGTCCTCAAAGGACCTGGAAGTGCCTCTCATGTGTGTCTGGTAGATAGTCACTAGAGGTGGAGTTTCTCAATAAATGCAATAATTACAATTGCAGGGTTAAAGGGACAAGGACACTGCATTTAGACCACTTAAATTAGATTAAGACAACTGTCTTTGCCAGTAGATGTTAAAGGATTAATCTTCATTAACGTTCATATCACTTGATTCCCTTACTTCCTTTTGTGTATTTGTCCCTCATCTCTTTAGATTGTGAGCTTATTTGGGCAGGGCCCTATTCACTTACTTGTCCTCTATATAGCATACATATTTTGTTAGAATTAATTTATGTTCTACCACGGTCTAGCAAGGACAGGGATGGTACACTTACCTAACTAATACAAGCAGCTGGGGCAGAGTTAAATGCCACTGGAACCCACTGCCTGGTAACTGCAATTTGCTGATGGGGAAGCAGGAAGCAGTTACTGCATCCCCACCCACTACATACTAAGGACTGTAACTCTACTCCAACATCCCCTCCACCACCATTAAGGTTGTGAGGCAGATTTTCTGACTGTGTGCAGTGGCGTAACTACCACAGTTGATGGGAGGCCAGTTGTACTAAGGTCCATGGAAGGGCGGAGGATGGGATAGGGGATGAGACACATGAAGGGCTGTGGGGTATATGAGACACATGAAAGGGCTTGGGGGGAATGAGACACATACAGGGCATGTGACTGTGTGAGTGTGACGGTATGTGTAATCTTTCCTGTGACTGTGCGTATAACTGTATGTGTGTGCCTGAAACAGTGTGTGACTGCATATCTTTGACTGTGGGACTATGTGTGTTTCTCTGTACTTGTGAATGTATGTTACTATGTGTTTGTAACTGTGTCAATATGACTGTGTGCCTGTAACTTTGCTAGTGTTACTGTGTGCTAGTACACTATATGTGACATAGTATATGTGTGTTGTAAAGAACAATGGAGATGGCACTCATCAAATTAATAGAGAGGCACAAAACACAGTGCACTAGGATCAGAATGGCACTCCCAACATGGATTTGAAGAAAGGTAAAATGATCCTGCACACACTAAATACCAAAGCAGCAATTGTATTAGAAACCCGCCAGCAGTTTTAGCTTGAATAAGGGCTTTTTTGCTTACTGTGTCTGAAATGTTTGTTGTGGGTTCCAAATAAAATTTCTGTTTTGGGAGTTTGTGAGATCCTTATTGCTTTCTTCACGTCTATAGTATATATGGATGACTGTTCTTTGAATATGTAGGTGACTGTGTGTCTAGGTTTATTTATATTTGACTGTGTGCATGTATAATTGTGTAAATATCTTGTGACTGTGTGTGATTGTGTATAAGTTACTGTCTGTGGTCATGTTTGTATCTGAGTGCCTGTATGATTGCATATCTATGTATGTATGTATGCTATTGTAAATGTATGTGGGAGGAAAAAAGGGTAAGGGGTTACGAAACAGACAAGAGTTATGGGGGTTAAGAGAAACACAAGAAGTAGCATGGGTTATGAGCACAAGAGGGTCAAACGAGTTAAGAGACACACAAGGTTGTAAAGGTGGAATAGGAGACACACAAATGAACGGTCAGGAGATAAAGGATTAGTGTTTTTAGAGCGAGACACAATATTTTAAAATTCAGGGTGATTGCCAACATACATATCTGCCCGGGATGTCAAGTGACCTAGGTACAGCTCTGGTCAAGGTGGAGCTCAGCAGGTAGCACTTACAGTGAATTGTTGATCTGCAGTTTGGTCAGTCGAAGGGCAACATGAGTTTGTCTTTTTGTTACTAAATATATATATATATATATATATATATAAAAATGTACTTACAGGCATACATTGTTCCTTCAACATTTAATTACAACTTTTTTTCTTTTTTAGCATGAGCAGTAATTTACAAATCAAATTGAGAGTTCCTAGTAAATTTCATACCTGCGCAAGTATTTTCACAGATTAGAACTACTTTGCTACATTGACTGACCAGAACACAGTAACATATGCTTCATACATGCTATTCTGTGCAAGCGACATTTATTGTGCTTATTTTATTAACTATTAATTGCAGTAGCATAATTAATTTTGCTATCTTGGTGTTGGACAATTAAGGCACAAATAAAGAAAATTAGACTTAATGTTAATTTTAATTATTTAATAAAAGTTTTTACACATATACAGTTTTAGGGTTATTTTTTTAATTTTGCCACAGTGTAGTAATATCCCAAATATTACTATATCATTGTGACTCAGTGTGAGTACTTATTTCCATATTTCTAATAGAAAGTGTTGAACAGTAAGCCCTGATAGCAGTAAACCGTTATCTCTACTTGTTAAGTTTACAGAATCAGGTCCAAAAAGCCTCCAAGACACTTGTAAAATGGCTAGCGAGGGAAAAAACGAAAAAGAAATACTTGTCTGCAGCTTCTCAAAGTGACTTATGTTTATAAATAAATAGTGAGAGTCTAATTCCCTACTTGCATTCTGCCCTGGCATTGATTCAGTGCCCGTCATCATCCAATGTATCTATCTCCTAATGTCTGGTGTGGCTTTCTTTTCATATAAACTTTTGTCCCCAGTGTAATCATTAACAATAACGTGCTAAGTTCACATTTTAAAGTATACTTTAAGCAAATTAACTCCGAAAACTATCCTCCATCATGCACGTTAAGGATGCAAAGTTTTCATAGGTGTTTATTTTTTTCACATTACAAATGACATTTGATATCTATTCTGGAACATACCGTAACTCTATTATTTTTCACTTTCCCCTTCAACCCCCTGTGAAAATATGGACAACAGCCGTTCCCACCATGCATTCTTCTTTATACACAGGGCAACATTAATTTTGCAAATCAAACTGAGTTGAAAAAAACCCCAAATACTTTCCTTCTGATCCTATTCTGGATCTGCTGCCAAATTATTATATGCTACATAGGGCTGGATTAAGAGCCTATTGGGCCTGTTGCTGACAATTATGATGGGCCTAATTACAGAATCTTATCAACAGAAAACACTAAAACATATCCCAATCGTCATGTATCTGGTGGAGGTGGAGGTAGAGGTGGTGTTGGAGGGAATCTCACAGGATATAGATATCAGAAAACACATACCCTATGCTAATCTCTCACTTTCATTTTTCATGTAAATCCATTACCCCCTAACAGCAGTGTCCAGTGAATAAGGATTTTGGTGGGTGGGTAAAAGAGTGGACAACTGATGTGAATCACGTAACCTGAACCGCCCAAAGGGACCAACATGCCCAAAAAGGGGATATATCTGCATGGAGTACTAGATGTTCAGCCTGGCATGAATGCACGTCAGGCTGCCTGCCAATCATGCATGATCCAAACAAGGGCATACTGTGCCAACAGCACCCTGAGCTTGACATAAATGCATCTAATGATGGGCTAGCTCTACGCTTTCTAAGGACTGTCACCTAGCACTCCCTGGTCCACTCCTCTCCTAACCATTTTACTAGCAGGCAGAAGCTCCTGTTATACAGTTTGGTACAGAGAAAAATGGTATGTAGTGAGTGTAGAAGAAAGGGAACATACCACAGTGTTAAAGAGACTGAAGCAGCAAGAACATTTGCAAAGTCAGCTTTACCTTAACTAATTTCATTGTCAGTCCACATCAGGTTTGCTCCCTTACATCCCTCTTAAGTTTCCATACTTAAGCAAGAGCATGTGAAAAGTAGTATAAAATGAAAAAATAAATGTTTGGGGTTTTTTTGTTTTGTTTTTTTAAATCTGCGGGCCTATTCCATGGCATGGGCCTGGAGCTGCAGTTCCATCAGCCCCTATGTTAATCCAGCCCTGATGCTATCTCAGTAGCCTACCATACAAATACCTGAATTCAGGGGTAGCTGGTGAAGTTTTAAGATGGTGGAGCGCCAGACTCCTCCACCAGAATTTGAATCTGCTCTTTAACTCTTTAGCCACCATCTTCAGTCCTGTGGTATCTGCCCGTTTAACCTTATGTACTCAATCACTAATGGTAGTCCCCATTCAATACAGACTTACCCATACATCAACATATATACAAACACCAACCCCCAACCTCGCTCTTAGCTACCCATACATCACTCAGAGCTAGCTTAATCAGACCTCAGGTAGTCACTGTTGCCATTGGAGGAGAGAATAATATTATACACTTACATTTAGCAGGGGCCAGGAACTGCTGCTGCTGTGCTTTACTGTACTTCAAGATGGCTTCTAGCTTCTCTCTTCTGTGGGCAGGATAACCCCACCCCGTTGCTAAAACCCAATGATGACCCTCCTATAGATAGGCCAATAACATGCCTCCCCTCATGGATTGCTGGCTTTGCTGCCAGAATGGGAACTCAATGGAAGTCCACTGAAATTCCTTTTTAAAGGAGACTAAGCATGTGCAAAATCTCCTGAAACAGGACAGAGTTCACACTTGTCCCATTTTTGACATGCCTTGTGGCTCTCAGGAAGTTTCTCCAGGCAGCCACCAATGTGGTGGGAGGAGTCCTGCAGAACTGGAACCTATTACTTAATTAACCCCATAATGACGGCGTCCACCCCACTTACCCAATACCCGCCGGCGATCGACGTTCCTCACATTCTGCGAGGACTGTCTGACAGCCCAGGCAGTACCCCCTCAGCAAATTAGGCCCCTGCAGGCCATGTGATCACTCTGCAAGAGTGGTCACATGGCGGCAATAGGCATCCATGGTGCTGCCTGCAGGGGGATCGCCTAAAGTGACGGGCAGTCTCCCTGCTGCTAAAAAATAGAAGAAGAAAAAAATATTAGTAAATTAAAAAAATATATTTTAACCCCTCAAGGACTGGACTGTTTTTGCGATGTTGTACATTTGTGACCAGGCCTCTTTTTACACTTTTGTGGTGTTTGTGTTTAGCTGTAATTTTCCGCTCTCTCATTTACTGTTCACATACAAATTATATATTTTTTTTTCAGGACAAAAAAGGCTTTCTTTACATACCATTATTTATATAATCTCATGTAATTTAATTTTAAAAAAATAAAAAAATATGAGGAAAAATTTAAAAAAAGACATGTTTTTTGACGTTTACTTGAAAAGTCTTTTACTCATCTACAAAAGCGAATACAAAAACTGCTAAATAGATTCAAAATTTTGTCCTGAATTTTAAAATACGCAGTGTTTACATGCTTTTTTGCATGTTATAGGGCTATAGGTACAAGTAGGATATTGCGGTTTCAAAACATAAATTTTTTCTAATTTATCAGTAGTGACATTGTAACACTATTATCTGTTACAAATCTCTGAATAACACCCTACATGTACATATTTATTTTAAAGTAAACAACCCAGGGTATGTCCAGTTTTTTTTAGTAGCCACCTTGTCGCAAACACTGGCCAAAGTTAGCGTTCATATTTGTTTGTGTGTGAAAAAAGTAAAAGATTAAATTGAATGCTATATTTGGCCAGTGTTTGTGACTAAGTGGCTACTAAGAAAAACTGGACATGCCCCATTTGCAATACCTTGGGTTGTCTTCTTTTGCAAATGGTATGCCATCATGGGGGTAATTCTCATTCCTGGGCTACCATACGCTCTCAAAGGTAACATAACCAACCTGGCCATTTTCAATGTAAAAATATTTGACCCATATATTTGACCCTGTAACTTTTAAAAAACGCTATAAAATCTGTACATGGGAGGTACTGTTATACTCGGGAGACTTTGCTGAACACAAATATTAGTGTTTCAAAACAGGAAAATGTATCACAACAATTATATCATCAGTAAAAGTGCTGTTTGTGTGTGAAAAATGCGAAAAAAGTCACTTTCACTGACAATATCATCGCTGTGATATGTTTCACTGTTTTGATTCACTAAAATGTGTGTTCAGCGAAGTCTCCCGTGTAAAACGGTATCCCCCATGTACAGGTTTTAGGGTGTCATAGAAAGTTACAGGGTAAAATAGAGTGCTAGCAAATTAAATTCTCTGGACTTTCGGCCTGGGTTGGCAGGCAGGTCCCTCAAATTGCAATTAATAAAATTACTTAATTATTTAAAAATATTACATAAATACGCACGTAGAATTTAAATATATATGCATATTTATATATTTGAAGTCTACGTGTATATTTATATAATTATTTATGTAATTTTGTATATGGATATATGTATATTTATTATTATTTATATTTATTTATATATACATAGATATATATACAATTTCATTCTAAGTGTATTTTGATATAAATATATATATATATATATATATATTAATATCAAAATACAGTTAGAATAAAATTTCAGATAGATAAAAAAAATTCTATTTTTATTATTTTAAATTGTTTTTATTTAATTTAATCTACTTATTATTTGTATTGTATAATTATATATATATATATATACACAATATATATAATTATATATTATATATATATATATACGTGTGTAATTTATTTATAAGTGTATTTTTATATTAATATATGTACATATTAATATAAAAATACACTTAGTATGACATTATATATATGATATATAGACATATATAGATATAATATGTCTATATATCATATATATATACACATATATAATTTTTTTTTTTATTAACATTAACAGTTATTTTTTTAATGATTTTACACTAGCAGGGAGACTGCCTGTCAGCACAGATACATGGACACCTATTGTGACCATGTGACTGCTCTGTTGAGCCACAGGGGTCCTAATCCGCCGCGGGGAGACTGTCTGGGCTGCAGGCGGTCTCCCCACACTGGGAGCACCACCGATCGCCGCCGAGGGAACGACGGCGATCGGGTAAGTACACAAGACCGATAGGACGGTTCAGGACCGTCACCGGTTGGGAATGGAAAAATGCCGATGATGGTCCTGATCCGTCCTCAGTCATTAAGGGGTTAAAAAATATATATATAATGTCATACTAAGTGTATTTTTTATTAATATATACATATATTAATCTAAAAATACACGTAGAATTAGATTACACACACACACATATATATATAAAATAACTATATATATTGTATATAATTTATTATTATTATTATTATTATTGCCATTTATATAGCGCCAACAGATTCCGTAGCGCTTTACAATATTATGAGAGGGGATTTAACTATAAATAGGACAATTACAAATAAACTTACAGGAACAATAGGTTGAAGAGGACCCTGCTCAATCGAGCTTACATTCTATAGGAGGTGGGGTGTAAAACATATATATATATATGTATAAATATATATATTATTATAAAATATAAATAATAAGTAAATAAAAATAAATAATTAAACATATATATGTATATGTAATCTCATTCTTACTGTATTTTGATATGAAATACAGTGTATCAAAATACACTTAGAATGAATATATATATATGTATATATAAATAAATAAAAATAATAAAAAATATAAATATATCATTATACATAATTACATAAATAACTTCATAAATATTCACGTAGACTTCAAATATATAAATATGTATGTATATATATATATATATATATATATATATATACACACATACACACACACACACACACATATATATATATATATATATATATATATATTTTATTTTTTTATTTTTTTCCCCAGGTCCCAGCACTCAATGTTCCCGGTCTTTTCCATGCTCCGGTGCAAGTATATAGCATCCAAGTAGAGAGCATTCTGGAGTCTTCGTTTTATATCAAAATAGATACTGCTTTATTGTATATTTTTTATTTATTTTATATATATTTAAATTCTACATGCATATTTATGCAATATTTTTACATAATTAAGTAATTTTATTAATTACAGCTTGAGGGACCTGCCTGATAAACCAGGCTGAAAGTCCAGAGAATTGAATTTGCTAGCACTATATTTAACCCCATAACTTTCCAAAACATCCTAAAACCTGTACATGGAGGGTACTGTTTTACTACTGCTTTACTAATATAAATATTAGTGTTTCAAAACAGTAAAACTTATCACAATAATGATATTTCACACACAAACAGCACTTTCACTGACGATATCATTGTTATGAAACACTAATATTTGTGTTCAGCGAAGTCTCCTGAGTATAACAGTACCCTCCATGTACAGGTTTTATAGCATTTTTGAAAGTTACATGGTCAAATATAAGGCTGTTGGGTCTTTTTTAGTAGCCACTTAGTCACAAACACTAGCCAAAGTTAGCATTTATGTTTGTTTTTTTTAATTTCTTACACACAAACAAAGATAAACGTTAATTTGGCCAGTGTTTGTGACTAAGTGTCTACTAAAAAATACTGGACATAACCCATATTGAATACCCTGGGTTGTCTACTTTTGCAAATCGTGTGCCATCAAGGGGGTAATTATCATTCCTGGGCTATGATACAGTCTCACAGGCAACATAACCAGCCTGTCAGATTTCAATGTGTATAAACTGAAAAATGAAACATGCTATATTTGACCCTGTTACTTTCCAAAACACCCCCCTGTACATGGGGGATACCGTTGTACTCTTGAGACTTTGCTGAATACAAACGTGCATTTTATTGCAGTAACAGCTAACAGTATTATGACATTTACAGTTAAAATGCCACGCAAAACTTAAAAAAAATGAAAAAAAATCTTAATTTCTCACACTTTTTTTTAGATTTTATTCATAATACATTTTATGTTCCATATATGAATATTTCATGTGAAATGAAAGCCATGTTTCTCCTGAACAAAATGATATATAATAAGTGTGCACTTAATATGAAAAAGGTGAATTATGGTTGAACAGACATATAGCGCAAATTCCAGTTTTTGTTTACATTTTGTTTTGATCACAACTTTTACAACTGGCTCAGTCCTTAAGGGGTTAAAGAGTCACAGATTTGTTTTTCTGTTTTATTTTGACACAAATGGCTGGAGAAGGTAAATGTACTTTCTTTCCATTTTTATTAGCTTACCACCCTCCACGCTTAGAGTCTTTGTGTTTCTAAACTATTGCAAATATTTTTTCGCATATAAAAACTGGTTAGACGCTGCCCCAATTACCCCTATGGACAATCCTCCACGGGACTGCAGCAGCCTCCTAGTGCACCACTTCAAATCACTGACATGGTCATGGTATCTGAAGTAACTTTTTAATGAATTATGTACTTGCCTTCTGACCTAAATCCAACAGGACAGTCCTCATTTTGGACCTCTGTCATGCTGCTGTTGGGTTCTTTTCTATGGTGTCCTACTTCTGGAGACATCAAAGGAAAGTCCCAATAAAACTGAGAGCAACACATTTGTGTGAGGCTTTACCAGGAATTCCCTCCCATGAAAGTATGCTTCATCAAAGTTCTACACCTTGGAAGTGGCAGCTGTCTGCCCTGTAGCTGCTTGTTATTCTGGTGGGAATGCTCACTGTGATGACATACAAATTTTATGACCACAAGCTTCACAAGTGACACAAATTGCATCATGGGAATGCCCCATACCATGTTAACATGTACCGGATAAATTAACTTCTAGACACAATGTATAAAAAAAAACTATCTGCAATTCTTATCAACAATAATACGAAAACAAAAACAAAAAGTACTGAAAAGAAAACTGCAGTATTGCAGTGAACAGCTTTATAGTTCTTGATTCAATTAGGGCCGGATGTTCATATTCTAAAGAGCCCCCTACTCCAGAGGCGTAACTAGAAACTACTGGACCCGGTGCAAAAATTGCCCTTGACCCCCCCCATGTGTCTCATTCCTCCTCCCCGGCCTTCACGTGTCTCATTCTTCCCCCTTAGCCTCTCCATGTGTTTCATCCCTCCCTCTTGCCCCTCCACATGTCTCATTCCTCCCCAGCTCCTCCAAGTGTCTCATCCCACACCAGACCCTTCACGTGTCTTACCCCCCCTCCATTTGTCTCATTCTTCCCCCCTTATCCCCTCTATGAATCTCTCCAACACCCCAGACTCTCCTTGGTTTTCTCTCCATCCCTCCCTTGAATGATTCTCTCCCCCCTTCCTCTGCCCCTCCATCATGCTCCCCCCTTCCCAGCCCTCCATCATGCTCCTTCTCCATGATGTCCTCTCTCCTGCTCCACCATGATGCCCCCTCCCAGCTCCCCTCCCATGATGCCCCCCCTCCTGCCCTCCGTGATGCTATACCTCCCTCACTGCCCCTCCATGATGCCACCCTCCATCCGCCTCTCCCCCCCTCCCAGCCCCTCCATTATGCTCTCCCTCCTCCCTACCCCTCCATGATGCTCAGCCTCTCCCCAGCCCCTTGATCATGCTCTCCCTCCCAGCCCCTCCATCATGCTCCCCCTCCCCAACCCCTCCGCCAGTGCCTCCCCTCCACCATGCTCTCCCCTCCTCAGTCCCTCCATCATGCTCTCCCTCCCCAGCCTGCATGATGCTCACCCCCCAGCCTCCCATCATGCCTATCCCTCCCCAGCCCTCCATGTGCTCTCCCGCTCTCCCTCCATGATGCTCTTCCCTCCTGCAATCCCTGATGCTCTCCCCTCCACTGCCCCCCGCAGTGCCCCCCTCCATCATGCTCTTTAACTTCAAGCCTCCATGTGCTCTCCCCTCACCCCTCCATGTGCCCCCTCCATCTGCCTCTTTACTTCAAGCCTCTCCATGATGCTCTCCCCACTTCCCCTGCCCCTCCATGATGCACTCCCCCCCTGCCCCTTCATGATCTCTCCCCTTCCAGTCCCTCCATATGCTCCCTCCCACCAGTGCATGATACTCACCCTTTCCACCTCCCATCATGCTCTCCCCTCCCCAGCCCTCCATAATCGGCTCTCCCGGCTCTCCCTCCATGATGCTCTCCCCTCCCCTGCCAATCCCCTGATGCTCTCCCCCCTCCACTGCCCCTCCATGATGCCCCCCTCCATCATGCTCTTTACCTTCAAGCCCCTCCATGACTGCCTCCTGCCCCCCTCCCTGCCCCTCCGCTGCCTCCATCATGCTCTTTACACTTCAACCCTCCCCCCTCCATCATGCTCCATAACCCCTCACTGCCCCCATCAGCAAGCCTCTCCATGATGCTCTCCCAGCTTCCCTGCCCCTCCATGATACCCCTCCACCGCCCCTTCGGTGCTCTCCCCCCTCCCTAGCCCCTCCACCATGCTCTCCCCTCCCCAGTCCTCCATCATGCTCTTCCCTCCCCAGCCTGCATGATGCTCACCCTTTCCCCAGCCTCCCATCATGCTATCCCCCTCCCCAGCCCCTCCATAATGCTCTCCACTCTCCCCTCCCATGATGCTCTCCCCTCCTTGCCAATCCCCTGATGCCTCCCCCCTCCACTGCCCCTCCATGGGCCCCCTCCATCATACTCTCCCCTCCCCAGCCCCCTATAATGCTCTCCCCTCCGATGCTCTCCCCTCCCCAGCCTCTATAATGCTCTCCCCTCCATGATGCCCCTCCACTGCCCCTCCTTGATGGTCTCCCCCTCCCACTGCCCCTCCATGATGCCCCACTTCATGATGCTCTCCCCCTCCCCAGCCTCTCCATTATGCTCTCCACCCTCCCCAGCCCCTCCATGAGGCCACCCTCGATAAACATGTATTCAGATTTGACAATTACATGTGTATGTATGTGCACATATCTACTTGTAATGTACTGTGTTTGAATTTGTGAGTATATTGAGTGTGTGCAACTATGTAAATTAATGCAGGACTAACAATGTTAGAAGTGGTTATGGTAAAGGGGTTGTTAAGGTTAGAGATGGGTTAATTGTTTTAGCGTTTTTTTTTGCCTTTTTAAATAAAATAATGGGCTAACTCAAAGATTAAAGGGTGAACATTTTTTTTATCTTAATCATAGATTGAACTCTTCTCAATTAACTTCTCAATTAAGTGTACTCCAATACAAAATTTAACTCCACTCTAACCTTAACCCCGATAATTGTAGCTATTTGCAATTATGCGACAAAAAAGGGAAAAAAATTGGACTAAAGAAAGAGATAGTTTAGGTTTTAGGAGGGGTTAGATTTAGGATTAAGAAAACAGGGATGTTTAGAGAACATGGTTGGAGTTTGAAGGGTTATTTGCAAGGTACTCACACTCCCATGAGTATTAGTAGAACTGCAGGAGCTGCTATATATCGTGTATCACTAAATGCTGTCCCCATGCTCCCCCTGCAAAGCATTTGATGTGAAAGGCCATTAGAGGGCAGATAGGAAATGACCCCTACCACTTCCTGTCCATCATACACGGACCCTAGAAGAGTTAGGACAGCTCTGTAAAAAAAGGCACATCATAAAAGCTATAAGTAGGCGCCCCTTACGGGACAGGCTCCTGTATGCATGTGGATTTGATGCTGATGACGGTCTCTGTTTTTAGTTCACTCAACAATGTATCAAACTAACCTCGTACTTTCCAAAACAGATTAAAGGGTCATTGAAGCAATGCTTTCTTATGGGGAGGGCATAATGCACTCATGGCACTCACCTTGCATGCGCATTAGCCCCCCGTTGGGTGACATCGTAAAACATTGGCACTGGAATCAGGCGCAAGGGAGGGGGAGGCAGAGGAAACTGTAGTGTCAATGTTATTCTGTTTTGTGTATGATTTAGGAGGAAGGTGCCCCTAATATTTTAGCTAATCACTATAGCCATATTGCCTACATTTTTGCCTTGATATTCTGCAACCCGAGTTTCTTTCTACACTGCTGCTAAAAAATATGGTGCATACAATATTGTAAATTGTCATCAATGGGAAAATTTGGGTACAACTTTGATACCATGTTTGTTCATACTGTCAAGAAGAAGAGGACACATCATAAAGCAATGAATGGACAGGAAAGATCAACACATTCATCTTTTTTTTTTCATTTTTAAGATGTTTTCATGAAGCAATCTTTACTAAGGACATTCTGATGTTATAATATTTCACCACAAGGCTATGCAAGTTAGGACACATTTTGTAGTTCTGGCACATAATATAATGTAGATTAAAAATAGATGTCACAGGATCACAATTTGAGAATTCCATTTACTAAATCAGAAATTCAGAGATTAAAGCCAAAATGATCTGGGAACAATTCATAAGATAGAGAATAAGAATTGAATATTTGAGACATATTCAGGACTTTTCTTTATTATTTTTTTAAATACATTTAGCATTTAGCCTTTTGTGGACCCACGACATACTTGAAAACGAGAGAAATCTCAATGTATCTTTCCTGGTAATATATTTTATAAATACTGTAAATAAATAAATAAATAATATATGTCCACATTTACCACTGTTTGTTTTTTCTAGAAAAATAAATAAAGGTATTTTGGGAATTTGTACATCTCCATATGTATTTGTCACCTTTCAAATTTTAATTTTATGTGTAATTAATTTGTTTATTGTATTTTATATTTCAAATTCAGTCATCATTTCAAAATCTGCCTTTGCGGATAACATACATTTATTATAACTGGTAGATCATCCCTGAGTTTATTGATGCAATTTTCATAAGAAGGTATACATTCCTGGGTTTTCATCTTCTACTGGATATGGCAATACATCATCCATTTCCTGACGACATACAGATTATCGTGAGGATGACATGTTGATTTATCATCCACGTCTACACATGTTATGTGTATTTCAGTGATTCACAACCTTTTCTGGATTGAGGCATGCTACTTTGCCTCAAAAACATTCCAAGGTACACCTACTATTGTACCGTAACAAATGATCAATTCTGAACACTTTCAACTGCAGAGCCATCCAGGACTGTCAGTTATGACATCAAAGGTACTCAAAAACGATCCATGATTGTCGGAAAGGGTGTAACTAGGGTGTGGTAGTATTAGTCTTCCTCCCCCACAAACAGATATACACATATGTAAATAGCATCCCCTCCAAAAACACATGCTAAAGATATGGTTTTAATAATGTTTGTGCACGTTCAAACCAAAACTCCAAATCACCATTGTTATTATTTTTTACTATTGTTTAATATTAAAAGGGGAATGTGTTGAAGTTTTTATTTAACCCCTTAAGGACCAAACTTCTGGAATAAAAGGGAATCATGACATGTCACACATGTCATGTGTCCTTAAGGGGTTAAAGGAAAAGCACAAAATGATATTCATGTTACACTTACAGATGTACGCAGTTACTCTTATGGATTGCTTATATTACAAGTGCCTTTTTTTACAATAAACAAACTAATATTTATAAATTTTTTAAAGTAAATGATAATGAAATTACAGTGACCACTCATAAAAGCAGACAGACACAATTGCAGACACTAATAGACACACAAGGACACTATTCACCCCTTAAGGACCACTGAATGTATTATTCCATCAATGCAGTCTGCGCCAAGATGACGGAATAATTCCATCATGTACTAGAATTAACGTCAGATCACCGCAGTGGTGTTTGTACTCACTGATAATTTTATGTCACATATTCCCCTTTTCACAGCAAATCGTATGCCCTTCATAATTTTAATTAATGAGATGCTTATATTTTTCTATTAACAAAAATATATATATATTTTTGTTGTGCAGGTAGTTACAAATTATCATCAAACGCTACAACAGCGTACATTGGTATAGTCAGGCTAGACAGTGGCATGAGTAATTGCACTTTAAAAAAAAAGATTTATATGAACAAGCTTAGACGTGTAGCGGTAGTTTAACGCAGATGGGATCATGTCTAGAGATGGTACTGTACTATTTTTAAATTAATAAAACATGCTTATGCAGGGTATGTCAGTGAATAGGTAAGTAATCATTACATTAAAACGTGGTATATATTCTGACATTTTAGTTTCGAGAGACATAGCTTAGGTAAAATAGAAGCAAATCGTAGGTAAGATACAAGAACATCCCTGCAAGAACGTCCCATAATAAGACATGGGCCTAACATCAAAATTCTAAGTTTGAAAAAAACCTGAAATGGCTGTGTCTCATATTTGCGCTTTAAACATCCACAACATATGCCTTGCAAAGGTACACATGGATGTATTGCTGTACTCAGATGACATGGCTGAGAGACATATTATGTGCTACACTGCCTGGCATACATTAGGATTACAAAATATTCAACAAAATCTCAATGCGTGTTAAAAAGTCTGATAAAAATGCTTATTCCAACTACAAACTAGCAAAAAAAAATAAAAAATGGCCACACGATGAGGATGAAATTATGCCATTTGAGATACCCTGCGGTGTCTCCTTTTAGAAATGGTGGGCTTTTGTTAAGTAGTTTGAACTAACAAAAACTAGAATACTCCAAAATGAGGCATAGCTCCAATAAATCCATGAATGAAAATACCCTCTTAATAAGATGTAATTACCATGTCTTTTATATGGCACTGCAATCTCACCAAAGAGAAAATCCATACATTGGGGGTATTGTTGTAGAAGATATAGCTAAACATAATTTTGATTTACAAAATACCCAGTAAAAATGCAATGTGCACGTAAAAATGCAAAAAAAAAATTTAAATAAATTGGTGAGAAAATTATGCTATGCTAAGGTACAATATACCCCATATGAGATTCCCTGGAGTGTGTACTTTCACAAATTGTAGGCTTTCATTGGGTAATTTGAACAGTCAAATTACTACAATGCCCCAAAATGAAACACTCATCAAATCCATCTATGAAAATGCACACCTAAAAACCTGAAACTGTGTGGACTCTTATATGGCACTGTAACTACATAAGACTGTGCCTATGGCAACTATTAAGAGTATCGTTGTACTCCGATGTATCTGAGCTTAAGTTTGGGGTTTTATTACAGTGGTGCACAACAGATTTACAAAAAAAAAAATCAAGAAAAAATTCAACGTGCATGTAAAAAGTGCCTACTTTCACAAATGGTAGGCCAACATGGGGTAATTTTAATAATCAAACCACTATATTTCAAAAATAAAACATGGGCCCATCAAATCCATTAATCAAAATTCTAACTGTAATAGCTGGCTGGTTATATTTCTAATATGGCACTCTTGCTTTACAGGATAGTGTCTATGACATATAAAAGAGGTATCATTGTTCTCAGAAGATGTATCCAAACACAATATTGTGTTTTGTGCAGGAGTAGCACAAATCAGGTTTAGGAAATACAAATTGAAAAAAACCTTGTGATATGTATGTATGTTAAAAAAACAGAACTGTGCTACAATGTTTAGCAGAAACTGGCAATTAAATGTAAAAAGTGCCAAATACCCTTAGGTAAATAATTTGAGATGTCTATATACAAATATATACTTCTGTGTGGCAATTTTGTTTTCAGTGATTGCTAATAAACTTAGAACACCAGCATACCTAATTCTATCATCGTTACAGATTGAAATTGTATTTTACTCTTTTTATTTTCTCAACTGTAACTACCAAAAATAAACTGAAATCATAGACATATCATGTACTCTGTAAATCTCTGACAAATAAATGAATTTATTTTGAACTGCTTTTTCGTAAGCTGCAGAAATTATGCACACAATGTTATTGCCAAAACTGTCAAAATCATGCGTGTTTTTATTTTTTTTATTTTTTTCAATAATTTATATATGTATATTTTTGGATCAGCTTTTCAAATGATTGAATATTTTTGATGTCACATCAAAAATATTCAATCACTTGAACAGCTGATCCAAAAATATTAAATTGAAACCTATACACGCCACCCACAGACACACTGCAACACCTAGATACACCTGTATGCATTTACATTGATAAACACACTGTCAGGCATAACACTTACAAAGATCACTTACACACACTTTTCAATGTGAAAAATGCCTTACATATATAAAGCTTACCATCCATACTAGAAGCAATCATGATGACACAAAGTAAAATCAACATCATGTAGCGCTGAATTCTCATTAACAGTACGTGGTTATGGCCTGCGTTTGAACCCATATACATAAGGAGTTATTGAGAACTGTTATAGTGAGTCTGTTGTGTTTACTCACCTACTTACCCCCATGCTCTCTCATTTTTAAAGATTGCGATTCTTTATTTAAACTTGCAAAAAGTTCTTCCTGCGCCAATTATATAAAAATATTATCACATAAATCCTTGTGATTGATTAAGTCAATGTGATTAAACAAGTGACACCTGTACTGGCTCACGTTAATAACTATACAATTTAAAGTGCCTGTTTAGTAATTATTGGCCATGATCTTATTATGTCATGCCTATGGGCTGATTTGCCCTTCAGTAAATATGTCAATCTTATTTGCATTTGGTTTCACACCTACCACTGATTCCTTTCAGTTTGTCAATGTAATTATCTTTCCCTGTTTTCCTTTCTTATCCCTCTTGACCCTGTCTATCTCACATTTCACACAGTCACTTTACTGACCAAACTTTGCCCCATTCCTCAGTCCATCAACTTTCTCAAGTGCCTCGTTTCCAACCAATTGGGTGGTATTGTGCAAAACTTAAAATGCCATTAATGACATGACAAAACCTGCTATATAGAGTGTGTTTGGATATGTCACTCAAAAAAAAAAAAAAAAAAGAAATAACTACAATCAATAGAGCAAAAAAATAGAATCTATGGGAAGCATACACATTTTTGGATCCCAATAAAATACATGAAAATGTATATATTTTTTTTTAACATGCAATTTCTTGCAAGTAACATTTTCTGTGCACATTTTTTTTTACTATTCTTTTCAAACATTGATACTTTATTTGCATATTTAAAGTGCAAATTTTAAAAAAAAATTAAAAATTTAGATGGAACGCTCATTAATTAATTTTTTTTCATGCTTTTCATTTTTTTTCCAGTTATGGATGGTTGGTACACCCCACTGAAATCGTGCAACTGTCACCTGTAGATTCCAACATCAATAATCAATGTATAAAAAAAGGTTTTACTCTGTAAGCAATTAATAATAGTAAATTTACATATATTTATTTATCAGGTCCAACAGTGTGAACTGTTGGATTTTCAAAGTGAATTCAAGATGAATTTCACGTTTTAGGCCGAAACAAATGAAAATACAGCTTTTTTCCCACTTTAGTTATTTTGACCTAACCTATTAAATTCACTTTAAATTCTTGACATACTTTGCTAAATAACCCTGACAGTGTTATGGCACCAATTACACATTCGATTTTCAAATAACCAGCTGATTAAATTTGCATGCTGTGTGTAATGCCGAATCACAACCCTCTAGTTCAATATGGAAAATATTCTGTAATGTGTAGACAATACTGTCAAATGAATTATTCTTCAACAGTAAGAAAAAATGGGATGGCTGCACAAGAAAATAATCATTTGGAAACAAAAGTTATTATGCAATTCCATTTTTTCCTAATAATAAACGTGTTCATATGTTAATATTTATGGACATTTCCTTTTTTCCTCTTTAAAATATATGCATCTGGGTAACTATTCCTAGAGGATAATACAATGTTTGCTTTGTACAATAATCACAGGGTCTCCACTGAACCCATATAATGTACATAGGGTATTTGTCAGATTTGGAGTGAAATATTGATAACATACATGGAATACTTTCTTGGACCAAGCGTTAGGATCCTATTACAAAACAAAGACGACTCATAACATGTTGTCCATTACACTTTTCTTTTATTCTTTTCCACGTCAAGCTATCCACCCACAAATCATATAAACTAGAGGGGACAGAAAAATTAAGTAATATAAACTAAAGCTGAAAAGAAAATCCTACATATATACACACGTAACTCAAAACGGTCACACATGGATTAAGGTTGCCAACATGTCTCTTGTAATCAGATTATCAAATATGTCAATTTTAAATTTTCACAAAATATTTAATGCATGCAAGAATATGAATTTTGAAAATAAGTAGTGGAAATGTAAATATCGTTGGGGACATACCGTTTACAAACATGTATTTAAGAGTTTCAGGATACCGAGTCAAGTGCCTGGCTAATGTTATGATCATCATATGGTTTCTGCATAACCATGATTCCACATTAGTAATGGAGTTTTAAGAACAAAATAATTGTAGGTCTAAACATATGCCTCAAACATTACAATCTGTAAAATTATAAGAATTTCTCAAAATAATTAGTTTCAGTTGCAACTACTAGATGTACCTACTTTCTCCTGCTTATCATACTTGAAGATGTATGACCAGATTAGAATACTTTATTGAATCCAAAGG
This sequence comes from Pelobates cultripes, assembly GCA_933207985.1. NCBI lineage: Eukaryota > Metazoa > Chordata > Amphibia > Anura > Pelobatidae > Pelobates > Pelobates cultripes. Next base: position 192,885,782 of record OW240917.1, read on the forward strand.
GATTTTTAGAAAGTTGTGTCTCATTGAGCACTGGATTAAGTGATTTTGCTTCAACTTCAGTCAACCGTGGAGCTAAGGGCAGGAAACATGACCTACTTTTTGAAAGGGATAGCTATCATAAACAAAAGCAATTGTATTGATTAAAGGTTTGAGAGCCTTAACCCACTGCACCACTCCTTACAGGTTTCACAATAAAAAAAAAGGAATTAAGACAAATGATATGATATGATATCTGGATACTTTATTCATTACACTAAGAGAGTATGGGAGAGACCACAAACTGATTCATTTACTGAACGCAAAATCCTTGCAAGGGACAAAATATGTTGTGATGGCTACAATCGTCCTTAAGTGAGGTCCCTGGATGGAATTTTCTTTTTCCATTTAAAATGTTGCAATTATAACATATTTTAAATGTTGATGTAGCCACAATTACAACTGTACAAATACATCAGCATTATGTCTCTACTGTGTCAGCCATTATATTGATCCCATAGAGGGTATGTTTGCGTAATGTTTGGTTTGCTGTAGGTCTGTGTTTGGAGTAAGTAGAATTTGGGGTTTAATGGGTGTTAGTGATAGGTAATACTTAAGTTTAGGTAGGATATATAAGGGTGTGTGAACCTTTAAGATGCCGCATGATGGATCTCCCCTAGTTCACAACTAGATCATGATATAATGACTAAACCCACAGTATCCATAAACACCGCATTGCTCAAAGGCTAACTACCCTAAACCTACGTAGTAAAGTGAGGTAAACAACATCATTACGGAACTGGATACATAGGGAAAATGTTAGTACCACTATAATGAATGCAACTTTTAATTCAGTAAGTTCTACTTCTAGCCTAAACATTTATTCTCGTACTAAAAAATGTACAACATATGCACTGCAATAGCAGACAGGGGGTGAAACGCTGCTTTAAACAGACGGAGCATTTTTTCCTTGCCACAATAGCTAACAACATGTTAATCACATGCATACTCCCATTGCTAATTAATATAAACACATTAACTTCACATAAGAGAATAAGCTGTTCCCTGAAATCCTATACAGAATTATAATCACATATGTGGTCATGTGGGCAGGTGTAATCATAACTCACTAAATATGCCCTTTTATGAAGTCAGTTGTGTACAAGGTACGCAAACTGTAATGAATGTTCCATGGATCTAAGGAAGAGTTGAACTAAGGCGCCACATGGTTCTATTTTGAGTATCAAAATAGGGGCCTCTTTTTCTGTCAGTTATCTCTCTACTTTTTATCTCATAGGTTTAAGGATTCAGTTCATCTGCCACCTGTGTTGGGCTTCTGCATAAAACGTAAACACCCACTGATGAAAAGTCATCGATAAAATAAAAATAAATAAATCACCTGCACATGCTTAACCCCTTAAGGACTGGACTGTTTTTGCGATGTTGTACATTTGCGACCAGGCATATTTTTACACTTTTGTGGTGTTTGTGTTTGGCTGTAATTTTCCGCTTTCTCATTTACTGTTCCCATACAAATTATATATTGTTTTTTTCAGGACAAAAGGGGCTTTCTTTACATACCATTATTTATATAATCTCATGTATTTTAATTTAAAAAAAATAAAAAAATCTGATGAAAAATTGAAAAAAATACATGTTTTTTGACTTTTACTTGAAAAATCTTTTACTCATCTACAAAAGCGAATGAAAAAAACTGCTAAATAGATTCAAAATTTTGTCCTGAGTTTAAAAATACCTAGTGTTTACGTGCTTTTTTGCTTTTTTTTGCATGTTATAGGGCTATAGGTACAAGTAGGATATTGCAGTTTCAAAATATACATTTTTAAAATTTATCAATAGTGACATTGTAACACTATTATCTGTCATAAATCTCTGAATAACACCCCACATGTACATATTTTTTTTAAAGTAGACAACCCAGGGTATTCAATATGGGGTATGTCCAGTCTTTTTTAGTAGCCACTTAGTCGAAAACACTGGCCAAAGTAAGCATTCATATTTGTTTGTGTGTGAAAAAAGTAAAAAAACTAAATTGAACGCTAATTTTGGCCAGTGTTTGTGACCAAGTGGTTACTAAAAAAGACTGGACATACCCCATTTGCAATACCTTGGGTTGTCTTCTTTTGCAAATGGTATGCCATCATGGGGGTAATTCTCATTCCTGGGCTACCATACGCTCTCAAAGGCAACGTAACCAACCTGGCCATTTTCAATGTAAAAATATTTGACCCATATATTTGACCTTGTAACTTTCAAAAATGCTATAAAACCTGTACATGGGGGGTACTGTTTTACTCGGGAGACATCGCTGAACACAAATATTAGTGTTTAAAAACTGGAAAACGTATCACAACAATTATATCATCAGTAAAAGTGCTGTTTGTGTGTGAAAAATGCAAAAAAGTAACTTTCACTGACAATATCATCGCTGTGATATGTTTTACTGTTTTGAATCACTAATATTTGTGTTCAGCGAAGTCTCCCGAGTAAAACAGTACCCCCCATGTACAGGTTTTAGGGTGTCGTAGAACGTTACAGGGTAAAATACAGTGCTAGCAAATTAAATTCTCTGGAATTTCGGCCTGGGTTGGCAGGCAGGTCCCTCAAATTGCAATCAATAAAATTACTGAATTATGTAAAAATATTACATAAATACGCACGTAGAATTTAAATATATATGCATATTTATATATTTGAAGTCTACGTGTATATTTATATAATTATTTATGTAATTTTGTATATGGACATATGTATATTTCTTATTATTTTTATTTATTTTTATATACATAGATATATATACAAATTCATTCTAAGTGTATTTTGACATAAATATATATATATATATTAATTTTAAAATACAGTTAGAATAAAATTTCATATAGCTATATAATTTTTTTAAATGTTTTTATTATTATTTAAAAAAAAATTTATTTAATTTAAATTACTTATTATTTATATTTTATAATAATATATATATACAATATATATAGTTATTATATATATTATATATATACGTGTGTAATTTAATTATAAGTGTATTTTTATATTAATATAAGTACATATTAATATAAAAATACACTTAGTATGACATTATATATATATGATATATAGACATATATTATACTGATATAATATATGTCTATATATTATATATACACATATATAATTATTATTTTTTTTTTATTAACATTAACTTTATTTATTTTTTTGATTTTACACTAGCAGGGAGACTGCCTGTCAGCATAGACAGTCCCCCTGCAGGCAGACACATGGACACCCATTGTGACCATGTGATCGCTGTGTTAAGCGATCACATGGCCCCAGGGGTCCTAATCCAGTGTGGGGAGACTGTCTGGGCTGCAGGCAGTCTCCCCACAACCGGAGCCACGCTGATCACCGCCGGGGGAACGACGGCGATCAGGTAAGTAGCTCAGACCGTTAGGACGGTTCAGGACCGTCATCGGTCGGCAACGCAAAAATGCCGATGACGGTCCTGAACCGTCCTGGGTCGGGAAGGGGTTAAGGGAACCTGAGTTTAACAACTCTTTTTGAACTCTATGCACACACACAGTATTAAGAGATCTCACAAACATCACACACAAACATTTTAGGAATCACAGATGAATATGGAGGGATAAAACAAGAAAAATAAAGAAGTATGACAGCAAATACTTGTAAAAAGTGGGGCTCACAAGCATACACACACAAGGGCTTGCAGAAAAAAGCACACACAAAAAAGCTTAAGGAAACAAACAAGAAACCGCACAGATCACAGACACGCACAATGCTAGTAGCTCACTCTGACGCACAATGTGCTAAAAGATCACACACGCAGTGTGCAAGCACCTCCATCTCACACACAATGTGCAAACAGATCACGCTCAGCGCTAACTAATCAGTTGATATATTTTTTGTTGTACTGGAATTTCAATGAAATATGAGTATTTCATAAAGATTTTTACTTAATGAAATATTCAGAAATAATATTTAAGCTATTTAATGTTAAAACAACTTAATTGGCATGGCACTTCATAACCTACAGCAATGCACAGGTTACAAGCATGAATACTTTAACCACTTGACCTAACACTTAGACAATGGCATGTAGAGATATATTACTAGGAAAGATGATCTTCAAGTAACTCAACACTTAATTCATTATCATTGATGTGGTATTGACACAATCCTTAACCTGTTTTATTGAGGCCAAAGGGATGTAGACACGTCATGAAAGTGACTGTTATTACATTCTTGTTGTGTTAGCTTGAAATTACAAATACAAATTATTTAACCTCCTATATAGTCTTATTTGGCCCTAAAAACTGATACAGACATAGAAAAATGCTGTGATTTAACCCCTTAAGGACACATGACATGTGTGACATGTCATGATTCTCTTTTATTCCAGAAGCTTGGTCCTTAATGGGTTAAAAGGACACTATAGTCACCTGAACAACTTTAGCTGAATGAAGCAGTTTTGGTGTATAGAACATGCCCCTGCAGCCTCACTGCTCAATCCTCTGCCATTTAGGAGTTAAATCCCTTTGTTTATGAACCCTAGTCTCACCTCCCTGCATGTGACTTGCACAGCCTTCCATAAACACTTCCTGTAAAGAGAGCCCTATTTAGGCTTTCTTTATTGCAAGTTCTGTTTAATTAAGATTTTCTTATCCCCTGCTATGTTAATAGCTTGCTAGATCCTGCAAGAGCCTCCTGTATGTGATTAAAGTTCAATTTAGAGATTGAGATACAATTATTTAAGGTAAATTACATCTATTTGAAAGTGAAACCAGTTTTTTTTTTCATGCAGGCTCTGTCAATCATAGCCAGGGGAGGTGTGGCTAGGGCTGCATAAACAGAAACAAAGTGATTTAACTCCTAAATGACAGAGAATTGAGCAGTGAAATTGCAGGGGAATGATCTATACACTAAAACTGCTTTATTTAGCTAAAGTAATTTAGATGACTATAGTGTTCCTTTAACATGCATTTATATTATAAACATTTAGTAAAAACATTTATTTATGAGGCTGGAGTGTCTCTTCCTGTTAAAAAAAAAAAAGTTGTTAATTATTTCTAATCCAGCAGCCAGATCGTTTTCTCGCCACAGCTCTGCTACGCCTCTTCGAGATCATTACTTGAATTGTCAACCAATCAAATGCTTCTTATAGGAAAGCATTTAAACCCAAAACTTCTCTATGCAAAGCTTCAGATTTGTTGTGTGCAAGCGCTAAAAGATGTGAAGAAGATCACTCTCCAGGCTGTCTGACTGATCGCCAAGAAGCTTTATAAAAATGTCAATTTCTCTTGAAATCAACACTTTTAGAACACAAAACACAGGGAACAATCTGTTAGTATTCAGCAATCTTAGGTGCTCATTTGGAGTGTGCTTTTAAATAGATAGTCTAGTAGCTATAGTTATATATCCTGTCTATCCAGGCTATAGCTTTATAGTTGTATAATATATATACATACACACATATATACATATATATATATATATATATATATATAAAACAAAAGTAATACCGGCACTCAAGGATTTTCACCACGAAAAATCTTCATTTATTGCGAAGAAAAAGAATCGACGTTTCAGCTCCTCAAAGGAGCTTTCATCAGGACACAAAATATCAAAACACTGAGACACACTTATATAGGACATATAATAATAGGTACTTACATACAGTTGCATTACATTCTCATTCGCCGCCGGAACCGCCGTGGACGCCATGTCTAACAAGCTCACTTCCGGGTTCTGGTCATGTGACCCCCTTGGCCATATTCAATAGGACGGCTCTAAGTGTTACTGGGGCAACCATAGACAACAATGCCTTATTGGTTGCACCCATAAACACATGAGCCGACGAGGGACAAATAAGTCTCCTATTAATTTGTGTTGGCATGGCGACCTGGACGCGTCTACAGCGTACGAACGGGACAGCAATAGAACATGTAAAAACACACATGTAAAAGCATAATACTGTGTGGGGCTATATGTATTAATAAAATAATAAACTGAATAATTAATCAACATTGTGGTAATTAAGGAATGCAGATTTGGATTATTTAAAAATAAGTATATACAATCAGCATTCAAAGTTATGTGAAAAAGACAAGTGAATAAAGTGCATACTTAGTGAGCAAAATAAGTGAGTAAAATAAACACACTGCTGCTGAAATAAAAAACAATACATTAGATATAAATCCTATCCCTCTACAGGATTACTAACAAAATAGTGAATAAGTGAGATCCCCATGCATATCTCAGAAAATCTGCACATGGAGTAAGACCCATTATTATATACACATGACATAAACAACATATTATAGTGAATTTTAAAAGACAGTCAGCAGTACTTAAAGACAGGCAAAAAAATATAAAAAATCAAATAAACTAAAAAATGTTTGTAAAAAAATAAATATACAAAAAGTAACCTTATATGGAATAAATAATCTAGAACTTAGGAAATATATAGAAACCATCCAAAATAAGTTCTCAGGTTGGGAGCATAGATTCTGGAGGGGATAATACATAGACATGCATATACAATAATGTATTGGGCATAAACCCAAAAAGGTTATGGCTCAAATAATTATAGGAATTATATAAATTAGCATTTTTCATTTAAGCCTCTGGGTGCTAGGGTTCCCAGCTGGCTAATCCAGTAGGTCTCTCTCTGTAACAAGAGCCTAGCTCTATCACCACCTCGGGCCGCAATGGGAACATGCTCAATAGCAACACATCTAAGTGAGGAAAGTTGGTGCTTAAATTCTAAGAAATGTCTGGCCACTGGCTTGTCCGATTTGCCTTCACGATAGGCTAATCGGATACTAGACCTGTGGCCTCTTATTCTCTCACAGAGAGCTGTTTCTGTTTTACCTATGTAGTTGAGACCACAAGGGCATGTCAATTTATAAATGACAAAATCTGTTCTGCAATGAATACGTTGTCTAATCTTATAGGACTTTCCTGTAAAGGGGTGTGTGAAGGTTTTGGAAGGGATGAGGTGACCGCATGTCACACATCCCAAACACCTCACACACCCCACATTGATGTTTTCTTTCTTCACTGGTCTATAGCAGTGAGATGGATCCGTCTTGATAAATAGGTCCCTTAAGTTTTTGTTCCGACGATAACACATCATAGGTTTCTGACGAAATATTTCAGGGAGGGAAGGATCCATTTCCAATATATGCCAGTTGTTGCGGATTGTAGAGGCTAGATCGAAACTAGCAGTATTGAATTGCATAGGAAATAAACATCTATTGTCCGTCTTCTTCTGAATTGTAGAAGGAGGGGTCTTAAAGCTGTATTTAGCTCGATCCAATGCCTTATCCAAAATCAGACGTGGGTATCCTCTCAAGAGAAATTTTTCATACATCAATTGTATTTGTTGCCCACTGTAACGAGAATATATACCCCAACACGCAGGATTCAGCTAAACAAAAGACAACACAGAGGAGAGATACGTCTACCGGACCTTAGAATGGCCGGACTCGACGTATATGAGAGGAGACAGAGTCAGGAACAATCCGAAATCAAGGGCACAGAGAGACAGCGTAAACTAGGACAAGGCGGGGTCTGGTACACAGTAAACAACAAGCCGACAACCAGAACAGAAGGATAAAGAGAAAACGTAGTCAGAAACAAAGCCAAGGTCAATACGGAGAAACACAACTGAACACAACAAGCGCTAAAGGGAACTGATACAGAAACCACGATAGGGCAAGGAACAAAGGGAAGAAGGTGAGTATAAATACCTAAACATCTAATTTTATTGGTCCCTGTCACATCCACGCCCCCAAAAGGTAAGTGTATGGGGAGTGTGGCATGACAGGGACCAATGGGATGCCTTTTCCAATTTAGGCACCCACTGTCCCTTTAAGAGCGCGCCCGATACCCGCGGCGCGCTCTTAGAGTAGGTGGAACATGTGACCGCTACTAGTCACAGCGCGCGGCTCGTGCAGCAGCAGGACCGCGCGCGGCTCGAACAGAGGACCCCGGCCGGCCCCTGGAATGGGTAAGTACCGCTACATTATCCCCCCCTGAGGACACGCCCTCCGGGCGGGGAGGGCCAGGCCTGGCAGGAAAACGAGAATGGAAAGAGCGCACAAGACGAGGAGCGTGAACCGCGTCAGCGGAAATCCAACTGTGCTCCTCAGGCCCATAGCCCTTCCAATGCACCAGGTACTGAAGTCGACCTCTAAGGAAACGAGAGTCAAGAACAGCAGAAACTTAAAATTCCTCATGACCCTCCACAGAGACAGGAGGGGGAGGAGGAGTATGCCGGGTACAGCGGTTGCGTACGAAAGGCTTCAACAACGAGGTGTGAAAGACATTAGGAATACGCAGATTCTTAGGGATACCCAAGGCATACGAAACAGGATTAACCTTATGCAGAATACGATAAGGACCAATAAAGCGGGGAGCCAATTTCATAGAAGGCACCCGGAGGCGAATGTTTCGCGTGGAAAGCAGAACCCTGTCCCCCACGACATAAGAAGGAGCCGCCCTGCGATGCTTGTCAGCCTGCACCTTCTGGCGAGCAGTGGAATCCACCAAAGAAAGCTGAACCTGCTCCCAAGTATTACGCAAATTAGCCAAATGTTCATCCAGAACTGGCATGCCCTGTGAGGAGAAAGCAGCCAGAAGAACAACAGGATGTTGGCCATAGACAACGTAAAAAGGACTCTTGCCGGAAGAATCATGAGTAGCGTTATTCCGAGCAAACTCAGCCCAAGGAAGAAAGTCAGACCAATTGTTCTGATGGTGGGATACGAAACAACGAAGGTACTGCTCCAGAGATTGATTGGCACGTTCGGCAGCTCCATTAGACTGGGGGTGGTAAGCGGAAGAAAATGAGAGAGAAATACCCATTTCCGAACAAAAGGCTTTCCAGAACCTGGAAATAAATTGGCTACCCCTATCGGACACAATAGATACTGGAATGCCATGTAATCGAAACACCTCTCTGGCAAAAATAAGTGCTAGTTCCCTGGACGTGGGCAGCTTGTGAAGAGACACAAAGTGAGCCATCTTGGAAAACCGATCCACTATCATTAGGCTAACTGTGTTACCATTCAAAGGGGGTAATTCAACAATAAAATCCATGGACAGGTTAGACCAAGGTCTCTCGGGAATGGGTAACGGATGCAACAGCCCACAAGGAACCCTACGAGAAGATTTCATACAGGCACAAGTAGTACAAGCACCTATATAGTCGGTGACATCCTTGCGTAAGGAATCCCACCAAAAATACCGAGAAACTGCTGACACCGTTTTGGAAATACCAGGATGTCCAGCAGTCTTAGTGTCATGATACAACGACAGAATCTCCCGTCTCTCGGGAACATCAACGAATAGTTTATCAGTAGGTCTCTCGCTAGGTGCCATGTTTTGTTTCGCTTGTATGGCCTGCAAGAGGGACGAAGAAATAGACAAAACAGTGGTAGCGATTATCCTTTCTGGGGGAATCACAGGAGTAACATCAATCTCCTGTTTGTCAGCGGTTTCGAACTGTCTGGACAGAGCGTCTGCTTTAGTGTTGCGGTCACCTGGCCTATAGGTGATAATGTAATTGAAATGGGACAAAAATAGTGACCACCTAGCCTGCCGAGAAGACAGTCTTTTAGCCTCACTAAGGTAGGATAAGTTCTTATGTTCCGTAAATATGAGAATAGGATCTTTAGTTCCTTCTAACAAATGTCTCCATTCTTTCAGTGCTAAAATAATAGCAAGGAGTTCGCGATTACCCACATCATAATTCTTTTCTGCTTTGGACATTTGTTTGGAGAAGAAGCCACAAGGATGCAATGGCTTTTCAGGCGACTCTCTTTGGGATAAGTCAGCACCTACCCCGATATCAGAAGCATCAACTTCAAGAATATAGGGCAGTGTGGGGATAGGGTGCTGTAAAATAGGTGCAGAGGCGAATGTAGTTTTAAGAAACTCAAAAGCCTGAAGTGCCTCGGGAGACCAGACACGAGTATTGCCTCCCTTTCTTGTCATACGGGTGATAGGCGCTACAATAGAGGAAAAACCTTTAATAAGGCGTCTATAATAATTAGAGAAACCAAGAAAACGCTGAATGGCTTTCAAACCTTGTGGAAGAGGCCATTCCATGACAGCAGAAAGCTTCTGGGGATCCATACGAAAACCTTTAGCGGAAATTAAATACCCCAAAAACTGGACTTCGGATTGGTCAAATAGACATTTTTCAAGTTTACAATAAAGACCATTAGCAAGAAGGGTCTTCAGAACTGTCGTAACATGCCTGTGATGAGTGTGTAAATCTGTAGAGTATATTAATATGTCGTCTAAGTACACAATTACAAATGTGTGAATAAAGTCTCTTAAAACGTCATTGATAAATTCTTGAAATACTGCTGGGGCATTGCATAGACCAAATGGCATAACCGTATACTCGTAATGGCCAGATCTAGTGTTGAATGCCGTTTTCCAATCGTGGTCTTTCTTAATACGTATTAAATTGTATGCACCTCTAAGATCCAATTTAGTGAATACAGTAGCATGTTTGAGTCTGTCAAATAATTCTGTGATTAAAGGTATAGGATATGCATTTTTGATGGTGATTTTATTTAGACCTCTATAATCGATACACGGTCTTAAATCACCTTCTTTCTTTGATACAAAGAAGAGCCCCGCTCCAGCCGGAGAAGAGGATCTCCTAATAAACCCCTTTTCTAATGATTCCTTAATATACTCCTCCATGACACGGTTTTCTTGAACAGATAAAGGGTACACCCTGCCCTTTGGAGGTATTGTGCCAGGCAATAAATCGATAGCACAATCGTAGAGTCTGTGAGGTGGTAATTTGTCAGCCTCCCTTTTATCGAAGACAGTTTTGAGAAATAAGTACTGAGAGGGTATAACAGTGGACAAAGGAGGAGTTGTAGGGACATTAATAGAATTCAAAGGGGTGACTTCAATAGTACAGGACTCATGGCAGGCATCGCTCCATGATCTTATTTGCCCTGACTCCCAATCGAAAATGGGATTGTGAGTACGTAACCATGGGTATCCTAACAAAATGTGAGAAGAGGGAGATGTGATAACCTGGAATCGAATGGTTTCAAAGTGTAAAACCCCTGTATACATGTGTAATGGTACAGTTTCATGAGTAACAATTGGAGAACTTAATGGTCTACCATCTATGGCCTCAATGGCCAAAGGTATCTCCCTTTCTCTGACGGGAATGTTATTTTTCGTAACAAACTCAGAGTCAATAAAGTTCTCAGCAGCCCCAGAATCAACCAAGGCTAATATGCATTCTGCTATACAACTCACCCCCGTATGAAGGGAAACAGGGAGAAGCAAACGATAAGGAGGCAATTTAGGAGACTTAGAGATCACACCCAAGGCCAGTCCCCTATAAGGTCTTAGGTGCGAGAGTTTTCCGGACGCAAAGGACATTCCCTTACCATATGGTCTCGCCTACCACAGTATAGGCAGAGTCCATTCCTTCTTCTAAGTAGTTTTTCAGTATCCGAGAGTTTGGTAACCCCTAATTGCATGGGTTCCTCCTCGGGTACTTTAACACTCTCAGGTTTATCAACTCTAGGGTTAATAGATGTGACCAGACGTCTATTCTTGTTTTTGGTATAGAGCCTGTCGCGAATTCTATTATCTATATCAATGAGGTAGTCAATAAGATCCTCTAATGGAATAGGAAGCTCCCTTGCCGCTACCTCATCTAATATAATGTCAGATAAACCTTCCATGAACGCAGTAGTTAACCCATTATTGGTCCAATCTACCTGTGAAGCAGGGGTACGAAACTGAATAGCATAATCCGCCACAGACCTAGACCCCTGTTTAATCCTCATTAATGCTCTTGCGGCATTCTTTGACCTCTTTGTTGTGTCAAAAGTTCTACGAAAAGCCGCAAGTAAACTATTGAAATCATGAACCATAGGTCCATTGGCCTCCCAAATAGGATTTGCCCACTCTAGTGCTTTGTCAGTAAGTTGATGCATCAAAAACCCCACTTTAGACCTATCAGTGGGAAAGGAATGAGGATACATCTCAAGGTGGAATTCTATTTGATTAATAAAACCTCTGCATGTCTTGGCTTCCCCTCTATACCTAGGAGGAGGTGTTAAATGGGGCAAAGCATTGGTTGAATTGGATACTTCGGGAGGATGAGGTGTAGGAGGGTTCGGTGCGGTTGTAGGAATGGTTCTAGACAAGAGCGTCTGGAGAGCCTGTGCTATCTGATCCATACGGTGATCCTGCTCTACAAACCTTGCCTCGTGAGAAGCCATTTGCTGAGCCAAATCTGCGGGGTCCATGGCCCTATCGTAATGTAACGAGAATATACCCCAACACGCAGGATTAAGCTAAACAAAAGACAACACAGAGGAGAGCTACGTCTACCGGACCTTAGAATGGCCGGACTCGACGTATATGAGAGGAGACAGAGTCAGGAACAATCCAAAATCAAGGGCACAGAGAGACAGCGTAAACTAGGACAAGCCGGGGTCTGGTACACAGTAAACAACAAGCCGACAACCAGAACAGATAAGGATAAAGAGAAAACGTAGTCAGAAACAAAGCCAAGGTCAATACGGAGAAACACAACTGAACACAACAAGCGCAAAAGGGAACTGATACAGAAACCACGATAGGGCAAGGAACAAAGGAAAGAAGGTGAGTATAAATACCTAAACATCAAATTTGATTGGTCCCTGTCACATCCACGCCCCCAAAAGGTAAGTGTATGGGGAGTGTGGCATGACAGGGACCAATGGGATGCCTTTTCCAATTTAGGCACCCACTGTCCCTTTAAGAGCGCGCCCGATACCCGCGGCGCGCTCTTAGAGTAGGTGGAACACGTGACCGCTACTAGTCACAGCGGTCGGCTGAGCCGCGCGCGGCTCGTGCAGCAGCAGGACCGCGCGCGGCTCGAACAGAGGACCCCGGCCGGCCCCTGGAAAGGGTAAGTACCGCTACACCCACGTAGAAGTTCAAGAGAGTTATTTTGTAAGACTCGTAAGAATTGTGAATAAGGAAGCGACTGTTTAAGATGTTTCGGGTGGAAACTCTCAAAATGTAAAAGGGTATTCCGGTCAGTGGGTTTAGTAAAAAGTTTATACTCCAACTTTCGATTGATGATCATCAATTCAATATCCAGAAATTGGACACGATGCTCATCTATCGTTGAAGTTAACCTGACCTGTGTTGGTAACTCGTTAAGATCGTGTACAAATTGTATCGCTTCCTCTTTTGAACCATTCCACAAAATTAGAATGTCATCGATAAATCTGAAATAACAACAAATCTGATGTGTATAACATTGAAGGATATGATGGGTCTCATACTCATACATGAAAGCGTTTGCATACATGGGGGCCATAGCTGCCCCCATCGAAGTTCCGGCTATCTGTAAGTACCAGCTGTTTTAAAAACGAAAATAGTTGTTTTGCAATGTGATGTCCAAGAGTTCCAAAACAAATTCAATCGGAGGGCCATGATATTGTGATGATTGGGAAAGGAGATTCCGCATGGCTTGTATGCCTAAATCATGAGGAATTATTGTATATAGACTTCCCACATCTAAAGTCATGAGGATACCATCAAAAGGGCCTACCTGTTGAAGACGTTGTAAAAGATCAGGAGTGTCTTTAATACATGTAGTTAAAGAAGTAACTGGATCCTTGAAAAGGAAATCAAGGTATTTGGCTATTGGTTCAAGGATACCCTGGGTAGAGGATACAATGGAACGCCCAGGTGGGTGTTCCAAATTCTTGTGTATCTTCGGTAGTGTATATAGAACAGGAATGCGAGGATGTTTAGTTTGTAAATATTGGAATAATTCCAATGTTATATGGCCTGCATTCAAGCCATACATCAGTACTTCTTCAATGCTTTAAGCTATAGAACTGGTGGGATCATCATCCAGCTGCTGGTAGGTCTTAGTATCACTCAATTGTTGCCTGATTCCAGCTGCGTAAGTCTCATAATCTAAGATCACAATACCACCCCCCTTATCCGCTGGCCGAATCACAATTGTGGGGTCTGTGGCTAGATTCTTAATCAGAGAATGTTCATTTTTCGATAGGTTGGAATGTTTAGGATGATGTTGACGTAGAAGAGATTTAGATTCCCACTTAGTTGATGAAAGAAAAGATTTGATGGCTACATGATTAGTAGGAGGGTCAAACGTACTGGGCGGCTTAAATTGGTATAAGGTTGTCATCATCGAGGAATTCGGAGAAGAAGAAGGAGAGTTTTTAAAAAACTCTTTAAGTCTCAAGGAGCGACCAAATTTAAACAAGTCCACCTCCCATTTAAATTGATTGGGAGAAGAGGTTGGAATAAACGAGAGACCCTTACTTAGTACTAGGGTCTCTGAAGTTGTTAATTCTCGTTTAGAAAGATTGAACACTGGAATTATTTGCGAATCGGAGGTTTTCCTTTGGGACCTGTGGGGTCGTCCCTTCTGTCCTCGTCTAATATGTGGCCTTTTCCGTCTTTTGCTTTGCTTCTTGTGACTGTCGTGGACTGTATGGTCCTGTTGTTTTCCACATCTTTGTCTAAAAAAGGGGGTCTCTCCGATCGTGAATGAATTCCTTCGTTTTCTGATGCAGGTTCCCCAGATGTTACATCAATAGTGGTTATGTTTGGTTTGGAAATTCTTTTACGGAATCTTCTCGGTTTCCCTTTTTGATCTCCCAATAACCATCTGTAAACTGTACCCTCCTGATAATCAAGTTGAACCATCTCCATTTTCTGTCGTTTAAACTTAATAAGTTGGTTTTTGTATTTTAAGATTTCCTCACTCAGTTTCAACGAAGATTCCATACCCTCCTGTGTGCTTAATTGGAGGGCATATTCTGTTTCAAGAATTTGAATTTTCTTTCTAATCTCAATCAAATCTTCTTTCACATCCTGGATG